>SJXQ01004673.1:22525-54493 GCA_006408695.1 Aepyceros melampus
TGTACACTCGTGGCTGATTCATGTCAGTGTATAGCAAAACGAATACAGTATTGTAAAGCAAAACAAACTAAAAACTAAAAATTAAAAAAAAACTGTTGTTTTTCTATATACCAGTAATGAACATCAGGAAGAGAAGGGAAGAAAACAATTCCATTTACAATTGCATTGGAAAGATTAAAATACTTAGGAATAAGCTTTACCAACAAGGTGAATGACCTATACTCTGAAAACTATAAGACATCAAGGAAGGAAACTGAAGATGATACCAAGAAATAGAAAGATATTCCATGATCTTGGATCAGAATAATTAATTAATATTGTTAAAACTGACTATCGAAAGCAATCTACAGATTTAATGTTATCAAAATATCCTGACAGTTTTCACAATAACTAGAAAAAAACAATAATCCTTAAATTTGTATCAAACCACAAAAGAGCTGGCATAACCAAATACCTTGAGAAAGTGGAACAGAGGTGGAGAAATCACCTTCCCTGACTTCAGACTGTATTATAAAGCTACATTAATCACAACAGTATAGTAACTGAAACAAAAACAGACACATAGTTCAATGGGAGAGAGTAGTGATCCCAGAAATAAACCCACAGCACATATGGTCAATTAGCCTATGACAAAGGAGGCAAAATATGCAATGAGGAAAATACAGTTTCTACATCAAGTGGTGCTGGGAAAACTGGGCAACTACATATAACAGAATGAAATTCAAACGTTATCTCATGCCACATACAAAAATAATCTCCAAAAGAATTAAAGACCTAAATATAAGACCAGAAACCATAAACTTCTAGAAGAAAACATAGCAATATCCTCTTTGACATAAATCTTAACAATATTTTTTTGGCTCTATATCCTCAGATAGAGAAAACAAAAGAAAAAATAAACAAATGGGACTTAGGTATAATTAAAAGCTTTTGCACAATGAAGAAAACAACTGACTAAATGACAATATCTACTGAATGGAAGAATATATTTCCAAATGATGTCTGATAAAGGGTTAGTATTCAAAATATATAAAGGGTTTATATAATTCAATATCAAAAATAAAACAACCCAATCAACACATGGGCAGAAGGATGAATAGACTTTTTTCCAAAGAAGATACACAGATAGCAAACAAGCACATGAATACAGAGCACAAGCTCAACATCACTAATCATGAGGAAATGCAAATAAAACGCAAAAAGAAATATCACCTCACACCTGTCAGGATGACTCTAAGCAGAAAGACAACAAATGACAAATGTGGTGAGGATGTGGGAACCCTAGTACACTGTTGATGGAAATATAAATTGGTACAGCCACTATGGAAAACAGTATGGAGTTTCCTCAAAAAAACTGAAAATAGAACCACTATATGATTCCACAATTTTGTCTCTAGGTATATGTATCTGAAGAAAAAAAAAAAGCACTAATTTGAAAAGATACATATACCCCAGTGTTTATAGCAGTGTTATTTAAATAGCCATGATATTCATAGAACCTAAGGTGCATAACTGACTCAATGGACATGAGTTTGGGTAAACCCTGGGAGTTGGTGATGGACAGGGAGGCCTGGTGTGCTACAGTCCATGGGGTGGCAAAGAGTCAGACACAACTGAGCAACTAAACTGAACTGAAGGTGCATCAACAGATGAATGGATAAAGAAGATGTAGTATATGTTTACAATGGAATGTCAACCTAAATATGGCTATTGAGTGGGGGTCTACTACATGGCAGGCCCAATGCTGGTGGGGCCCAGGACACAGCCTGTCACAGACTTGCAGTTAAGCAATGCAATTGGATGTGACATGCTCTACAGCTATTCCACACACACACACACAAAATGAAATAATGCCATCTGCAGCAACATGGATGGACCTGGAGTGTACCATGCTTAGTGAAGGAAGTAATACAGAGAAGGACAAATACTGAATGTTTTCACTTGTATGTGGAAATAAAAACAAAAACAAATGAACAAATATAACAAGGCAGAAACAGAGAACAATCTAATGGTTACCAGTGGGAAGTGGCATGGGGGGAAAAGCACGACAGGGGAAGGGGATTAAGAGGTACAAACTACTACATATAAAATAAATGAGATACAAAGAGATAAAGTACAGCATAGGGAACATAGCCAATATTTTGTAATAACTTCAAATGAGTATAATCTATTAAAACATTGAATCACTCTGTTATATACCTGAAACTAATATAATGTTGTAGATCAGCTACACTTCCATTAAAAGAGAAAAAACATGAGAGTTCCACTTCACCATAGTATGTGTTGGGGACTGAACTCCACTTCTGCCACGTGCTTTGCCAGAAAATCTGCAGCTGTCTGCTCTCTGATGCCCAGGGAGTCTCTGGCTGCTCCAGCCTTCATGTGCACAGTTCACACCTGCGGGTTGACTGCTCCATAGCTGGCGGGATTCAATTTTCTTTCCCCACAAGAGCTATGGATGTATAAATAGAATAGCATGTTGGATACCAGCCATGTGCCAGGCTGGGAACATTGGGGTGAATACGACTCAGTCCCTGCCTCCAAAAGCAGCCAGTCAGGAAATGGAGATACAAAAGCCAATCAGTCCTCTCAAGATGGTCTTTTTCAATCTAAATACATATGACCACTGAGTGGGGGTCTAACTACATGGCAGGCCCAATGCTGGGGGGCCCAGAACACAGGCTGTCACAGACTTGCAGACAAGAAATGTGATTGGATGTCATACACTCTACAGCTGCTGTGCACAAAAGCTACAGTGACAAGTTCGGGTTCCCAGGGACAGAGGCATTGGACCCCAGCCCCCTTCTGGGCCTTATTTTCCCATTCATGGAAATAGAGTGGACTCAGGCTGTTAGTTCTGAGGCCTATTACCCGTTTTCCAAAGCTCCCCAGGCCTTTTCTGCATTAATATATCCCAAAGCCTGCAGCAACCTCTCCACCTTAAGCAGATGTTCTCAACAGTAAGCCACTAATGCCCAGTAAAAGCTTAATTGCACACTTTTTTTCCCCCTACCACTGAATAAATAATCAAAATCAAGTTAACTCAACCTCACTGGCTGGTCTCTATTTTTCCCCTGTTCAAGGCTGTCTCTCCTCTAATTAGCTATCTTTCATAATGTCATCTTAAGAGTTCAATAAAAGTGCATGGTGGGGGCAATGGGGATGAGCAGGGAAGCAGTGGTCCTCCACGCAGTCAGCTGCCTACCACTGGCCAGCTGCTGCTGGGCCACCAGGTCTGAGCTGAATGGCCACCAGGGGAGACATTGCCAACGTGCATCTCAGCCAGCAGTGTGGAACCTCACCTCACGTGAAGGAGCTGCCTTGGCAGGCAGGAGGCACAGAGCTGGTTGGAAGGGCCCCAGGAACAGGATGGGAGGTTTACAGGGTGAAACAAGGTCACCTTGGGGAAAGGTTGCAAGAGATGTGAGTCATGAGAGGCCCCTGCAAAGGCCAAACTCACTTCATTCCAAGGGAGGGATCAGAAGGATGGGCAGGGGCTGCAGTGAGCAGAGGAGTGGGCTTGGTAAGGGCTGGCTTCAGGAGGACCCAGTCCAGCATTCTTCCACCAGCACCTTTCCACTACCACCACCTCTGAGGGGAAGACAAGACACCTGTTCTTCACACTGCCACCTTCCCATCCCAAAGTTTCACCACTTTGGGAGAGGAGAGTGGCTCTGTCCCATGCTCAGTGTGAGTAGGGGTGGCGGGAGGGGCGGATGTGGAATGATGTGGGAGAGGAGCAGAAGCACATGAGCCAAGGTTCTTTTCCACACCAGTGGGGGCAGGATGGGGGGACACATAAAGGATTGTCCTTCATTCTGAAATATTGTCTTTCTCTCAGTGCCAAAATGCCCTTGGGGAAATATTAGCTACAGTTAGTTGCTGGGGTCCAGCCCCGGTGGATCCAGGGATATTCAAAGGTGGGACAGAGCAGGCAGATAGGAAAGGATAGGACAGGATAGCTCAGGACAGGATAGAATAGTAGGAAGTTAATAGAAAAATAGGAGGCTGAATAACTTGGTTTACGGGGAAAGCCAATAAAATCTCAAGACAAGAGATTTGCACCATCAACGTGGGCCACCAGCATCCGCTTGAATCTCTAAAGGGGCCCCACCGTGGATTCCTTTTCCTTCATTCTGAAATATTGTCTTTCTCTCAGTGCCAAAATGCCCTTGGGGAAATATTAGCTACAGTTAGTTGCTGGGGTCCAGCCCCGGTGGATCCAGGGATATTCAAAGGTGGGACAGAGCAGGCAGATAGGAAAGGATAGGACAGGATAGCTCAGGACAGGATAGAATAGTAGGAAGTTAATAGAAAAATAGGAGGCTGAATAACTTGGTTTACGGGGAAAGCCAATAAAATCTCAAGACAAGAGATTTGCACCATCAACGTGGGCCACCAGCATCCGCTTGAATCTCTAAAGGGGCCCACCGTGGATTCCTTTTCTTGCAGAACTTAGGGCCAGGGCAAGTAAGTAGATGTGGTGAGCCTCCCGCTCCAGATGGGAATTCACCCTGGAGTTAAAGTACAAGAGGACAGAGAGAGAAAGAGAGAGAGAGAGAGGTGTGGGAGCCAGATATCCTTAAAGAACGAGTTTAGAAGAGTGAGTCATCCGAGAAGCCGGCCTGCAGAACGGGTCTGAGAAGATCTGGTCTGGAAAAACTGCTCTGAGAAACTGTTCCTGAGAAAACTGGTCCAGAAAAACTGCTCTGAAAAACTGTTCCCAAGGAAACTGGTCCAAACTTTATTTTTCACATGTCCTTTTTATACAATGAAGATCAATGGATTTCACAAATTTTGGCAATGACAGCAGTCCTGACTCTTATCGAGACCAGGCTTATTCTCAGCATACCTAATTGTATACACAAGTCTTAGATAATTTACATCATCTTCCAGCCAAAAGGCCAATTCGACAATTTACAGCTCTTTTCTGATAAGTATTATTTTTTCCAAGGTCTGGCGCCATTCTCAGGGGGCACTAAACAAAGTTGCATTCTCACATAGCAAGGACACAGCAAGCGAGAGGGAGTACAATGATTTATAAAAGAAAGCAATTAACTCGAAAGCCTAGTGTTGCTAACATCAAAAAACTACTACATATCTATTTCCAAATATTGTTTGTATAGCAGAAACTTCCAGGTGCAGATAAGGAGGTCTGGCAGCAATCATTGAGGCAATAGTGAAGTCTATATCACTATTAAGGCTTTGGCTCCTAGAAAAGGTTTGTAACTTTAAAACACTTCAAGGCCTTTTTGCCCCTCACAGTTGGGGGTTGTGAGCAATTCACAAGCTTGTAAAAGGTCAGGGGAACCTGTTTAGGCAGGATAGAGCATTATCAAAGGGGGGGTTGGGCTGAAACACTCCTTTCAAATGCAGGAAACTAAAGCTTTGAATTAACTCTTTCCCAGAAACTGGCAGAGAACAGTGGGGAAACAGACAAATACAGACAATTCTTATTTTGGGGGTACATGCTCAGGAAAAACCAGGGAGAAATCTGATAACTTAAATTGCTCTGCCATCTGAGTGTGCCACGTGACTCTGTCACGGGTGGGATTCCTCACGCTGGCCCCCAACAGTTAGTAATAGTCAATATTTTTAAAGTTTTATTTTATATTGGAGTATGTAAGAATTGCCTGAAATGCAGAGACCTGGGTTTGATCCCTGGGTTTGGAAGATCCCCTGCAGAAGGGAATGGCTACCCATTCATGTATTCTTGCCTAGAGAATTCTATGGACAGAAGAACCTGGTGGGCTACAGTCCATGGGGTTGCAGAGTCAGATGTGACTGAGTGACTAACACTTACACTTTCATAGTTGATTTACAATGTTGTGTTAGTTTCAAGTGCACACCACGGTTATTCGTTTATGCATATGCTGCTGCTGCTGCTGCTGTTGCTAAGTCACTTCAGTCGTGTCTGACTCTGTGCGACCCCACAGCTGGCAGCCCACCAGGCTCCTCTGTCCCTGAGATTCTCCAGGCAAGAACACTGGAGTGGGTTGCCATTTCCTTCTCCAATGCATGAAAGTGAAAAGTGAAAATGAAGTCGCTCAGTTGTGTCCGACTCTTCGCGACCCCATAGACTGCAGCCCACCAGGCTCCTCCGTCCATGGCATTTGCCAGGCAAGAGTATTGGAGTGGGTTGCCATTGCCTTCTCCATTTATGCATATATCTAATTTTTTCAAATAAGGACCTGTTGTATAGCACAGGGAACTCTACTTAGTACTCTGTAATAAACTAAATCAGAAAAGAATGTGAAATAGTCAACTTTTTTTTAAGCCCTAATTTGGCAAAATTAAAACTTGGAAATCCTTTTGATCCACCCATTTTCACTGGCCCTCTCAATAAATACAAAGTCTGGGACCTCAATACCAGATGGAACTCACCCTCGTATGAGGGTTCTGGCTCTGGGCAGTGGGTATGTCAACAGCAGAGTTATTCTGGGCTCAGGTATGAATGCAAACACCTGTCACATGGAGAAGCAAAGTATCTGTACCCAAGGAGGATGGGGCAGTAAAGGCCTGGAGGCTTCCTACGAGTGAAAGCTGGGTCCCTGGGAAGGCTCACCCACCTTTGTAATTCTTGTTTCGTCCAGCCAGTGCTCTTTACCCTAGCACCGTGTCCTATGCACTGCAACAGAGCAAAACTCCATTACCCAGATGAACTTATTCACCTCTCTGAAAATGCACTTTACCTCTGGTCAGCAGGTGTTGAATTTGGCTAATGATGGAGCCTTGGACTTTTGTATTTTACAGCTTGTATCCTCCCAGATTGTGTCCTGGAGTTTCTGCTCATAAAAGGAATTCTTGTCAACCCATCCCTGTCCTGTGTTCACCTGTGACCTGTTTTATCTCCTGAGATATCCAAGTCTTGCTCCTTTGGTTTCCTAGGACCCTGCAGCACCAGCTTCTCTCTCTTTCTGTCTCTCTCTCTCTCACACACACACACATGTGCACACACACTCAGAGTCTGATCCAGGTCAGAGAATGGCTCTGTTCAGTGGTGTGGTTCCCTGGACTAAAGGCCAGCTCTGGGATCCAGCCATGAGGACTAAGCTCTACAGTCTCATTAAGAAGCCCACTGTTCTAATATTCCAAATGAAGCTCATAATAGCTTCTGTAAAGTCAAATATGGCCTGCTGTTGCTGCTGCTGCTAAGTCACTTCAGTTGTGTCCAACTCTGTGTGACCCCATAGATGGCAGCCTACCAGGCTTCTCTGTCCCTGGGATTCTCCAGGCAAGAATACTGGAGTGGGTTGCCATTTCCTTCTCCAATGAATAAAAGTGAAAAGGGAAAGTGAAGTCGCTCAGTCGTGCCCAACTCTCAGCGACCCCATGGACTGCAGCCTGCCAGGCTCCTCCGTCCATGGGATTTTCCAGGCAAGAGAACTAGAGTGGGTGCCATTGCCTTCTCCTAGTAGAAGCTAAATAATAAAAAATGATTTCTTGATGATTCAAAATTTCTTCTCTTTTTTACCTGTGTGAATGGAAATATACCATATCACCCTGCCTTCTGGCATCCTATACACAACTGCACACATCACTGTGACTGGGGATAATTTTTCCAGTGCTATGCTCTTCCTAGACGTTTTAGGGGGTGGTGAAGAGCACTCTTGATCCTCTAAAGGGATGACTGACAGGCTGTCCCATGGCTGGCCTTACCTGGGGAACCAGAGAAACCTGGAGGTGGGGTTACACAAGGAGATTCTTGCTTATGGTGAGTAGAACTAAAGAGCAAACCCCAAAGTGTTGCACAAAAAGAATATTAATTAAGAGCCTGGTAAACACAAGATTTTGTGGCAATGCAGGTGGGATTTGAGATGGACTCTGATGAGGAAAAACACCAGGAGCACTACTGAAGCAGGTAAGCAGCCAACCCAGGGATGCTCTGAGGCCAAGGGGCTGCAGCAGCTTTTTGAGATTTCCCACCCCAGGCAACGTGGATGTGCTGAGTGCATTCAAAGGAGCATACCTTGCTTTGAAAGACTAGTAGTATCTACTCAGGCTGAACACATAAAGTCTGGTTATCGGCATATTCCTAAGAGAAATGTGTATATACACGCACAAAGGATGTATTCAAACGTGGTCATTCCAGTATTGTCTGTAGTATCTCCAAACTAGAACAACTAAATGTTTGTCACAGGAGCCTGGATATATAGATTGTGCTTTCTCCTACAATGGTATATTGCTAGCTGTGACGGTCAACAGACCACAGCTCCACACAAGAGCATGCACAGGGGCCATGGGGTCTTGTCCTGAGATCAGGATCCTAATCTCCCCATGTTTTTCCAGATTTGTGCCATGTCTTCCCCATCAGCCTGGGATCTCCTTGTGGGTGGAGACCTGCCCCCTTCTTTCCTGTTTCATTCTGAACTCACCCAGGTAAACATCACTTTTGGGAACATTGTTGACGATATACTCTGGAGATCAATGAAATAGAGGATAGAAAAACAAAAGAATCCATGAAACCAAAAATGAGTTCTTTGAAAAGATTATCAAAATTGACAAATCATGTAAGTGACTGGAAAAGGAAAAAAGAGAGAAAGACACAGATAACTAAAATCAGAAATGCAAGTGGGGAATTTATTTCCAACCTTATGGAAATTAAAAGGTATGTAAGAGAATACCAGGAATAATTATACAACAGCAAATTAGATAACTTAGATGAGTAGACAAATTCCAAGAAATACACAGACTATCAAAGTGACTCAAGAAGAAATAGAAAATCCAAATAGACCTAGGTTGTGCATTGAATTGTGTTCCCCCTCAAAATTCACATGTTGAAGACCCGGCAGACTAATTCACCTGTAACAAGTAAATAAGATGAAAAACAGTCTCCCAAAGTGTTGCCACATGGTGTTAGTGATAAAGAATCCACCTACCAGTGCAGCAGACACGACAGACCATGGGCCTATCCCTGGGTTGGGAAAATCCCATGGAGAAGGAAATGGCAACCCACTTCAGTATTCTTGCCTGGAAAATCCCCTGGCAAGAGCCTAGTGGGCTACAGTCCATGGGGTTGCAAAGAGTTGGAAACAACTGAGCACTTGTCAGCAAAGTATTGCTAAAGATTTGGGAACATTAGGCCCTTCATGTATTGCTGGTGGGAATGTAAAATGGTTCAGGCACTGTGAAAAATGATTTGACTTTTCCTAAAATTTTTAAACATTAAATTAATATATCATCCACAGTTTCATTCTCAAGTATATACCACCATCCTCAGTCCCAAGAGAATTGTAAACAGATACTGTTACATATTTATGCATGTTCATAGCACCGCTATCCACATAGCCAAAAAATGGAAACTGCACAAATATCCATCACCAGATGACTGGGTAAATGAATCACGGTCTATAGATACAATGGAACATTACTGTCATAAAAATGAATGGGATATTGATAAATGCTACAGTGTTAACGAATGTTGAAAACATATGGTAAGGGAAAGGAGACATAAGATGTCACATATTGTGTGATTCCATTTATATAAATATCTAGAATAAATAAATCCATAGTGATAGAAGACATATTGATTCTTGTCGGGTCTAAGAAAAAGGTATAAGGAGAAACTGATTAATGGGCAAGAAATTTTACTTTGGAGTGATGAAATTGTTTTTATAGAAGTGGTAGTTACAAAACACTGTAAATGCATTAAATGCTACTGAATTATTCACTTTAAAATGGTTAATTTACTTTTTCTCATTTTTAATTGAAGTATAGTTGATATGCAATGTTGTGTTAATTTTTGCTATACAGCAAAGTGATTCAGTCATACATAAGTATACATTCTTTTTCATATTTTCTCCATTATGGTTTATCCCAGGATATTGAATATAGTTCCTTGTGCTATGTAGCAGGACCTAGCTGTTTATCCATTCTATGTATCCTGCTTTGCATCTACTGACCCCAAACTCCCAATCGATTCATTTTATTTTATATGAATTCCACCTCAATAAACTATTTTTTTAAAGGGTAACCCAGGAGTTCCTGGGACTGATGGAATTTGTTCTATACCTAAACTGTGGTGATGGCTATATGAACCTACACATGAGATAACATTGTTATCTAAATGTGCGTGTACACACACTCACACTCATATACACTCATGTACTCACATGGGTTCAAGTAGAATTGGGGAAATCTAATTAAGACCTTTAAATTGTATCAATGCCAATGCCTTGCTTAGAATACTGTACTGTAGTTTTCCAAGAGGGTTACCTTACAGCAAACTGGGTAAAACGTCCATGGATATCTCTATGTTATTTCTAAAGTTACATGTAAATCTACAATTATCTTAAAATTAAAAGTTTAATTTTCAAAAAAGCTCCCTCTTCCAAGCTTTCATGACCCACATCCTTGGGAGCTGATGAGAAACTCTCAGGTGGCCTGACCATCTCTCTCACTGAAAATGAAAGTTTCTCAGTCGCGTCTGACTCTTTGCAACCTAATGGACTACACAGTTCATGGAATTCTCCAGGCCAGCCAGCATACTGGAGTGGGCAGACTTTCCATTCTCCAGGGGATATTCCCAACCCAGGGATCGAGCCCAGGTCTCCCGTATTGAGGCAGATTCTTTACCAGCTGAGTCACAAGGGAAGCCCTCTCTCTTACTGTGAAAGGCCAAATGGATCTCCTGCTAGAAGGTCCTCCAGCAACTTGAATAGATGTGTGATTTACCACTCCACATGTTAGTGCCAGTTAATTAGATGCTGCCATAGTTTTTCTCAAGTTGACTGATTTTACATTTTCTCTATGCCTGTTTTTTTTTTCCCCCCAGACTCAAGACATAATTTCCTCTTTCAAAATCAAGTATTTTAGTGCAGCTCCATATTGTAGTTTAATGCTGTCAGGTGAGTGACAACTCATCTACCATATTCATTCATGCTTAGAGTTTGGAGAGGGAAAGGAGAATATCATTTTCTTGTATGGTCTCAATTCCTCACCCAGCAAAAATAAAGTAATGAGAAGCAGCCATTTTTAGGAATAAATCTTTTTTGAAAAGACAAGAACAGAAAGGCTAGTTACTCAGCAACCAGTTCAGTTTCTCCTCTGATAGGTCAGCAATTTAACTCACAGTGAGTTCCTGGGAAGCTGCTTCCTCTCTCCTGATCTCGGTTTTTTCATTGCTACTCTGTGAAGTTAAATTAGTACCTTTAAAAAAGTCCCTTATGGTTCTGAAATCCTCTGATTCCTCTTATCTGCTTTTATAAACCATAGCTCTGTCACTCACTATTTTAGAAATTTAACCCCTATGAACTCCAAACAGTGGTGTATCTCTACAAAATAAAACTAACAAATGAGTGAGTTTTGATATGTATGTCATGAATTTATAGATCTGTTTGAAGAGAACTGACATTCAGTCTTCTGACTGATGCTCAATATTTATGTCTACATTCATCTAGATCTTTAATTTCTCTTAGCAATGTTTCTTATTTTGTTTTCAAGGTATGTGTCTTGCATTCTTTTGGTTAAATTTATCCCAAAGTAGTTAATGTTTTGTTGTTCAAAAATACTTTATTCTAATTTCTGCTTGTTTATTGAATATATAGAAATGCAGTTGATTTTGTACATTGATTTTATAGACTAAAACTTGCTAAACTCACTTATTCTAGTGTTCATTTGAAGATTCTTTAGGATTTTTTGGATAGATGATATGTTCTCTCAAATAAGGTAGTTTTACTTTTTCCTTTCCAATAGCGATGCCATTTTTATGATTCTCCTGCCTTACTGCACTTGAACTAACTAGATCAAAGAAGCTTTCCCCTGTGCCTAAATCAGGCAGGGATTCCCTTCCCATCTGGAGACTTGTGGATATCTTCCCTTAAAGAGAGTCCTTAAAGTCTATGAGAATTTTATTTAGGGCTTCCTATATGAGTAAAATGGTGACTCATGATGACAAGAAAGATACCATTTAAGGCACAGGCATCCAGACCAATTCAAGTTTTGTGAAAACACTTACTGGGGTCCTGGAGTTTAATTCAAGGAGCCAGGTTAGGGTCCAAGCAACCCAGGTTATTAGTCTGTAACAATACCTGAATGTGTTCTTTAATTCAGAATTTTATGAAGATAGCAATGAGAATTGATTGCAAATAATAAACCTACATTTTAAAACATAAGTATATGGAATTTACTTTATACAGTTAATATTGCTTTTCCAAGCTGGGTTCAACTACATTGCTTTCCATGAAATAAATAGGCTTTACGTGCCCAGATAATGAGGTGGCCCAAACTTATGTGACAGTCTCTTTCACATTGAGATCTCTTTTTTTCATATTGAAACGATGCAGGACCCTGAGGGGCTCCTGAGTACAGAAACTTTTCTGTGTTCTCTGTTTCTTATTTGTTAAGGAACAGACTCCAGCCTCCATGAACTTCCTTGAGTCTGAAAGGACAGGTTCAAACAGCTGCTAATCAGGGAAGGGAGGAGATGTAGAGATAAGGGAAGAGCAGCCAAGAAACAGTAATACAACCTTAGGGCCTCCCTGGTAACTCAGTGGTAAAGAATATGTCGCCAATGCAGGAGACATAGGTTCCATCCCTGATCTGAGATGATCCCACACATCCTGGAACAATGTGGCCCCACATTCTGGGGGCCACAACTCTTGAGCTGTGCTCTTGAGCCCAGAAGCCACAACTATGGTGTCCATGAACCTTAACTACTGAAGCCAGTGTGTGGTAGGGCCTGTGCTCCACAACAAGAGAAGCCACCACAATGAGAATCCCACACACCACAACTGGAGAGCAGCCCCTGCTTTCCACAAATAGAGAAAGCCTATGCAGCAATAAAGACCTGGCATAGTCAAAAATAAATAATAAATAAAATTATATTAAAAAAATAGTGCAGTTTTGGGGCAGTGTTCCGGTTCCCCTCTCAAGGGATACACATAACAATATCTTTGAGCTTTTACAGAACCAAAACCCCCAACAAATGGAGTTATCATTCCTCATTCTAGAGACCACTTGAGGCCATATTAAAGGAAGCAGAGAAGCTGATCAAGAGATTAGCTGAGGCCAGATTAAAGGAGTGTAGGCACTGCACACAGCCTGATCTTATCAGCAATGCCAACCTTGAACTATTGCTATAAAACTTCTCATCAAATCCTCCCAGACTGGGACACACAGTTTTCAAGGGCAGGAGTTTCAAGTAGTTTTCAAGCTACTCTTTTCTACTTCACCCAAAACTCTGTCTCTGACATTTGATTTCCCACTGGTGCACAGAGGCCAAGTTTTCAGTATCAATATCCCAGAAACCAGGGCTGATCCCTCACATATAAAAGTCAAAGCCTGGCCATTATAACCTATCCCTGAAGCAGAATATAGAGGCACATCCTGAGACCTAAGATTTTCCCAAGCCTCCTCAAATGGTCACCAACTCAGAACTTTGCTGCTGCCAGTATACATTCTGGGGTGCACACCCACTCAGATCCCAGTAGAGTTCCTCAGGCTGTGAAGGGACCTTCATTCATTCAGGGGATTATTCAACCTTGCCTTCCAAACCCAAGTGGGCTTGAGATTCCTATGTGACAGGTTTGGGGCAAATAGTCTTTTTAAAGGGCACATACTTTCTCTTGTCATAGCTGGGACTTCCCCAGTCCTTGTGCTCCAGCCCTGCTAACTAAAGCATTGTGCTTTGAGGAAATAGAGGCAAATAGTGGGGTAAGGGGGCTGTCCAGCTAATAATTAAATGTTTGATTTTCCATTTAGCTTTGATTCTTCTGTGTATAGAAGAATCTTTACAGAGAAGATGGAGATTGAGATGAGATGAGATGGCTGGAACCAGAAGAGAACTGGTAGAAACATACAACCCCGAAACAAAGGATTTAGTCCCTTTCCAGCAAAGAGAATCCCCTACCCTATCTTTGAATTCCATTTCAATGCAGTAAGGAAGGGTTTTGTTCGTGCATGTTAAGGCACCTAAAGCATGTCCAACTCTTTGCTACCCTGATGAGCTTGAGCCTGACAGGCTCCTCTCTCCATGGGATTCTCCAGGCAAGAATTCTGAAATGTGTTGCCATGCCCTCCTCCAGGGGATCTCCCCAGTCCAGAGATCAAACCCATGTCTTTTATGTCTCCCAGGTCTTTTACGTCTTTTGCATTGGCTGGAGGGTTCTTTACCACTAGTGCCACCTGGGAGCCCCAAAGGAAGGGTTACAAAATATTTTCCATGAAGAAGGGATTGGGTCTAACAGTGGTGAGAAGTACTGCTGTATATTACTTAATCCGCCAAAGCATTCTGCTCTGTAAGAAAGCCCCTTTAACAAAGGAAAGTTGGAATTAGATTGTGATGCAAGATAAACCAACTGGAGGTGGAAGAGATAAAATGAACTGGGCACACATTAAATATTTAGCTGAATTAGGAAAGCTGAGATAGCAGAAGCCCAGGTCTTAGCACAGGTAACTGATGAGATCATATTTCCATCAACTAGATGTAGGGGTTGTCAATTCTCAACCAAAAGGGAGAGAGCGTAGCAAGATTTCTAGTTTATCATTATGGATGAAATGAAACCATCTTATCATTTTATTCTTACAAGGAGATAGGAATACTCATCCAAATTAGCATTACTGTTACCTAAAGTGAAATCTGGCTGCTTGCCACTCTAAAGCCAACAAAGAGGCAAGGTTGGTAGAAAGGAAAGCTTGCTTTATTTTGTATGCTGACATCCTGGTGGTGGGTGGCATGGAGGGTGGGTGCCTGTCCAAACGCCTGCCCTCCCCACTGGACAGTCAGGTGGCGCAGAGGGTGGGTGCCTGTCCAAACGCCTGCCCTCCCCACTGGACAGTCAGGTGGGAGGAACGTCCATGGACAGGGGAACCCAGTGCTGGTGGTCTAGTCACTAAGTCGTGTCTGACTCTTGTGACCCCCAACGACTGTAGCCTGCTTGGCTCCTCTGTCCAAAGNGGGGAGGACAGACTCCTGTCCCAAGGCTGACTCTCCCTCCTCCCAACAATCAGGGGGCAAAAGCTTTTATAGAGAGAGGAAGGAGGCTATATACAGAAACTGCACAGTCAGCTCTGACAGTCATCTTGAAATTGGTCATGTGTCTATCAGTATCATCTTGATTGTTCTAAGTACAGTTAATCTTCAGTTCCAGATTTCTTTCCCATTTCTTTGGGGCCAGTTCTCAGAATCGTGGTAGCTTGTGTCATGGCTACAGTCTTTCTCCCATTTCTTTGAGGCCATTTCTCAGAACTGTGGCAGCTTAAGTCACGGCTACAGTCTGGTCATCACACTGTTAATTTCTTCCACCTGGTGGTGTTTCAGTATCTATAAAACAGCTCAAAGGATATAGCTTATAATATATTCTATAGCCCTTGAGGAGGAACTAAAGGTCCTTGAATTCGCTTAATGACTAAATTATTATTATTTTGTCCTATTTACTTGTTTTCCTTTGCTTCTGCATTTTCTCACTTCTCTGATTAAATGTGTTCTTTGACTAAAGTTTTTCTACAGAAAAAAAAGACAGGCAGAGGACATGGAATGGGGGTAGGGGGAGAACCAAAAGGTCTGGTTCTTTCTATTATTTGTAAAGCAGCTGTCTTGATGAATATAATTCATCCCTCTTGGCCATATAATTAATATTCACGAAGGAATGAAACCATAAATAGCCAAAAAATGAATGAATGCATGATAACACAAGTACTGAAGGCTACTAAGATAAGAATAAATGGTTGCTCAGGTGGTTAAGGGTCAGGGGAACCCTTAATGACCTGAGCTGAGCAGAATCTGGAGAGTGCCTGCATGGGTCCTAGGTCTGAGCCCACCTCCCTCCCTTGTAAGTGTACCCTCAACAGGTCACAGGTGAGTTGCTCTCAAGGGAGCAGTACTCAGGTGAAGGACTTTCCCATGCCAGGGCCCTTCTGCCATCACTGGCTGCCAGAAGCCAACCCCAATGCCCCCTGGAACCCTACCTGTCAGCAGGGGCGGGTTAGCCATTCATCTCTCAAAATCCTCTCTCCTGGGCCTCATCACCTCGAGGCTCTGCCAGTTAATGAATGCAGGTACGCCTGGTGCAGCTATTCTTTTGCCAGGTGTTGGAGACAGGTGGTGAGCAAAGCAGACTGGTGCCTGGTCTCATGGAGATCACAGCTGACAGAGACCAGTCGCTGGAGGAAAAAACAAGCATGTAAATAGTGTGTGATTATAATAAGACATAAGTGCTATTAAGGATGGAATGAGGAAGAGTGCTTCAAAAAATGTCCATGGAAAGCAATGCCTGAGCTAAGAATTGAAGGTTGGGAAGGCATTCCCTGGGGGAAGTGGAAAGGAAGCAAGTGTGGAGAGTTATCAGGACCAGAACTAGCACATGCAAAGGCCCTGGGGTGAGACTGCACCAGAAACACCTGCTCCACAGGCCAGCATGGAGGAATGAGGACGTGAGAGAAGGGGCAATGTGAGGCTTTTAAGAGTGATAAAAATCCATGCAAAGATGGGGTGGGGTGGGGGATGAGGGGGAGGCACTGACAGTTTCACACTTTGAAGCAGTCATCCTGGCTGCAGATTGGAGAAAGATGGCTAAAGGGCCAAATAGAAAGCTGGGAGATCAATTAGAAAGCCGTGGCCGCAGCAGTCTGGCACTTGGAGCATGCGATTGTGGAAGTGAAGAGGAGTGGACAGACTCCAGAGATATTTCAGAGGAAAAACTGGCAGGACTACCAGTCTGAGAAGCAAATTCTCACTAAAATACAAAGACCTGAGTGTCTGGCCTCCTACCTTTCAGATCCAGGGGCTCTGAAAGTCCAGCCTTCCGTTAGTGCCGCTCGTTGTGCACCCCTCACACTGACCAGCCAGACTCTGGCCAGCAATCTTGCTGGAGGGGGAAGTCACTGCTTAAGGAAAGTTCCAGCTGTAGGAAGCATCTTTCTTACTGCAAGCTGAATGCATCCCATCATCTCTTGGGTCTCCTGTGGTCTCCAGATATTGAGGAAAACTGGCAAGTACCATTCTCCCCACAGACCTTCCAAACCCAGGCAGTCCCTGGGGTCCCCGTACTAACAAATGGCCTTAGGCAGACCACGTCAGGTGTCTGAACCCCAGTCTCCTGAATGAAGACTTGGAGGAGCAGCTGGCCCCCAGCAGGATAGGGGATCACCATAGCTGGCATTATTTATAAATATCTGGTACACACAACAGCTTTTGGGAAGCAAAAATGCAGGCTGATCCCCTGAACATCACTTGGCTGGCTCAATTGCTAGACCCTGGGTGTAAATCTCATCACCCTTCAGGAATATCCTCAAAGTCTTCAAGTAAAGGAGCAAACTCCTTGGAGATTCTGGAATGCTCCTCCCCTGGCCCTGACCTGGCCCTGCTCCAGCCTGAATCACCTGTCCCCTCTGAGAAACAACAGCAGGGACAAGGATGGCAGAGAAGCCAGGAACAATGAGGGCAGTGTGAGGAGGGGCAGCCTTGGGCAATTTAATTAACTTCTCTAAACCTTAATGGTTTTAGTCTAAAACTGAGATAATGATAGTACCTACCTCAAAGATTTGTTTTGAGGATTAGATGATAATCCACCCCCAAATGCCTGGCACATTCAGCATTTTCCATAAATGTGTGCATGTGTGCTAAGTCACTTGAGTCATGTCTGATTCTTTGCAACCCTATTGACTGTAGCCTGTCTGGCTCGTCTGTCCATGGGATTCTCCAGGCAAGAATACTGGAGTGGGTTGCCATGCCCTCCTCCAGGGCATCTTCCCAACCCAGAGAGGGAGTCCATGTCTCTCACATCTCCTGCATTAGCAGGCGGGTTCTTTACCACTAGAGCCACCTGGGAAGCCCTTTCCTAAATATTGCCTGATAATTATTCACCACAGTGAAAACCTAGAGATGAGGATTATAACCCCTCGGTCTGTGGTGAAATTGAAACTCAGAGGAGTCAGTTAACAAGTCAAAAGTCACCTGCTAGACAGTGGCAGACTCAAAGGCAGTCAGGGCCCTTGTCTGTGCTGCCAAGGAGTGAGTGGCATAGGATAATGACAGAGCCTGGGTCGAGGGACATTAAGTGCCCCTCCCCCCAGAGCATTCCTCACTCTGAGAGTCTCAGGAAAAATCCCTGTCTCACCTTCCTAGTTGCCATGATTTTCTCTCTTAGAAACAAACAACAGCAACCACCATTAGTCCGCAGTTTACCAGGTTCCAGCCATTCAAGCACTTTACATATATTAGCTCTTCAATCTCATCACAACCCTGAAGAAGGCAGTATTATTATTCTCATATTAGAGATGGAGAAGGCAAGATCCAGAGAGGTGAAGTAACTTGCCCACAGACACACAGCTAGTCAGTAGCAAGCAGTGCTTGGATTCAGACAAGACAATCTGACACAAAGGCTGGAATTTTTTAATAATTTCAAATTCACAGAAAAAAATGAAAGAATATTTAAAAGAACCTGTATATACCAACTATTAACACCTCAATATGTTTTTGCTTTATCATTCTCTCTCTCTCTCTCTCTCAGCCATTGAATATTTGGGAGTATATTGCTGACCCGTCCATTTATCCCTTTTCAGCACACATGAAAATCCTAAGAATAATAGCATTCACTTACACACCCAAAATATGATTATCTAAATCAGGAAGTTTAACATCAATACAAAATGGTATCCTCTATTCTACAGACCTCATTAAAATTTCACAAATTTCCCAACAATATTCTTTGCTACTTTTTTTTTCTTGGTGCAGAATTTTCATCTCTTTAATTTCTTTTAATATGAAATGATTTCTTGGCCTTTCCTTGTCTTTTATTATACTGACATTTTAAAATAGTGTAGCATTGAATTTTTTGGCTCAGAATTTCCCTCATTTGGGTCTTTCTAATGTTTTCTCATAATAAAATTCAAAGCATGCGTTTTAGTCAGGAATCCTTGGAGGTGATATTTTCTCAATGCATGATTTCAGGAAGCACATGATCATGATGCTGAATTGCCCCTTTTCTTGTGCTGTTACTTTGACAATTTGGTTAAGGCAATACCTGCCAGCTTTCTCCATTCAGCTTTTCTCCCCATTGTAATTGATAAGTAATTTGTGGGGAGATGCTTTCAAAGTATGTAAAGGCCAGTTAGCACCAAACTTTCACCCATCCCTTTAGCATCCATTCTTGCGTCTTACTTGAATCATCCGCTGTGGTCAAGGTGCCCTGTCATTTCTATCACTCCTTCCACACCTTTGAGTTGAGCTTCTTCTGTAGCCGCTTTTCTTTCCCGCTCCCTCCCCCCCCCCCCCATCTAATCACATATTACCAGTAGGAACTCAGGGATTATTATTTTTTTGTATCCAATAATCTATCACTATTATCATTCATTTTGAGGCTCAAATGGTCCTAATCTAGCACAATAATGTTCCAGGCTATCTTGTATTTTCCCTGTCCTAGCCCTTGGGTTCTCTTTCTCCAAGGAATGCAGTTTCCTGATAGAGGAGAGTGACATTTAGAAACCATAGTCTGAGTCCAAGTGTGCTCATTTGATGCTGGAGTGACACAGGTTCTATTTAAAAGCCATGCTTCTAACTACAGTATGCTCCTTGCACTCATGCTGTGCAGCTGCCCAGGCTCCACTTTCATAGTCTAAGTTGTCTACTCAGACTACCAGCAGTCAAGCTTATGGTAAAACTGCAGAGTATGTTCATCACCATGGCTTGCATTTAGGGACCTGTTTCTGGCTTGGTTTTTCCTTGCCCTGTCTTTCTTCTTTGCTCCTTTTCAACACAGGCTACACTGTTATTTTAACCAGCCCATCATCCTAGAACCAAAGACAGCCAAAGATATGCCTCAAAGCTCCTGTTGCCCTTGCTTTGGCCAAAGGACAGGTCATTAAGAAGACATTAAGAGACTGAGTGGGCACAATGTGAAGAAAAAAAGAGAATAAGAAAATGAATACTCATTGCCAACTCCACTGTGGGTGTGGAGCTTTTGCCTTACATGTGTAGACTGCAAACTCTCCAGAAATTAGTTTTTGTCCTAGAGGGATGTGCATGTTATCCAGTAGCTACACACTAAGAAGAATATCTCACCTAGAGGGAAGTCCTTAACAAGGGTAAAACTAGGAGCTCCCAATCTCACCCCAGACCAGCACACTTGAGGTCCGCCCTCCAGGTCTCCCAAGGGTTACTCCAGACATGCATGGTCCAATATAGTAGCCATTAGTCTTACGTGGCTATTTCTATTTTAATTTTTTAAACTTTAAATTTGATTTAACATGTAGATTCTCAGTCACACCAGCTGTATTTGCAACACTGTCCATCTAGTCAATGCTATGATTTTTTCCAGTGGTCATGTATGGATGTGAGAGTTGGACTGTGAAGAAAGCTGAGCGCTGAAAAATTGATGCTTTTGAACTGTGGTGTTGGAGAAGACTCTTGAGAGTCCCTTGGATGCAAGGAGATCCAACCAGTCCATTCTGAACGAGATCAACCCTGGGATTTCTTTGGAAGGAATGATGCTGAAGCTGAAACTCCAGTACTTTGGCCACCTCATGCGAAGAGTTGACTCAATGGAAAAAGACCCTGATGCTGGGAGGGATTGGGGACAGGAGGAGAAGGGGATGACAGAGGATGAGATGGCTGAATGGCATCACCGACTCAATGGACATGAGTCTGAATGAACTCCCGGAGTTGGTGATGGACAGGGAGGCCTGGTGTGCTGTGACTCATGGGGTCACAAAGAGCCGGACACAACTGAACAACTGAACTGAACACAGATATAGAACCTTCCCCACACCCTACCTTCACCACCCCTCCATGACATGCTCTCATCACAGGTTGTCTGATTGGACAGGACTGTTCTAGACCAAGCAACTCAGCCAGATAAGAGAACCACATGTGGACCCTGAGGGGATCAAGTTCTGTAGGTCAGGAAGTGCTTTCCTCACTGTATGTGGAACATCCTGGAGATTCCAAGGCATACATCCTCCTATAATGGCCACCACCCTGAGGACAAGAGAAGCAGCAGCCTTCAGACAATGGCAAGAAGCTTGGTAATCTAGCCAAGTGAATCCCTACATTGCCATCTGTTTTAATGAACTTTGTCACACAGAGAAAAGCTTGTTGTTTGGTGAGAGAATCTGCAGTGCTTGTCTTATGGGGGTGGAATTTCATTTGCACATCCAGCATCACAGACAAGTACCTTAGAGCATCACCTCTTTCAGCTCTCGACTCCAATGTCACTCAAGGAGGGCTTCCTTGGTCACCTGGTTGAAAGTAGAAGTCCCAGCCCATCCTTCACATCTATCTTTTGTCTTGCTTCGCTTTTCTTCTTAGCTCTGGTCACTCTCAGACTCTCAATACAAGATTTTTCTAACTTGCTTGCTTTTTATTCATGAAGTCTTTGCTAAATCTATTCTTATTATGAGTAAATTTTCTATTTCTGTAGCATTCTCCATAGCCACCTCTCCTGAACAGGAGGAAAGAGGGCAAGACACAACCTCTTTGTAAGTTTGTATTGTTTCTTGTATTGTATTGTTTCTTGTCTGGTTTTTGTATGAAAGGTAGGCCCATTGCAGGTAGGGGTTTTCATATATTTTGCCCACTTTTGTGTTCCTGGCACCAAGAGGAAGTCTTTACACAAGACAGCCACGTGACAACTGTGTGCTGGGAAGTGAAAGTACCACGTGTGATCCACCTTTATGAGCCCCAGGCCAGCCCTTCCAGAGCCAGTGGGAGATGAATAAGGAGTGCAGTGTTCTTTGAGAGTAAATACTATCCAACAAAACTAAACTCCCCCTAAGTCCTCAAATGAACCGTCTTCTCTCTCCCTACCCCCTTGGCCTCCCCATGAGTGCACACACACACACACATGTGGGCACACACACTTTCTAACTTAACTTATCCTGTACCGTTCTCTATTCCAAGGATGTCTTTCTCCAGCAAATGCTAATCTTTCCAGCAAACTCTTATTTCCCTTTCAATTCTCAGATGCTCCACTTCTGAAAAGTCAGCTCAAACCCCCACAGGCTGGCTCAGGACTCCAGAGCCCAGGACCCCGTGCACGGCCTTGCACTCATTCAACGATCTAGAACTTCCTGTTAGCACATCTGCCTCCCTTCCTAAGCCAAGGTTCCCTTGACCAGTTTGTTTTTTATTCATGAAGTCTTTGCTAAATCTATTCTAATTATGAGTAAATTTTATATTTCTGTAGCATTCTCCATAGCCACCCCTGCTGAAACAGGAGGAAAGAGGGCCAGGCACAACCTCTAGAAGACTGACATAGCCATAAAACATGACAGAAACTGGTTAGAATCAACCAGGTCCATGATAGTGGAAGCCTTGACTCCCAGTGGATCTTGAACCTCATCACACTCTCATTGCAATACATTTTTGTGCACAATACACACCCACCATGAGTTCTGAAAGTGAAGTGAAAGTGTTAGTCACTTAGTCATGTTCAACTCTTTGCAACCCCATAGACTGTAGACTGCTTGAATTCTCCAGGCAAGAATACTGGAGTGGGTAGCCATTCCCTTCTCCAGGGGAATCTTCCCAACCCAGGGATTGAACCTGGGTCTCCTGCATTGCAAGCAGATTCTTTACCATCTGAGCCAGCAGGGAAGCCCTTCAAGACAGTTCTGAGGCCAATCATAAAAGGACAAAAAGTAGGCAGTGGGCTGATTCCTGGAAATCTCCACCCCTTCCTCAAAATAACTGGAATACTCCTCCTGCTCATCAGCCTATGAGATTACCCAGTCCATAAAAACTAACTATATCATGTTTTGGGTCTCTCTTACCTTCTGAGATGGCCCACATTCTGTAGAGTATGTTTCTTTCTAAATCTTGCCTATCTTCCTATCATTTGTCTCTCACTAAATTCTTTCTGCAATGAGACATCAAGAACCTCAAATTCTCCAGATCACCCTCAACACCTTGCAAATGTCATTTAGTGCATATGGTGTCTGGTTCATACTTAGTCAGTCTTTTGCTCCTGTGTAAAACCTGAGTGACTGAGGCACCTGTCTGACTTCACACTCTTTTCCCTGATACTCAGGTTCCAAAATGTCCTATAACAAGTCTTGGACAAAGCCAAAGCACTCATTTTCCATAATTAATATAATGCTTTATTTACACATTCAACAAATGGTGGTCAGATATAAGGCTCTTTTCATAATAGAAAATGTTGCTTATTCTCTGCAAATTAATAAATATGCCAGTGCCTGTTCCTTGTCTCTGAGCTAACTGTTAGACTAAAAATAAATATGTTACAGATAGCATTTTTAATAGGATATTAAGATCTGAGACCCCATTCATTCATTTGCTCACTCAATCATTAAACATAGATAAGCCATCTGTTTATTATCATTAGCAATAATTAGACTAGTCTTGTGAAGACCAGTCACAGTTCCTGCAGTCAGATAGCTTGCAGTCTAGAGAGATAAAGGATGTAAATAAAAGAATATAAATACAGAAGAAAATGAGATTAATGGAGATAAAGGGTGTAAGATGAAATTAAGTGTCTGAGAAAAGACTATTTCTTTTCTTTTTTTTTGTTTGGTTTCTTTTTTTTTAATTTAAATTTATTTATTTTAATTGGAGGCTAATTACTTTACAATATTGTACTGGTTTTGCCATACATCAACATGAATCCGCCATGGGTGTACACATGTTCCCCATCCTGAAACCCCCTCCCACCTCCCTCCCCATACCATCCCTCTGGGTCATCCCAGTGCACCAGCCCCAAAGGATATGTTTGCTACAGAGCCTTGGAAGGAGAGCCAGTTGTATGATGAACAGTACAATGTTAAAGGGAAGAATGAGACATTTATTTTAAGTGATGGGAATTCAACAGAGAAACTTAAGATATCCAAAGAGGTGTATTGTCCTCTGCCCTTTCCTTAAGAGATAATTTAATGACTCTTCTTTGGGATGTGGACTAAGAATGCTGCTTGACATATGAGTGAACAAAGGATATTGCAGCCATCAGACACTACACCCACCCCCAGTGATGTACCTTGATGTACTCAGGATGAGAAAACACAGGATGGTGGCCCCAGAGCACTGAGGAATACGTCAAGGGAATGATTTCAGTGATTCCAGGTTCTTGCATCTTCCCACACTTAAAGAAGTGCTAAATGCATGACTCCATATGTCTGGTTCCTTTAATTAACAGTAATCTTTTGATGTTCCAACTCCTTTGTCTTTGTTGTAAAAACACCTATAGATCATAGGTCCTCCCTTACCCCTTCAGAGCAATCTCACAGAGCTATCTGAGTGGCTGTGTCTCTGGGTTTATGTTCTCAGAATGTTTGCTGAATAACACATAATTCTCAAGTTTTAGATTATGTATTTTTTTTCATTCCACAAGGGCATCACTCACATTCTCTATGACTGGGTCAGCAAAGCTCCCAGTCTCCTAGAAGACTTGGACAAGGGCAAGACAAGGGTAGAGATGAAACAGAAGGGAAAGTGGCAGGGCGCAACCTTTAAAAGAATGACACATAGCCGTAGGATATGACAAAAGCTGGTTAGAACCAATAGGTCCAAGATGGTGGAAGACTTGACTTCCAGTGGACCTTGAGCCTCATCATATGCTCACTGTAATACCCACAAGCGCCATAGTTCCAAGGCTAAACGCAAAAGGCCAAAAAGTGGGTGGTGGTCCAGTTCCTGGAAATCTCCACCCCTTCCCTTAAATAATTGAAATAATCCTCCCAATTACTGGTCTATGAAATTACCCAGCCCATAAAACTAACCAAATCATATTTTGGGACCTCTTACTTTTTGAGATGGCCCACACTCTACGGAGTGTGTTTCTCTCTAAATAAATCCATATCTTACTTATCACTTCATCTCTCATTGAATTCTTTCTGTGATGAGACATAAAGAACTTCCAATTCACTGGGAACAGAGGGAAGAGGCATTGTCTGAAAACAGACCCCACTCTCAATATTTTAATATATCTCCTTATAGAAATGATCACAGGAAAAAAAAAATTCCCTGTTTTATTTTTTAACTCTGAAATAAGAATATAAAACTTCCCCCTGCCCCAAAGGCCCATGATAATGTATTCCTCCAACTTTGACATAACTTTGAAATATTGAAACAACATCTTCATAAGATAAATGAATATTATAAAGTTTAATTTCTGGACAAATACGTAAATAAAGTCCCATATGTTTTTGTGAAATGACATGCAACATGTAACCTTAAAAATAACAGTAAATCACAGAATCTCAAAGAGGAAACAAACAAATAAATACATATGCTACAAGAGTGGACCTCAATGAGGATAGACAGATAAATAAATCAGTAGGCTAACAAAAGTAGTAGGGGAAATGCGCATTGATTTTTTTTGCTTCTGGTGGATATGGCTGGTTAAGAATCATTTGCATTGTAAATATTTTTGTTTCTGCACTAAGTGTCTGCTTCTTGCCACTGTGGAGTCTCTGCTCACCTGCATGCTTGCATGCTGGGGCTAAGGTGAATACCTTCTCCTCTTTGTTTGCCTGCCTTGTCCTGTTGAATAATTCACTGCTTGATGCAGGAATTTCCAGGGAGCAGAACTGGGAGCTGGGGGCAGTGGTAAAGCCCAGGAATGCCAACTTCTTGCCTCTAACTACAGCTCCTGCCCAGTGCTAATCTCAGGCCCCAGCCCAGGGGGCAGCCACTCTCCAGTATTCTATTTGAACACAAGCAGTCTTACAAGCCTCAGAGCTTGGCCTCCCCACCTCCGCTCCCCTCCCCATGCTCCTGCCAGCCTCATATAGTGTGAAACGCCTTAAAATTTTGAACAATTTATAGGGAATCATGTTGACAGACAGGAAAGGCTGTCAAAAGCAACAACAGCAACAAGAAATCATGCAGAGTATGCCAAGTCCCCAGCACTACCAACTGCATATGCAGAACAGAAAGAGTCTTCAGTGAAATTTGGGAATGTGCCTCTTATGCTTCAGTTAAACACATGAGGATGCACTGAAATGTCTGCACCTCTCACCTGGACAGGTCAGTCAGAGAGGGATCAGGTGACACCTGGGCACCAGGATTTACATCAGGACTCCTGTTGAAGAAGCATTTGCCAACAGCTGGCTGGGAGCCAAGCTGGGGACTGTATGGAGATGCAGTGATGAATCCTTGGGAACTTCCCAGCCTACTGGGGAAGAGGCAAGCAGACAGGCAAGCACCAAACATCGGGGTCAAGTATAGGGTCAGAGGAATGTACGAGAGGTCTGAGGGTCACAGTGGAATCACAGGGTGGTGGACAGAGAGGGCAGCACCTTGAGATGAATGGGGAGAAAGAAGGGCACATGCTCTGCAGTGTAGGTGGAGCCCAGAGCTCCAGGCAAGAAGAGAAGGAAACCGAGAGGCAGGTTGGAGGCTGGATCACAGGCAGCCTCTGATACCTGGCTAGTGACCACCATGGACAGCTGAGGCAAAGCAGTGATCAGAAAAGTCTAACTCACAGACACCTATGATCATGGTGTCCCTAAAAAAGAAGCAGATGGGAAGCCTGCTAAATTTTGACCTGATCTGTGTGAGCATAAGACTCAGGAAATCCACTATACACCAATAAAATTTTTTTCAAAAAGTGAACGGGTTCAAAGAGGGACAACAGCTAAACGGCAGCCTGTCATAGGCAGAATTATTGTCTCTGCAGCTATTGCCCTTCAGAGGTCTATCACAGCATTTAATCTTAAAGAATAGAATATGTGTCCATAAAAAAAAAAAAAAAAACCTCTAGGTCTACTAAACAAAGTCTGCCTTGAATGATCCAAGCAGTAAATCCTCTACCAATCAACCAATTCCCAGATATGTCAGGTAACAGACTCAGAACCCCTCAAATGAAGGAAAATCTGAGTGCTCTTGAGGAAGGATTCCTCTATCCTGCCAAAAATTTATACTGTTCATCTCTCTCCCAGCCTGCTCTAAAGGAACCCATGGACACTTAGCAGGGTGACTGTGAACTGGAGAAAGTGAAATAATCAGACTTTGGGAGTTTATTGGACACTGGTTCTAACCTAACACTCATTCCAGGAGACCCAAAATGTCACTCTGGGTCACCAGCAGAGTAACCACTTATGGAGGTCAAGCAAACACTGGATCTTGGCTAAGTGTCAAGCCCTGAATTGCTCAGGTTCACCTCACAAGGAGCCCAGTGGGCCTACAACCTTGTCCTCTGGTTACTTTCCCAGTTCCAGAATGCATAATTGGAGCAGACATACCCTGGATCTGACAGGATTCCCAGATTGATTCCCTGATCCATGGAGTAGTTCAGTTCAATCACTCAGTTGTGTCTGAGTCTTTGCAACCCCATGAATCGCAGCACGCCAGGCCTCCCTGTCCATCACCAACTCCCGGAGTCCACTCAAACTCATGTCCATTGAGTCGGTGATGCCATCAAGCCATCTCATCCTCTGTCATCCCCTTCTCCCACCTTCAATCTTTCACTGCATCAGGGTCTTTTCCAAAGAGTCAACTCTTCACATCAGGTGGTCAAAGTATTGGAGTTTCAGCTTTAACATCAGCCCTTCCAGTGAATATTCAGGACTGATTTCCTTTAGGATGGACTGGTTGGATCTCCTTGTAAGGTCTTTAATTATGGGAAGACGAAATGGAAACCACTAACACTGCCTCTATCCAGGAAAACAGTACACCAAAAGCAGTGCCACATGCCTTGGTAGGCCCCAAGGGATTGCAGAGATTAGTGCCATCACCAAGGACTTGAGATACACTGAGGGTGACGATTCCCACCAAATTCCCATCCAGCTCTCCCATGAGGCCTAGGCAGAGGGCAGATGGACCTTAAAGAATGACAGTGGATTATCACAAGCTTAGCCAGGTGGGTGACTCTAACTTCATCTGCTGAACCAGATGTGGTTTCATTGCTTGAGCAAATTAACTCATCTCCTGGTTCCTGGTATGCAACCATTGCTCTGGAAAATGCTTTTTTCTACATCCCTGATAATGAAGACCACCAGATGTAATCTGCTTTCAGCTGGCAAGGCCAGAAATACACCTTCACTGTCCCACCTCAAGGATGTAACTACTCTCCAGCCCTATGTTACAATTTAGTCCCAGGGACCCTGATCATCTGTCTCTTCCATAGGACACACTGGTCTATTACACTGATGAGATTATGCTGACTAGACTAGGGTCTGTCCACTTCAATAACAGTTGTAGGGATGCAGTTATTGAGGGCATGGTGAGCTGTCCCTTCTAAAGTGAGGGGATACACTGTTGCATCCAATGCCCATACTAACAAAGAAAAGGTGCCATACCTAGAGGGACCTCTTTGGATTTTGGAGGCAACAAAGGTCTGTTACTCTAGTTCAGTGACCCCAAGGCTGCTAGTTTTGAGTGGAGCTTTGTACAAAGAAGGTGCTGCAACAGGTCCAGCTGCTGGGCAATCTGCTCTAACATTTGGGCCATATAACCCAGTGAGTCAATCGTGCTAGAGTGTCAGTGGTGGATAGAGATGCTGTTTGGAGACTGTTAGGACCCTTTATGTGAATCACAGACCAGGCCTTTAAGATTGTGGAGTAAGGCTCTGCCATCATCTATGGATAACTACTTTCCTTTTGAGTAATGGCTTCTGGACAGCTACTGAGTCTTGGTGGAGACTGAATCTTGACTGGGCCACCAAACTACCATCTGACCTAAGCTGCCCATCACAGCCCGGGTGTTGTCCAACCCACCAAACTGTGAAATAGGGTGTATACAGTAGGATTCCATCATCAAGTTTTCAAGTACAAATTGGCACTTACCAAGAGAATTGCCAGTGACTGAACAGCAAGGCATTTTGCCATCTGCCTCTACTGAGATTGCTGCTATCGCTGGTGCCCTTCACCAACCCTCGAGGGAGTGCAGGGTGGAGTGAGGCACTCTGTGCTCCAGGGAATCTGGTGGGACAGGTCTTTAGGTAGTTGGATGTTTTTAGGAACCAATTTTATGATCTCAATCCTTGCATCTCCTCATATCTGAAATTGAAAAGTGAAAGTGAAGTCGCTCAGTCGTGTCCGACTCTTTGCAACCCCATGGACTGTAGCTACCAGGCTCCTCTGTCCATGGGATTTTCCAGATGAGAGTACTGGAGTGGGTTGCCCCTTTCTTCTCCAGGGGATCTTCCCAACCCAGGGGTCGAACCCGGGTCTCCTGCATTGCAAGCAGACGCTTTATGGTCTGAGCCACCAAGGAAGTCTCATATCTATCTCATATCTAGAGAAGCACTAAATCCCTTCATGGTGACATCAGACCCTCATGACTAACAAAAAACCTATGTAAATTGAGTGCTTTATGGTATTGAACTCCCCCTTCACCGAAACCTTATATATTGACTTTCCCCACTACTGCTTTGGAAAAGTCAGTCTCTCAGAGCTATCTGAGATGCTGCCTCCTGGGCTGCAGTCCTCTTTTTGCCCCAAATAAAACTTAACTCACAATTCTCAAGTTGTATATCTTTTTTAGTGGACAAAGTGCTAGTGGTATAGACAAGATTTGGCTCCTTACCTGCCACACTTTAATCCCCGGCTTGATCAAATTCTTAATTCAATGTAATATGTCACTCCTACAACAAAAGGATCACCTCATCTCTGAAAGCATTATGCCCCTGAATAGGGAAAACTTGGCATCCACCCTCGGGGGCACTGGTGGTGGACAGCTGTGCAAAAGCCAAGAGTACAATGGGTTGAATTCATACTTAGCAAATTACCATTGCTCACGGTCACACACATGGACACTGGGACTTGAGGGCCCCTTTAATGACAGATTAATACAGTGAAATTGAAATACTCAAGCTTCTGGGAGTTTGCCCTGTTCCACACAGCACTCCCTGCATAGTTGATTTAATGCTGTGGCTGGAAGGCCTTCGGCATGATATATTAATTTATTGGCATTTAGAATTATGGGCTTCAAGACATGCTAAGTGAATATAATTAAAATTAGCCAACCTGACCCTTGCTGTTCTCAAGCCTATAAGACAGTTGAGAGAATTTATATTTCTCTGCAAGCATGGGAGTGTGTTGGAACCAACTCAGTTTTGGGGAGACTGTTTTGCTTCCTTCAGTTAGGCGGGAAGAAGGAAACAGCATATGTTAGCCACATTGTAAAGCCCTTATTTAAGTTCAGAGGCACTTTCCTGGCTTACTCTGTAGGCTGGATAATGTACTGAGCTTTTAAAGATTGCCAGATAGGCAATGATAAAAAAGAACAATTAATCAAAAGACAGTCAGGTTTCCAGCTGAATTGGCTGGCAAAAACTGCATCACTAAACCGCTGATAGCAACTACTTTAAGAACAACTTTAAAGGGCCTAAAGCATAAAACAAGAGGACTCACAAACAGGATAAAATTTAAAAAGGGAAGGTAGACTTACAGAAGTAAGTTAACAACAAAACAACATCATTACAAAACTAATAGTACATTAGAAATCCTGAGAAATGAATAAAACCACTGATTTTAATTGCACATTTGCAAGAAAAGCTTGAGAAGATGTTTATTTAACAACACACAAACTATTTCTATGTGCCAACAATGTTCTAAGCCCTTTATCAAAATCAACTCTTCATCTTCATTACAGTCATATGAGATAAAGACAACTGTTACTTCTGCTTACCAAAGAAGGAAAATTAGGCACAGAGAGGTTTAGCATCTTGTCCAAGGTCACACAGCTAACTGCTGCTGTCTGGTTTTAACAGTAAACTACTCCATTATGATGAACAATAATAACATCAAACAAAAATTCATAAAAATAATAATCAGTGTCATCTGCATATGACTTGCTCTGGGCCAAGCACTGTTTTAAGAGCTCTACCTATATTAAGATTTTGATTGCTAGAAACTTTCCTATGAAACAAGCATGCCATCCTGACTTTACAATACGGATCAGAGAGGTTAAGCAACTGGATGGTGAAAAAAGATGAAAAGGAGAAAGATAACAAAAGAAATAATCATGAGGGAAAAGACAAAAGCAATCAAAACACTTCTCAAAATATGGACCATGTAATTATTCCAAAAAGTCTCTGAAATTCAGGGGGAAAACAATCTATATATTTAAAAAAGCACATTTTAACCCAGGAAATATAAACCAATCACAAAATGTTGAAATATCTTATATTCTAGTTAACTATTACAACTAAATGGAAAAAAGAAAAAATTTTTCAAGCATCCTGACAGACAATAAATAATCTAGAAAAATAAAAAATATACATCTGGTATCAAATTTCTCCATGGTAACAGTAATGTCAAGTTAACAGAGCAACATCTACAAGTCCTGAAATAAAAAAGCGTAGGCTACTCAGCCAAGATATCACATAGGGTTAAAAGCCAAGACATCTTTTTAAATCACTTAGGCAATAGGTTAATATATGCAAGCATGATAACCTCAGAGATTATCAAATCCAAAAATCTTTATTTAAGAAAACATTTTACAAAAAATCTAGACAATTAAGGCAGAGATTAAAGAATCTGGACCCAGTGTTCACAACAGTATTACTCAAAATAGCCAAGATATGGAAGCAACCTAAATGTCCATCAACAGATGAATGGATAAAGAAGATAGTGTACACACACACATTACACACACACAATAGAATATTACTCAGCCATAAGAAAGAAAAGGAAAAGGGTGTTTGCTATGACCAGTGCATTTTCTTGGCAAAACTCTATTAGTCTTTGGCCTGCTTCATTCCACATTCCAAGGCCAAATTTGCCTGTTACTCCAGGTGTTTCTTGACTTCCTACTTTTGCATTCCAGTTCCCTATAATGAAAAGGACATCTTTTTTGGGTGTTAGTTCTAAAAGGTCTTGTAGGTCTTCATAAAACTATTCAACTTCAGCTTCTTCAGCATTACTGGTTGGGGCATAGATTTGGATAATTGTGATATTGAATGGTTTGCCTTGGAGACGAACAGAGATCATTCTGTCATTTTTGAGATTGCATCCAAGTACTGCATTTCAGACTCTTTTGTTGACCATGATGGCTACTCCATTTCTTCTGAGGGATTCCTGCCCGCAGTAGTAGATATAATGGTCATCTGAGTTAAATTCACCCATTCCAGTCCA
>SJXQ01004673.1:54594-124539 GCA_006408695.1 Aepyceros melampus
GACTCTTTTGTTGACCATGATGGCTACTCCATTTCTTCTGAGGGATTCCTGCCCGCAGTAGTAGATATAATAGTCATCTGAGTTAAATTCACCCATTCCAGTCCATTTTAGTTCGCTGATTCCTAGAATGTCGACATTCACCCTTGCCATCTCTTGTTTGACCACTTCCAATTTGCCTTGATTCATGGACCTGACATTCCAGGTTCCTATGCAATACTGCTCTTTACAGCATCGGATCTTGTTTCTATCACCAGTCACATCCATAACTGGGTATTGTTTTTGCTTTGGCTCTATCCCTTCATTCTGTCTGGAGTTATTTCTCCACTGATCTCCAGTAGCATATTGGGCACCTACTGACCTGGGGAGTTTCTCTTTTGGTATCCTATCATTTTGCCTTTTCATACTGTTCATGGGGTTCTCAAGGCAAGAATACTGAAGTGTGTTGCCATTCCCTTCTTCAGTGGACCACATTCTGTCAGACCTCTCCACCATGACCCTCCCATCTTGGGTTGCCCTGCAGGCATGGCTTGGTTTCATTGAGTTAGACAAGGGTGTGGTCCTAGTGTGATTAGATTGACTAGTTTTCTGCGGGATGTTTTGAGAGACTGAAATTCTTGTTAAGTTCTTGGTATTAAAAATTACTATTTTTCTCTGCAGCATTTATTATCTTCTAACATTATATAATTTACTGATTTTATTTATGGTCTATCTCTGCTTATTAGAATGTAAACTTGATGAGGGCAAAGAGGTTTTTTTTTTTTTTTTTTTTGCTTTGTTCAGCAGTGTATTCCCAGCACATAGAACAATGTCTGGCTCTTGGTAGGTGCTCAATAAATACTTCATGAATGAATTAATATGCAAGAGAGAAAACAATATGGCTTCTCTCCCAGCCCCACTGCTAAAAATTAAAAGTTGACATAGCTGTAAGTTCTCTGTAACAGGTGGGCATTTCCACATCTCATTGTGTGGACTGCACATGATCTTACTAGGTGCACTTACAAAGCCGTCATCAGGATCATATAACCTCTGCAGAAGCTGGACTGCTGTACTCTTCCCACTGCCATTGGGGCCGACCAAGGCTACTGTCTCTCCAGACTTAATTTTGAGATTCAGACCTTTCAGAATCTATTGAAATATATGGGAGGGAAATTCATAAAAGTAGGATAAGTAAGAATATGATTTTCCTATCTTCAGAAATGTATAATTACAAACAGAAAAATATTGGCACTTAACAACAAACTTAGATCTTGCTATGTTTGTTTCATATATGTGTATAATTACCTACACAATTTTGGAAAGTAACAGTAAAACACTAATCATCTCTCTATATAAAAAGAAGATCTAAGTTGAGCACTCAGACTATTAACAAGCCACAGCAAACTTTTCAAATTTTCAGTCAAAATACTTCATGTGAATTTCATGACTACCAACTCAGGGAAAGTTATATTTTCTAACTTGCAGCAACAGGAATGAAACCTTGTCAGATATCTCTGTGAGCTGTTTAAGGAAGTTCTTTCTTAGAATATATTTAACCTGTTGCAAAATATATTCTAAAGTAAAACAACTGGCAGACTTCTTAGGGATTCGCTGGAATAGGATTTCACCACTAGAAAGCCTCCTTTTCTAGTGGTAGATCTCATAGGAACATTTTAACTTAGGGGGAGTAAGTACTTTTATACTTTCTTAATACCTGGGGGTTGCTACCAGCAGTTAGTGTCCTGGAACCTGCATTATGAGAGAAACTCCAAAAACTGCCCTCTCAAAATGACAACAGTAATCTTGTTGAGAAACTCTCACCTATCTTTGCTTACATTTCTCCCAAACATGGGAATATTCTCTTGAATTTTTTCACTTTGATCTCCACATTTGTAAAGAAAGAGACTCTTTAAACAGACCAAAGGTAAAACCTTCAAAGGGCCAAGCAGAGAAAAATTTGCTAAAATAGATGAGAAATAAGGGAACCCAGTGGGAGTACCTCCTCTCCCATCTGCAATTTTACTCTAGAATTTACTTCTGTTCTTTCTTTCAAAGAATCTATGTTTTGTTTATTTAAAATGGGTAGATATTTTTTCTGGAGGGAATTATTCATTTTTAATTTAACAAAAAAGGCTATGTTTCAAAGGTTCATTTAAAAAAAATAGTTGTTTAAAACCCAGAGAGCTCTTTACCAAGCAATGTACCTGCAAAACTGAAGTCTCCAGGAAGCCAACCCAAATGTAGTTGCAAAATGGAATTAAAATACTCTATTTATATTAAGAAAAATGATGGAAGACAACACTATTCCAATAATGGCAACTGAGTAAAAAAATTTTTTTAAAATAGCGATCCTTGAAAAAATAATTTCAATCAAAGACCTAGAAAAAAATAAGGTAGTAGGAGTAGCTAAATATTTTTTTCGATGCAAATTATGCAGGGGATATTTGGACACTTTAAAAGACAGTAAAGGTTGATGGCATTAGTAATTTTACCTATTTCACTTAAAATCATCCTTTTTCTATAAAACAGGTAAAACAGGTATTTTATAGAAAACAGGTAGGAATTATTCCTTGCAATCGTAACAGTAACTACTTTTTTAGATACATACACTAATAAGATGAAAGGATGAAAACAATAGAACAGACAGATGTATTTTTACTAGAAATTGTCCAAGACTGAATGATAAAAGGAGAAGGATGCACTTTTGCTGAGTGGTGTGTGTGTGTGTGAGTGTGTGCTTGTGTAAAAGTGAGAGACAGAAGCTGAGGCACAAAAGCTGGTGTAGTAAAGGCTTTAGGGAAGGGAAAAGGGAAAGACAGAACATATACACAATCCCCCAGATTAGAAACTTCCAAAAGTTCACCAAGTTGTCTATGCTGAGTGGGAAAATATCCAGGGATTAGGGTTAGGGTTAGGGTTAGGGTTAGGGTTAGGGTTAGGGTTAGGGTTAGGGTTAACGATTGCAAGGAAGGATTGCCACCAATAGGTGGCACCATCAATTCAAGACATTTTTGCTGTGCTCCCAAATTCAGAGAGAAGGACTTCCAGGGAGGTGAAAATACTTTAGTCAGTTGAATACAGAGAAGAGGCTGCAAAATGCAAGTAGTTTTTCCAGAGTTATTTGTGCAGTTGTGATCTATCCTTCCTTCTTTCCTTCTCCTCTTTCTCTATGTGTCTCTATCTCCATCTCTCCCCTCAAATCTCTATAAACAAAGTAGCCAAATCTTGGTCAGACTAATCTGAAACAATATCCTAAGAAGTGATCGGGCCACTGGAAAGTAATATTAGAATATTGTACATTTCCGTAATTAAATTTTACTTACCTTGATAGATGGTCTTGATGGATAACTAAAAGTAACATTTTTAAATTCCACAGTTCCTTCTATGCATTCCAATTTATAGCCTGTTGTTGAAAAGTTATCTATAGTGGGTTTCTTGGAAAAACAAAGAGGGCATTATAAATCTTAGAGAAACTAAACTGACACTCTCTATATTCTAAAAGTAGTTTAAAGATGTGTTTTCTTTTACAATATTTTCCTTTCTGCTTTAGAAGTGCACTGAGTTGGATATAAAGGCTTTGATAAAACACAATCTCCTTATACAAAGTTAAAACAATTCCTCTTTCCATAGCCAATTGGTCAACATGGATTTTGTCCATCTTTTCGTAGGGAAATGAGTGTGCCTGTTCTTTGGTTTCCTTCTTGCAGTAATGATAGTTATCTTTCAAATCAATTGGGAGTCTTACCTTATCAATAATCTGGAAAATATTAAAGGCGGCTCCTCTGGCTATAGTGAACATTTCAAAGTTAGGGGCTGCTGCTCCAATACAATAACTACTATGGATTACACTAAAAAAAACCTACAGAAACAAAAAATAATATTTATCCTTCACAGTTACATAAGAGGGACAACAGAATGAAGTGTATACTTGGTTGAGATTCAGAGGGATTTTAGAGAAATTAGATAGGAAATATCGGAAGATGCTGTCAAACAGAAAGGAAATGTTAATTAATCCAAGCGCAGTTGGCCTTTTCTTAATGTTAAACAATTTCTAATTGTCCCATAATCATCTTGTTATTACCTGTGGGGAAGCTGAGCAGAAAAATCTGCTTACTGTGGACTGCTAGCCATACATGAACCTGGATAGGTGAGGAGGTGAGCTGTACTCTCTAGCATGCTGGTTAACTCCTTAACTTTAAAGGGAAGGATGTTATAGATTTCATTGTCTTAGAGATGCTGTACTATTCTTCCCCAACTTTTCTGATTACTTGTATTAGTGGACAGTTGTCCATTTTCAGACAGACACATCTCTGCCAAAAGACAAATAAGCAAAGAATCTCACAAGCTAAGTGCTAGTTTCCCTGTCTTATAGATGAGGAAGCTAAAGCTTAGCAAGTTAGTTATAAGCCTAGAGTCACACATAAATTGAAGAGGAAAAAGGTGCTAAAAATTTCTCAAACTCAAGCTTTGTTTACCAGAAATTAATGAATAGCTTAAAGTCTTAAAAGTCTAAACTTTAAAAGATGACTTTAGTTGACAAAAAAGAAATCTACATAGAATGGGAAGGCCAAATGAGAACGAAAGTATATCGGCCAGATCCATTTAGTTCATCAAGACAGATGATCTTAACCCTGAACTGATATGTTTATTATTGAAACTTAGGAGTGTAAGAGTTTAAAAAACTCTAAGTTGTGATGTTGAACATAGCTGTATATAGTTTGTTTTAAACATTACTATGAGCTGAAAGGACAGAGGAAGAGTAGGAGAGTCCAATCTAGAGAATATTTCCAGAAGAAGACATTTAGCAAGGTGAATGCAGAGCACCTTCTTATCTCAGCAAGATGGAAAGAAAACAGTCTTACAAGAGACTTGTCTTTTTGAATTTTGAATTAAGAAGACTCTAACTCCCAGTGAATTCAATTATGATTCTTTCAAAAGCATCATGCTTTAGAAGACACTAAATCATAGTGGATGAGTAAATCCTGACAACATACAACTATAAAGGTGCATACAAATCATTTGAAGGAAACAAATACTTGTTTATTAAAACACTCATCTTTAAATATTCACTATCATTCAAAGAGAAGTTTTTAATAAACACTAGGTAAGAAAAGATTATCTAAGCCAGTCACCTTTGTTCTCAAATAAGACTTACAGCAAGAACAGTTCCAATGGTATAATCAGGTTCTCCACTAAGAATCAAGGAAGTTCCATACCAAAAAGCAAGTCCATAGGTTCCATTCATAAAAAAGTACACAGCTCCAAGAGAGAGTTTTGAAGCAACAGCTTTTTTTATGCCAACATCCTTTGCATCTTTGAGATTCTGCGTATACCTTTAAAAGATGCAACAAAATATAATAGTCTTGAGTGACAGTTGCTCAGTTGTGTCTGACTCTTTGCAACCCCATGGACTGTAGCCCATCAGGCCCTTCTGTCTATGGAATTCTCCAGCCAAGAATACTGGAGTGGATTGCCATGTCCTTCTCCAACCTTGATAAAGTGAAACAAGTTGCTGAAAAACAAAAATTCTAGCCATGAAATGAGTCCATAATTTCCCTCTTCACTTTAGAGAAATAACTTGGGGATGAGGATTATTTCTGGGAAGAAATTTGCTGTCTAAACTTTGACAATTTCTTCAAATTCCATTCCATTTAATTTTCTTCAGGTAAAAGTTAAAGTCATTATTTTTGTTATGAATAAGATGAAGAGCAGGCTCGCACTTAGCAGAATAATTTTCATTGATCTTTGCACTGACCTCCCTATTCTGACATCTGTGTATATATGTGAAAAGATGCCTAGAATGATAGTCACTAAATATTATGTTTTTCTGAAGAGAGTGAAACAAAATGAGTTATTTTTCTTCTGTATATTTCTCCAATGGCTTGAATTTTTATAATACGCCTGCAACACTTTTACACAAATAATAAAGTTACTGATCTTATTTAACAAAACAAAAAACAACCACCAAAAAAAAAAGTTGCAGCTGTGAAGTCAGACAGAGATGTGTTCCCATCACAGCTGGACCACTGACTCCTCGTGGAAATAGCCTCGGGGGAAAATAAAAGCAAGTGTATATTATCATGATTAAAGAAACAGACCTTTGAATTTCTTTCTCCTGGGCCCCAAAGGCTATGACTGTTCGGATTGACGACAAGACTTCTTCTGCTACAGCGCCAGCTTTGGAATAGGCATTTAATTCCTTATTGGATAATGAAATAACTATCTATAATAAACAAAGACCACAGTTAACCTAAGAATAACTTAGGGTAGACAAATGCCATATGATATCACTTACATGTGGAATCCAAAAGACAGCTACAAACGAACTTCTCTACAAAACAGAAATAGAGTTACAGATGTAAAAGATACGTTTCTGGGTACCCTGGATAGGGGTAAGGGGACAAATTAGCAGATTGAGTTTGACACATACAAACACATATATATAATAGATAAGTAATAAGGAACTACTGTAGAGCACAGGGAACTCTACTCAGCACTCTGTAATGGCCTATATAGGAAGAGACACTAAAAAGAATGGATATATGTGTATGTATAACAGATTCACTTTGTTGTACACCTTCAACTAACACAATATTGTAAATTATACCCCAATAAAAAATAAAAGTGTGATCGATTATCAGAAAAAAAAGAATAACCTGAGATACTACAATGTGCAGAGAATTTAATTCAGGTAGAATCTAGAATGACAAAATTTTACTATTGAAAAGATACTTTATAACATTCTAACCCAGTCAGTTTGCAAATAAGGAAATCAATGATGACAGATACTGACTTTTTAGAATCTCACAGCAGTGAATAAGCTTAGCTTAACATAGCCTAGAGCCTAAATCTCTGTTTTTCCTTCTAATGGAGCTTCACTGTTTTTTCTCTATGTTTTTAAAAGCTTAGAAAATGAGTATCTATCTCAATACAGTTTGGAAAAATTTGATTTGGAGAAGAATATTAGGGACATGGTTCGTCTTAAGTGTATTTTGGAAATTAGTGTGACTGATTTGACTTGATTTTATTTCTTACTATGTAAAAAATAAAAAAGAAAAAGACTTTCCAAGGGTGACTTAGAGAGTTGTAGCAAGGAGAGGAATGAGAGAGAGAGAGACTATTTCTTGGTGATATTAGTCAGGTTTACTTGATTTCTCAAAATTTTTAACTGGCATGTGCCTTTTTCTCTATTATATATCTCACTTACTATTCCTTTAATAAGTAAAGGATTTAATTTAGTAATTAGCATAACAGTTCAATGAAAGGAACAGAGAAACGGTCCTTAGGGTTATGAGTCTGTAACTGTGGCTTGCTCACATAACAAATCAATCCACTTTCAAAATACACTCCACATAATTGGAAAATGGAGAGTAAAAAAGTTGGCTTAAAGCTCAACATTGAGAAAACGAAGATCACGGCATCTGGTCCCATCGTTTCATGGGAAATAGATGGGGAAACAGTGGAAACAGTGTCAGACTTTGTTTTTTTTGGGCTCCAAAATCACTGCAGATGGTGACTGCAGCCATGAAATTAAAAGACGCTTACTCCTTGGAAGAAAAGTTATGACCAACCTAGATAGCATATTCAAAAGCAGAGACATTATTTTGCCAGCAAAGGTCCATCTAGTTAAAAGCTATGGTTTTTCCTGTGGTCATGTATGGATGTGAGAGTTGGACTGTGAAGAACGCTAGTACCGAAGAATTGATGCTTTTGAACTGTGGTGTTGGAGAAGACTCTTGAGAGTCCCTTGGACTGCAGAGATCCAACCAGTCCATTCTGAGGGAGATCAGCCCTGGGATTTCTTTGGAAGGAAGGATGCTAAAGCTGAAACTCCAATACTTTGGCTACCTCATGCGAAAAGTTGACTCATTGGAAAAGACTCTGATGCTGGGAAGGATTGGGGGCAGGAGGTGAAGGGGACGACAGGGGATGAGACGGCTGGATGGCATCACTGACTTGATGGACCTGAGTCTGGGTGAACTCCGGGAGTTGGTGATGGACAGGGAGGCCTGGCATGCTGCAATTCATGGGGTCTCAAAGAGTTGGACACGAGTGAGCGACTGAATTGAACTGAACTGAATTGGAACTAATTTTATGTAAGACATGTTCAGATGTTTGCTAAAGCAGAAGGTATTATAAACTGACTAATCCTCATTATTTACCAAATTCACTTAATAAAGATAGCTATTTCTGTAATGTATCCCTGAAGGGGAAGCTGCACATAGCAAAAAACCTCATAGTGGGTTGGCCAAAAAATTCATTTGGGCTTTTCTGTAACATCTTATCGAAAAACCCAAACAAACTTTTTGGCCAACCCAATACATATCCAGTATTCAATAAATGCTTGTCAAATTAAATTGAATTAAAAGATGCTAGAAACCATCCAGCCTGGTTTCTTCAGTCATTTAGATAATTTTGACTTTGCTTCTTATTGCAACCAGTTACTAACAAGAGCAGACTTTAGTTTTCCCCACTGCTGCTCTTTTTAAACTCATTGTCCACTTCACTTCTTGGGAAGTTAAAACTTTGATTTTAGTAACATGGGTAATTTTCTTACTGGGGGGTCCTCATTTCTAGTAAGCTGGGGATGAAGATTTTTACAAGGGTTACAAGGTCAACACTAGAATTCACTAAATAAAGATCTGTTGTCTAAACACTCAAATCATTGTGAAGGGATTTTTAATCACGGAATATTTTTTATTGCTGAAAGTCTTGTTTGGGTGAATTTGTATATAGTTAACAGATAAACTCAGTGAATTTTATGGTTTTTACTTCCATAAAGAACAATTAGCTTTGAAAAATTTTAAACTCGAAAAACCCCAAAATAAAACAAAACTCCATCTTTCAGGAGTAACTGTGCCTCCAATCTAGGAAATGGGTATACACATTGGTAGTATTGCCAAAGACTTAACATGGAGAGAGATATTAAGGATATGTTGGTGCAAGGATATATATATTTTGCCCTTGACAAAGGGCACTGATTTCAAAACCAGGCTATAAATAGATTAATATCTTGTAAAGAGATTAATATTCACACTATAACAGTGATAAACTATAACTTGTGTAAATACATAATTTGTTTTAAAAAATTGAAACAGATTGACATAATATATAAACATATACATTAGCAGACATTTTAAATGGTTATTCAGAACCTTATAAAATATAAATTTGGAATGGTTGACATAAAATAGTCACATAACAACTTAAATGTTTACTGTTTTAGGATTTCTCCATTCTGTTCTAGTGAAATTAATTGAAACACATTTATCTGGGAATTTAAAATACACAAGATTTTTCCAGCATTCAATGTATAGTGGCATAAAACTTTATCCATGCTAGTATTAGAACCTGCATTAGATTCTAAATGAAAGGAATATTTTTAGATATTAGTAAGATATTAAAACCAGACTTCATTGTAGTCAAATTACTTGAAGATAGAAAGGTGGTTAATGATGAACAAAATGAAAAGTATTTGTGGCATATAATATTCTTTCTTATCTGGGGACACATAAATAAATAGAACTGCCTTCTTTTTATACAATCTCAGTAAAATATCTTCACATTCTTGCTTTCAGTCAACACTGCATTAGCCATCTTACCTACCCTAGAAAATATGGCTGCTGAAGCAATTATAAGAGGGGACGTGGACAGAGTCACCAGTGTGAGTTTCCAGCCCTTCACCAAACCAATTGCCAGGCCAACAGAAAAAGTAGACATGTTTTGAAACAACGGGCAATCTTGTCTCCAATACCATCATTGATTTTGTTGATGTCACTGAAATAAGAAAACACATGAAATTAAGTCATTTATACATCCTGTATAAGAACAGAGTTGACACACTGCACATCCATTCTCTTACTCAGTCATGCGAGTGTTAAGTTCACCGATGTCACAGCTGTCAAACCAGCTGATGTCCTGAGCCAAAACTGAATGAAAAAACTGTTTTCGAATTCTCTTGGTCTGCCGTGCTGCAGTCATGACCCAAAACGAAATCTGTATGTAGCCAAAAATCAAGGCAGTAACTCCTATTCCAACATAATACATGGTTAACCTGAAAAAAAGATTATTGGAAATTTTAGTGAGACTGAAGTACACCTTTTTTTCCTTTGTTGCCAAAAAATGAAATTTGTCATATTTGACTAAGAGAGTTCGTGCTAAAGCACATAATTAAAAATAAACCACCATCAGAAAGACTGAGTATGCTGATAGAGGAATCTAGGTTACCCTTGTATGACATTCAGAATATATCTCTCTTATATTAGCATAGATTAATATTTCAAAATATGTTTGTTAGTTATAGCTTCTTTCCATATTTTTAATACTTTCATTTGAAAGTGCTAACATTGATGTAATTATTTTAGTTGTATGTGGAAAAGGCAGAGTAAAGAAATGATAGTAGTCAAAAGCATTTTATAAAATGCTTTAAATATATATTTTAAATGATATATATATATATATATATATAATTAAATCTAAAATTATCCAACTTAAATAATTTACTCTGAGGAAATATGTACAAAGATTGATTTAGATGAATGTTTATTGCAGCATTAATATATAAAATTGTAAACATTCTAAATATCTAACATTGGAAACCAGGTAAGAAACGTATTCATTTCATGCCAAAATCTATGGGGCACAGCAAGTTCAGTACTAAGGAGAAGTTCACAGCAGGCCTATAAATAAGAAAAATCTCAAATAAATAATCTAACTTAACACCTCATGGAACTAGAAAAAGAAAAAGAAATGAAGTTGAAGACAGTGGCGAGCAGAAATAAATGAAATAAAGACTAAAAACAATAGAAAATATCAATAAAACTAAAAGCTGGTTCTTCGAAAAGATAAAATTGAGAGACCTTTAGCTGAACTTACTAAAAAAAGAAAGGCTTAGATAAAATCAGAAACAAAGGAGGAGAAATTACAACAGATACCAAAGAAATACAAAGGATTGTAAGAGAATGTAATGAACAGTTATTTGCCAACAAGTTGGACAACCTAGAAGAAATAGACTGGTTCTTAGAATCAGCCAAGCTTTCAAATAAACAAATGGGATGACATCAAACCAAAAAGTTTTGCACAACAAAGGGAATTATCAACAAAACAGAAAGACAACCTACTGAATGGGAGAAGATATTTACAAGTCATATATCTAATATTATATATATATCAGGAGATGCAGGTTCAATCCCTGAGTTGGAAAGATCTCTGGAGAAGGAGACAGCAACCCATTCCAATATTCTTGCCTGGGAAATCCCAAGGACAGATGAGCCTGGCAGGCTACAGCCCATGGTGTCCCAAAAGAGTTGGACAGGACTTAACGACTAACAAAAAGGTGAGTCAGGAGAGTTAGTGAAAATAAAGAGTGATTAAGAAAATTTCCTTTGAGGAAATGATATAATGGCTGGGATCCAAGATATATAAAAATTAATGAAAATCAACAAGGGAAAAACAGACAATCCAAATAAAAAATGGGCTGAGGATCGGGAGAGACATTTTTCCAAAGAAAGCATACAGATGGCCAAGAGACACATTAAAATATGTTTAATATCACTTATCATCAAGGAAATGCAAATCAAAACCACAATGAGATATCACTTCACATCTGTTAAAATGGCTATTATCACAAAGACAGGAAATAACAAGTGTTGCCGAGATGTGGAGTAAAGGGAATCCTTGTGCACTGTTGCTGGGAATTTAAATTGGTGAAGCCACTGTGGAAAACAGTATGGAGATTCCCCAAAAAATTAAGAATGGAACTATCATATGGTCCAGATTTCCACTCTGGGTATTTGTCTGAAGAATATAAAACCAATAATTTGAAAAGACATATGCTCCTCTACATTCATCACAGTATTATTTACAATAGCCAAGAAATGAAAACAACCTAAGTGCCACTGATGGATCAATGGCTATATATATATATATGTATGTATGTGTATATATATATATATATATATATATGTATATATATATATATCAGGAGATGCAGGTTCAATCCCTGGGTCGGGAAGATTCCTGAAGAAGGAAATGGCAACCCACTCCAATATTCTTGCCTGGGAAATCCCAAGGACAGAGGAGCCTGGCAGACTACAGTCCATGGAGTCCCCAGAGAGTTGGACAGGACTTAGCGACTTACAAAAATGTGAGTCAGGAGAGTTAGTGAAGATAAAAAGAATGATTAAGAAAATTTCCTCAAAAGAAGAAATGGAACTAGCCATAAAAAAGCAAGAAAAGCATTGCAGGAACAGAGAAGAGCAAGTAATATATTCAGAGGCATGAAAGAACCTACCATAGTCCCAGAACAAAAGAAGACCACAGTTGTGAGGCTGGAGAATTTGGCATGTCATAGGGCTCTTAGCTATGGTGCACTGCACAAGTTTTATTCCAAGAGATAAGAAGACCATTTAAACATACAATGTCCTTATCTATTCAACTTTAAAGATTACTCTGGATCCTCTCTGGAGAATGGATGAAGGCAACAACAAAAGAAGAAAAAAAAAAAAGACAGTTTAGATAGGAGGCAATTGCAATGGTCACAGTAAGAAAGATGGAGGCTTGGATGTAGATGGTGGAAGCTGATTGCAAAGAGGTAGACAGATTCTAGTTATATTTTGGAAAAACAACAACAAACAAGAATTGCCAGTGTACTGGATGTGAGGAAAGCAGGAAGGGAAGAAAGCAAGCATAACTGCTTAGATTTTGTCTTCAGCAACTGAATGAATGGGGTGCCATTTACATATGTGGGCAGCTGACAGAGGAACAGATTTGCAGGAGATATCAAGTGTTTTGATTTAGAATAAGTCTGACATGCCCATTAAACATCAAAGTGGATACCAAATAGCAACTTGAAAATGAGAAGCTGAAGTGCTGGAGAAGGGTATTGGCTGGAGATGAAAATTTGAGTCAACAGCTCTAGATGGCAATTAAAGTACTGGCTGAGGTCACCCACAGAGACAGAGAATAAAGTGTAGATATCAATAAAAAAAGAGAATAAGGCCAAGGACTGAGCTCAAGTACTCTCCAAACAAATGGTAGAGTTTAAGAAGAAGACAAAGAACCAGTAAAGAAAGCCTGAGAAATGGCCAGTGAGATAATTGGAGAGCCAAGATAGTAAAGTACCAAGAAAAGCACAAAGAAATGTACATTTGAGTCTCATTATTCCCAGATTCTCTGTTGGCAACTGTGCCTGTTCAATAAAATTTACTTGTAACCCAAAAATCAGTTATTGCTGTTTTCATTGTTATTTATGGACATGTGCAGAGTGGCAAAAATTTTGAGTCACCCAACATAGATAGATGTTCCAAGCTGAGGCTGAACAAGGCACCATTCTGCTTTTCTGTTTTAGCTCTCATTGTTTTTTCTTGTTGTTGTTCAGTCACTAAGTTGTGTCTGACTCTTTGTGACTCCATGCCCTGCTGCACACCAGGCTTCCCTGTCCTTCAATGTCATTTTTGTGATCTAGGTAGTGGCAAATTGTTCTCATTTTTGTGTTTTTTTGTTGATGATTTCACTGTTTAAACTAACTCTCAAGAAGCAAGTTGAAGTCCTGTCTAGTGTTCCTAAGTGCAGGAAGCTGTGAAGTCCCCTATGGCACATGAAAATACATGTGAAAGGCAAGTGTCATTCAGACATGAGTTACAGTGCTGTTGACCACAGTTCAGTATTAATTGATTAATAAAAATGTTGTGACTGGAGGTTCACAGAAACCTAGAAGTAATGGTTCAGTATTGGTATTTCGGTGTTCATGATGACTTTAATAGAAGATAATTATTACAATAATGAGAAATGACTGTTTTCTAATAGAAGGGACTGCCCAAGACACCACAGAATGCTATAGGTTTAATAGAAATCTTATTGAACTTTTTATAATGTTGTAGGGAAAATGTTTGCAATATCGTAAGAGGAAAAAGGGTTAAGAAAACCAAATGCAAAGAAGAAATGGAAGACTTGTACACTGAAAACTATAAAACATTGTTGGGAGAAATTAAAGATCTGAATAAATGGATTGGAGGACTCAGTTTTGATAAGATGATGAGCTCCCCAGATTGATCTATAGATTCAATTAACCCCTGTCAAAAATCTCAGCAGGCTATTTTTCAGATTTTGAAAGATAATCTCAAAATAGATGTAGAAATGTATGTAGAGATGAGATGTCTAAAGAGAAGAACAAAGATGGAGGATTTTCATTACCTGATTTTAAAAAATTTATTTATTTAAACTCTAAATCTACAGTATTCAAGGCAGTGTGATACCAACATGTGCTGTGCTTAGTCGCTTGGTCCTGTCCAACTCTTTGCAACCCCATGGACTGCACCCCGCCAGGCTCCTCGGTCCATGGAATTCCCCAGGCAAGAATACTAGAGTGGGTTGCCGTGCCTTCCTCCAGGGGATCTCCCCAACCCAGGGATCGAACCCAGGTCTTCTGCACTGCAGGGGATTCTTGACTGTCTGAGCCACAAGGGAAGCCTGACAGTAGTATAAGGATAACCATATCAATAAATGCAACAAAAATGAGAGAACAGAAGCGCTTACATTTGTGGGCATTTGATTTTCAGCAAAAGTGCCAAGGCAATTCAATGTGGAAAAAAAGTTTTTTTAAGAAACAGTCTTGGGACAAATGAATAGCCACATGCAAAAAAGAAGTTAGACCCTTACCTCACAATAGTCACAAAAATAAACTCAAAATGGATCAAAAACCTAAGGATGAGCTTAAATGTTGAAATTTCTAGAAGAAAATATAGAAGTGAATTTTCATGATCCTATGCAAAGAATTCTTAAATCCAAAAGGGAAATTCATAAACAAAAAACTTGATAAACTGTACCTAATCAAAATTTAAAACTTTCTGCCTCAAAAGGAATCTTTAGGAAAATGAGAAAATGAGCCACACACTAGGAGAAAATATATGCCAGTCATATATCTGACAAAGAATTCATATCTAGAATTTATAAAGAACTCTTACAATTCAATATTTAAGACAAACACAACAACATAGGCAAAATATTTGAATATGTATTTTACCGAAGAAATACATGAATGCTTAAAAAGTAAATGAAAAAAAATACTCATTATTAGTCACTAGGGAGATGCAAATTAAAGTCACAATACCATACCACTTCATACCTACAAAATAGCTATAATAAAAAAGACAATAACAAGTGTTGGTGAAGATGCAGAGAAACTGAAACACACATTGTTGGTGGGAAAGTAAAATGGTGTATCCACTTTGGAAAACAGTTTGGCAGTTTCTTAAAAAGTTAAATGTGAACTTACCATATGACCCAGCAATTCCACTCCTAAGTATCGACCCAAGAGAAATAAAAACATATGTCCACACAGAAACTTACATATTAATGTTCATAGAAACATTATTTTTAAATTGCACATGAAAAAAAAGAAAATGGAAACAGTCCTAAAGTCCATCATCTGGTGAACAGACAAACAAAATGTGATATATGGATTACTACTAAGCAATGAAAAGAAATAAACTACTAATGCATATTATAATATGGATGAACCTCAGAAACATTACATTTAATAAAAGAAGCTAGGTGGGAAATCCTATATGCTGTATGTCTCTAAGCACATGCAATGTCTGAATTATGCAAATCTTTAAAGATAGCAGAGAAGTATTTGCTTGGGGGTATGGATGTGAAAATTGGACTGTGAAGAAAGCTGAGTGCTGAAGAACTGATGCTTTTGAACTGTGGTGTTGGAGAAGACTCTTGAGAGTCCCTTGGAATGCAAGGAGAACCAACTAGTCCATCCTAAAGGAGATCAGCCCTGGGTGTTCTTTGGAAGGAATGACGCTAAAGCTGAAACTCCAGTACTTTGACCACCTCATGCAAAGAGTTGACCCATTGGAAAGATTGTGATGCTGGGAGGATTGGGGGCAGGAGGAGAAGGGGACAACAGAGGATGAGATGGCTGGATGGCATCACCGAATCGATGGACATGAGTTTGAGTGAACTCCGGGAGATGGTGATGGACAGGGAGGCCTGGCGTGCTGCGATTCATGGGGTCGCAGTTGGACACGACTGAGCGACTGAACAGAACTGAACTGAGGGGTGGAAATGGGAACTGATTACAAAGGAGGAATCTTATTTTCAGAACAATTGTCTAATTAGTAAGACAAAGGCACAGACAACATTAAAACATTAAAATTACATAAAGCAATGAGTGATTCTCTTTGTAAAATGACAGGTAGAATAAAATTCTTCGGTTCCTGATTATTATAGAGGTAAGAGGCACAACCTTATCCCTACCAAAAGAGTTCTATAAAAAACTGTTTCCCAGATAGCTGTTCATCAAAACATTAGCTCAGCAGGATGTTTAGTTTCCATAATTAAAGAGGTTTGGAAAACTTGGGTTAAACTGAGCCTTAACTGTGCTTATCTGTCCAAAGTGTCCAACAAGGGTGTTATACAGTGTTTTCTAAACCAATTTGACTGTGGAACTATTATTCACTACATACCTCAAATATTTCCAAATTGATACACTAGTTTGAGAAACAATATCAACTGTGCATAGACTTATGCACAGTTACTCTATCTTACTCTAGCCTTTTTACTTATCTGTTTTTTAAATAGATGTCCCTAATTTTAAAGTTTCCAAACTTTTTTGGTAAGAAACTCATACTTCATGATTGTAATATCAGAGCCCTGTTCTAATACTCTAGCCTTTTTACTATCTGTTTTTTAAATAGATGTTCCTAATTTTAAAGTTTCCAAACTTCTTTGGTAAGAAACTCATACTTCATGATTGTAACATCAGAGCCCTGTTCTAATACTGTAAGACTAGTATATTCAGTAGAAGGAAGTTCCTGGATCCTAATTAGGAATTTTCAAAAGATCCAATACCAATAAATTTTATGAAAAAATTGCTAAAAAAAAATTAGAAATGTGTCCTCAAAGAAAGATGAGACTGCAGCAAAGCAAAACTTGAGGCAGTACTATTCACATTTAGTTGCAGAACAGCACAGCCCAACTGAATATTCTGTGATGAAGAAAATGTTCCATATTGATGCTGTACAATGTGGCAGCCAGCCTTACATGACTTGTGAGCACTTGGCATGTGACTGAGGATGAGGAACTGATTTTTAAATTTTATTTAATTTTAATTAATTGAAGATTATGAAGCCACAGTCACATGAGATTGTGGCTAACAGCGTGGAAGATCAAGAATTATGGCCTAGACAGTGCCATTGCAATGTCTTAGGGTTATATAGCATGGAGGCTTCACTTCTGGGGGAAAAGAATAAGATCCCTTAGGTCTGATAAGGGCTTCCCTGGCAGCTCAGATGGTGAAGAATCTGCCTGCAGTGTAGGAGACCCAGGCTTGATCTCTAGGTCAGGAAGATCCCCTGGAGAAGGGAATGGAAACACACTCCAGTATTCTTGTGTGGAGAATCCTGTGGACAGAGGAGCCTGGTAAGCTACAGTCACAGGTTGCAGGGAGTCCAACATGACTGAGCAATTAACACTTTTACTTTCACTTTAGGTCTGATAAGACAGATAGTTTTAGTGAGACACTAATGAAATCCAGTGAATATACCCAGTAAGGTTGCATTTCTCTATCAAACTCAACACATGAGACAGAGGAAAGCATATTGCTTAAGACACAAGCCTACAAAAACAACATGTCCTTATAAGTTATCTATTTGAGAATTTACAATTTTTAATCTGAATACAATTTTACTATAAATATTCTGAGACTAGAGATCTCTTCAAGAAAATTAGAGATACCAAGGGAACAGATCACGCAAAGATGAGCTCAATAAAGGACAGAAATGGTATGGACCTAACAGAAGCAGAAGATATTAGGAAGAGGTGGCAAGAATACACAGAAGAACTGTACAAAAAAGATCTTCACAACCAAGATAATTACGATGGTGTGATCAGTCATCTAGGCCAGACATCCTGGAATGTGAAGTCAAGTGGGCAATAGGAAGCATCACTATGAACAAAGCTAGTAGAGGTGATGGAATTCCAGTTGAGCTATTTCAAATCCTGAAAGATGAAGCTATGAAAGTGCTGCACTCAATATACCAGCAAATCTGGAAAACTCAGCAGTGGCCACAGGACTGGAAAGGGTCAGGTTTCATTCCAGTCCCAAAGAAAGGCAATGCCAATGAATGCTCAAACTACCACACAATTGCATTCATCTCATATGCTAGTAAAGTAATGCTCAAAATTCTCCAAGCCAGGCTTCAGCAATACATGAACCGTGAACTTCCAGATGTTCAAGCTGGTTGTAGAAAAGGCAGAGGAACCAGAGATCAAATTGCCAACATCCACCGAATCATCGAAAAAGCAAGAGAGTTCCAGAAAAACATCTATGTCTGCTTTTGACGATGCCAAAGCCTTTGACTATGTGGATCACAATAAACTGGAAAATTCTTAAAGAGACTGGAATACCAGACCACCTGATCTACCTTCTGAGAAATCTGCATTCACGTTAGGAAGCAACAGTTAGAACTGGACATGGAACAACAGACTGGTTCCAAATTAAGAAAGGAATACATCAAGGCTGTATATTCTCACCCTGCTTACTTAATTTATATGCAGAGTACATCATGAGAAATGCTGGACTGGATGAAGCACAAGCTAGAATCAAGATTGCTGGGAGAAATATCAATAACCTCAGATATGCAAATAACACCACACTAATGGCAGAAAGTGAAGAAGAACTAAAGAGCCTCCTGATGAAAGTGAAAGAGGAGAGTGAAAAAGTTGGCTTAAAGCTCAACATTCAGAAGACAAAGATCATGGCATCTGGTCTCATCACTTCATGGCAAATAGATGGGGAAACATTGGCTGACTTTATTTTTTTGGGCTCCAAAGTCACTGCAGATGGTGACTGCAGGCATGAAATTAAAAGACCCTTACTCCTTGGAAGGAAAGTTATGACCAACCTAGATAGCATATTAAAAGCAGAGACATTATTTGCCAACAATGGTCCATTTGGTCAAGGCTATGGTTTTTCCTGTGGTCATGTATGGATGTGAGAATTGGACTGTAAAGAAAGCTGAGCACCAAAAATTTGATGCTTTTGAACTGTAGTGTTGGAGAAGACTCTTGAGAGTCCCTTGGACTGCAAGGAGATCCAATCAGTCCATCCTAAAGGAGATCAGTCCTGAGTGTTCATTGGAAGGACTGATGTTGAAGCTGAAACTCCAGTGCTTTGGCCACCTGATGCGAAGACCTGACTCATTTAAAAAGACCCTGATCCTGGGAAAGTTTGAGGGCAGAAGGAGAAGGGGACAACAGAGGATGGGACGGCTGGATGGCAATACTGACTCAATGGACATGAGTTTGAGTAAAGTCCAGGAGTGGTGATGGACAGGGAGGCCTGGTATTGTGCAGTTCATGGGGTCGCAAAGAGTTATACATGACTGAGCGACAGAACTGAACTGAACTGATAATAGTCTGAATAGTTTGTTTCCAAAATTCATCTGAATAAAACTTTACTATTCCTTACTTTTTTTTTTACTTAACTATTTGTTGCACACATATGTTTGGCTTTTAAAGTTTATTGAGGTAGCACTTTTTCTATAAGTTTTGTAACAAAAATAACTTGAAAGAAAGGAAAAATTAGTTATTTAACCTCTAGGATATGTACCTTCAGTTCCAGGAAACAAAGCTGATACAAAAATGCAAATCCCAATACAACATTTCTATTGTGACAATTTTGTCAAAACTGAAAGCATATGAAGCTATACACCTTTCAAGTAGGAGAAAAAATAATATATAATTATGTTTTATATATCTAGTGAAAGAAGGACATGTTTACTTTACTTATTTATATGTAATATTAATAATCAGATAGGTATTTCAGTTTTTTACATACAAAGCAGCATGCAATGAATATGATATTAACATTTCATTTGTACTCACACAATCATATCTTCATTCACCTTCTCTTGAGACTGAGTACAGTTCCGACAATTTGCTTGAAAAAGTTTTTTAAATTATAAGGGATATTAATCAATTTATAGTTGACCATGATGTGTTTTATACATAGTCCTCCAAACAAAATGTAATGCCTTCTCAAGAAAATGGACTTAACACAATAGCTAATGATCATCTTTATTTTCTATTCTTCAACCTAAAATTTGAAATTATTATCTCTGGTCACAAGAAGTACACATGCAACATGAAAAATTACAAGGAAACATTAACCATGTAGCTCATATCTGGAAATAATTCTTTAGGATATCTCTGATTTCGGGTAACAGGAATATAAGTAATAGTAACAGAATTTCCTTTCCTTTGAGATTATGCATTCAGAATTCAGTTTGAAATACCCCAGGAAATAATTTACAAAGTCCAGGAAAAGCAAGAATACAAATGAAAGTTGAAGTAGTAATGGGAAAAATTTAAAAGAAGCTCATTGAAATTTGTTGGGTACAAGAATGGCAACATCATAAAATAGTATTTAAATAATCCTTGGTTTACCTGTTTCCATGTAAAATTTCTATATATATTCTAAAAAAACCTACATCATACCTTAATTAGTATACCAAGGTTGTAATTTCACCAACAGCGCAAAACAGAGGTTGATATCATCAATCATAATTTTCTTTCTTAAAGGGCCATAATATGTGTGTGTGTGTTAGCTGCTCAGTTGTATCCGACTCTTTGCGACCCCATGGACTGTAGCCTACCAGACTCCTCTGTCCATGGGATTCTCCAGGCAGGAATACTGGAGTGGGTTGCCATTTCCTTCTCTGATCATAATAAACATTTGTAATAAATGAACAGACATCATGCTCTTCATTTCTTACATAAACACAATAACATCCTATATGATGATGTATATGATCTTTAAGTGCATTTTTCCTTTATTCCATTTTTGGAACTGATAGGAAACATTTTTAAAGCAGCTTATCACAAATATCAAAGTTGACATAGAAATATTAAACCTCAGTACAAAGTTTTAAGGAAATTTAACTGAATTAACAAAGAGATGGGAGGGGGTTCAGGATGGGGAACACATGTACACTCGTGGTGGATTCATGTTGATGTATGGCAAAAGCAATATAATATTGTAAAGTAATTAGCCTCCAATTAAAATAAATAAATTTATATTAAAAAAGAGGTCATGGGATATAAGGAGTTTATGGAGAAAGGGAACTCTGCATGTGGCGATAATTCACAAGCTCCTCAGAAGCACTTGTTTAGACAGAACAAGGTCTCTTACTGAAGTGGAGAGGAGTCTTGTGAAAAATGGGGCCAATTTCTTAATTTGGTTTTTGGAGACTTTGTGAAGAAAACTATTTCTGCATTCTGAAAGAGAAATGCCTCTGAGGTCAGCTCCCTTCCTACAATATATCTTTTGGAAAAAAACAACAAGAACAAAGAAAATATATATAGTTTCTAAAAATCATACCTAGAATCACATAAAAATGATATAATTTCATTTTGGAGATTATATTAATAGAGGTAAAATGTGAAAAAGTTCAGTGCTGGAATAAAAATGGGCCTCTGATCAATGATAGTTATTAAATATATCTTTAATTGTAGAAGCAAAAAATCCTCCTCTGTTATCCTTCAGAAAACCAATGTTAGAAGGCTGAAGATATACTCCTTAATATTTCCACTTCTTTTAATAATATGTGATACCAATAATAGGATATTTGCTTAGTCTCTCAGTCATGTCCTGCTCTTTGTGACCCCATGGACTGTAGCCCATGAGGCTCCTCTGTCCGTGGGATTTTCCAGGCAAGAACACTGGAGTGGTTGCCATTTTCTCCTCCAGGGGATCTTTCTGACCCAGGAATCAAAACTGCACGTCCTGTATCTCCTAAACTGGCAGGCAGATTCTTTACTGCTGAGCCACCTGGGAATCCCTATACAAATGAAACCCATTATTTACCTAAATATTTCTCAACCTCTTTATGTATTCATTACATTTGAAAAAACACACAATGAAACCCTGAGTAACACGGCTCAAACAAAAACAAAATTAAAATTCAGCAATATCAGTCAGGTACTCTGACTACAGGTTCAATCCCTGAATCGGGAAGATCCCCTGGAGAAGGGAACGGCTTGGACTGCAAGGAGATCCAACCAGTCCATTCTGAAGGGGATCAGCCCTGGGTGTTCTTTGGAAGGAATGATGCTAAAGCTGAAGTTCCAGTACTTTGGCCACCTCATGCGAAGAGTTGACTCATTGGAAAAGACTCTGATGCTAGGAGGGATTGGGGGCAGGAGGAGAAGGGGACGAGAGAGGATGAGACGGCTGGATGGCATCATGGACTTGATGGACGTGAGTTTGAGTGAACTCCGGGAGTTGGTGATGGACAGGGAGGCCTGGCGTGCTGCGATTCATGGGGTCGCAAAGAGTCAGACACAACTGAGCGACTGAACTAACTAATTAACCCACTCCAGTGTTCTGGCCTGGAGAATTCCATGGACTGTATACTCCATAGGTTCACAAAGAGTCAAACAGGACTGAGTGACTTTCACTTTCACACATGACTACTCTATCTAAAGTTAACAAAGTAATCATTTACAGAGCAGATCTAAGACTGAAGTGACTTAGCACATATGCATGCAACCGAAGGAGCACTCGCAAAGAGATTGCCTTAAGTTGCTAAGATTGTCCTTACTCCTTCCCTTTTTTCACCTCCTTCCTTCCCTTTATTCACTCACTGATTCAGAGAAAGAGACAGACAGACATAACTGGCAATCAACAAACATATCTTCAATGAATTGGCAGCTCAATTTGTTTACCAAATGAAATGACATCTTTAGACTCTAGCATTAAAATATCAAAAAATTAATAACTTTGTAGACAGGATGTCATCACATGGAAGGAAACAGAAATGGAAACTATGAATTTATTCCACTTGAACAAAACTGGGGCATTTAAAAAATTAAACTTTGGGTGGAAAATAAGATGGTATAAATTAATATTTAAAGTCAAATAGGGAACAGAGGGTCTGCAGTCTGTCAACTTACCTTACAGATTTTGGACTTATGATCTCCCCTCATCATATGAGCTATATATATATAATTTAAATACACGTCTCTCTCTTTCTCTACATAAACACACACACACACACACACACACATTCTATTGGTTCTGTTTCTTTGAAGAAGGCTGATAAATATGGATTTTGGTTCTTCAGTCCCTGGCAGCACAGAAGAATAAATATTACATAGCTTGACAAGAGAATAATCTGTATTATGAGTTTAATGTCTGCTTTCCTTAATACTTTTGAGTCCCTAGCAACATAGAAGGGTAAATATTGTACTCACTTGTGTTGGTTTTGACTAGACATCCACTTATAAGGTTGTCACTCATTTCTCCTAATATCAGTGACATTACAGGAAGACAGGCCCCATTTACTAGTGATGCTAGTAATCCTAGGATCATGAGTGTGATATCCAGTCCATCAGCAAAGCGAAACTGAGGAAAACGAATTAAACATGGTAGCATGATACTGTTAAAAAACAAACACCAAAAACCAACCTTTAGCTTTTGCCATTATTTTGGGCAAAATTGGATCTTTGTACAGGTATTGTGTTATTTTTTAAAAATCTCATTACAGCATTTATGGGTTACTTACAGATATTTTTCCTGTTGGAAATAATAGTTTGGTAAATTATTTTCTTAAAATCCCCCCAAACACAAAAATAAATTATGTTTGTATGAGACAAACACAAACATTCTATATTCTCCTGACAATTCCCTAAAATTTTCTGATACATAGACACACTTTCTAATTTTACTTACTATTTCAATAGGTCCAACAACTTGCTTTCTTACTTTAGGCTGTTCTTGGAGTTTTCTGGAAAACAAATGTTTAAAATGGAAAGATTACAATGTGAATATAATTTGTAGAATTTTCTAATTAAAACTGTGTTTAAGTATCAAATTTTACTCTTGGTAATAAGTTTATATCAACACTGAAATTTTAAAATCAAACAATGATATACAAAGTACAAATGTTTTTAGTATAATCACTGGGAAAGTAATTTATCACTGGCTGTCTCTGCATTATTAGTTAGGTAACAACTGAAAGACACACATCGAAGTAGAATTTTTTTTAATAGTGATAAAATACACATAACATAGGACTTGCCATCTCAACTATTTTTTTTTCTTTTGATTAATTTTTATTTTTTAGTTTGTTTTGCTTTACAATACTGTATTCATTTTGCTATACATTGACATGAATCAGCCATGAGTGTACATGAACTCCCAATCCCGACCCCCACCTCCCCCCTCCCGCCCCACACCTTCTCTCTGGATTATCCCCATGCATCAACTATTTTTAAGAATATAACAGTATTAAGTACAATCATACTGCTTTGCTACTATCACCATCAACCACTCATAGAACTCTCATCTTGGCCAAAAGAAACTCAGTACCCAATAAAGAACTCCTCCCCCATAGCCATTGCTGATCACCATTGTACTTTCTTTTTCCAGGAATCTGACTACTTTAAGAACTTCATTTTGGTGGAATAATACAGTGTTTCATTGTTTTCTGAAGGGTTTATCTCACTTAACAAAATGCCTTCAGGGTTAACCCATGTTGTAATACTTGTGAGAATTTTCCTCCTTTTCAAGTCTGAATACTATTCCATTGCAAGTATTATCTCACATTCTGTTCATCCATTTACCAGCAGTGAACACTTGGGTTGCTTCTACTTTTTTTTTTGTGAACAATACTGCTATGAATATAAGTATAAAAATATCTCTCCAAGTCCTTGCTTTCAATTATTTTGTGTATCCAACCAAGAGTAGAATGTCTAGATCATGTAGGAATTCTTTTTAATTTTTTGAGGAACCACCTTACTGTTTCCTACATCATTTCACATCCCCATCAGCTATGCACAAATATTCCAATTTCTCTATATCCTCAACAACACTTCTTATTTTCTGTTTTATATTATTATTACTATTTTTAGATAGGAGCCATCCTAATGGGTACGAGGTGGTGAATTAGAAGTTTTAACTCTTTGTAACAAATTGCTCAAGAGAAACTGTATGCTTTAAATGAAAGAAGTTCCATTAGGTACACATTAAACAAGTGTACTGAGAAATTTGACCCATTGAAAATTTCATTTCTTAGCTCACTTTCAAGGAGTTCCAGAAGAAGAATGTAAATTTTTGTCCACTGATTTCAGGGAATCTGTAATATGTCATTAAATACACACACAACACACACACACACACACACACACACACACACACACACACATGCATACAAGACTCTGAAGCATTAAAAGAAGGGTGGAGGGGATCAGATTAAATTTCCTAAAAAAGATGCCACAGAAGGATGAACTCCTGACTCCTCTCTTCAGCTTCATAACATATTGTTCTGGCAGCTTTGATAAATGACAAGTCACTTAATTTTATTCCACCTGAAGTTAATAATTTACTAACATATTGGGCCAGTTTGCTCAGAGATAATTCATAGATGACAAAAATTATTGCTTCAAGATGATAAAGCCCTACAACTCCTTCTCCCAGCTCAAATGTGGACTTTTAAAGCTCTAGATCTAGTGAGCCTTATCTTCTTTTGATAAATTTTGTTTCAAGAATATATAACTAGTGATCTAAAGCAGGCCTCTACAGTTTTATAGTTTATACATTGAAATGTAACTCACTTATTATGGTAAAAATATCAATAAAATATTTAAAATCATTTCCATTTTACATCTCTAAGTTAATGAATTAAGGTGTAGGAAAATTTTATAACACACATACAAATATACATATAGATACCAAGTTATTGAAAAAATAATTAAAATCCAATATTTTCTTTTATTAACTGTACCACATGGAATGAAGGATTACCAAAGAATTAAAAATATTTAAGTATTTCCCTCTACATGTTGGTAAGAGATAAGAAATTTGGAAGAATAAATATCTGAAGTAAATATAAAATCAAAGCCTGTAGCAATTATGCTTCCTAAATTTACTATCAATCCAGTTATAATACTATGTTAAAGTCCAGCAAAATGTAAACAGCACTATTATTTTTGGAAAATATTATTGACATTTTGCTACAGTACAGAAAAGGAGAAGATATAATTGAAGTTGCAGAACATGTTTTGTAGAATTTAGCAAAACATATCCATTTCTCTGATAATTTTTTTGCATTTCTTCAGCTTGTTCAGAATTTGCCATCTTATTTACAACTTAATTCTCCTGAAATAAAATATCAACAAGTATGTCATGACAATGTGAACTTTTATCTCTTAATTGATATGAAGCATTCTTTACATCCCTAAGGGCTTCTGGAAAAGCATGCTGCTGAGTTTCACCATGCCCCCCCCCAACCCTGACACACCAAATGAAGTTTCTGGTTACCTAGCTCACCTATTCAGAACTTAACATGAATTTATAACTTCTTTGCTTCATTCTGGGCTTAGATTTGGAGCTAATAAAATTCTAGAAATAGAATAAAAAGGAGAAAAGCCAGATTTCATGAACAATGCATGTTTTCCCAGGATATTGGATTTTATTGTTACTAATAAAAACCTTTAAATTATTTAGTGCTTAGTTTTCTCTGTTAAAAAAACAAACAAACAAACAAACAAACAAAAACTGATGCAATAGTTTCTGTTAGCCAGTAGCTTGAGGGAGCAGAGTTCTCTAGTTTACTAAATATGAGGAAGTTAGAGCTTCTACTATATATGAATTAATAGCTCTTAAAAATTAGAATATTAAAAAACCTCATTATATTAAATATAGTATATTCTTCCTTTAGATGATATTTTAGGATCTTAGGTGGTCATTTAGTCACTAAGTTGTGTCCAACTCTTGCGACCCCATGGACTGTAGCCCCCCCAGGCTTCTCTGTCCATGGGATTCTCCAGGTAAGAATACTGGAGTGGATCACCATTTCCTTCTCCAGGGGAGCTTTCTGACACAGGAACTGAACCCTGGTCTCTTGCACTGCAGGCAGATTCTTTACCATCTGAGCTACCAATGAAGCCCAGTTAGGATCTTAGCTAGTCTCACGATTGCAATTATCAACATCAATTATCATTTCTTTGCAAATACACAGATGTTTTTGACTCAATATGATTTGTTAGGCCATGCAATATCTATGGGCCTGATAGCTCAGTTGGTAAAGAGTCCGCTGCAATGCAGGAGACCCCAGTTCGATTCCTGGGTTGGGAAGATCCGCTGGAGAAGGGACACGCTACCCACTGTAGTATTCTTGGGCTTCCCTTGTGGCTCAGCTGGTAAAGAATCCACATGCAATGCGGGAGACCCAGGTTCTCCCTGGGTGGGATCCCTGGGTCGGGAAGATCCCCTGGAGAAGGGAAAGGCTACCCACTCCGGTATTCTGGCCTGGAAAATTCCATGGACTGTATAGTCCATGGGGTAATAGCTATATTGAGATGATTATAACATATATGAACTTAAACTCTAGAGTGGAATTAGTAAATCAATTAAACACTACCTGAAAGTGTTAGTTGCTCAGTTGTGTCTGACTCTTTGAGACCCATGGACTGTACTACCTAAGCATCTGTAAAAACCTGTAAAATACACTTTCAAATAGTAAGTTTCTCCATGAAGAAATGATTTCAATGGGTCAGAAATGGCTCTGTCCATGGAGATTCTCCAGGCAAGAATATGGGAGTGGGTTGCCATGCCCTCCTCCAGGGAATCTTTCCAAAAATCCAGGGATAGAACCCAGGTCTCCCGCATTGTAGGCAGAATCTTTACTATTTGGGCTGCCAGGGGAGACCTTGAGAAGGAAGGCATGATACAAATACACTGGCATATTCTTCCTGTTTTGGAAACCAATGTTCATAACTTCATACAAGAAATCTTCATAATTGCTATACTGATGTATACCATCTCCAGTTATTTAACATATGTATAAGTAATTAAATAAACTCTATCAAACATTGCATTTCATAGAAATTGCTAATTGCTAAGTCGCTTCAGTCGTGTCCGACTCTGTGCGACCCCACCGACAGCAGCCCACCAGGCTCCGCCGTCCTCGGGATTCTCCAGGCAAGAACACTGGAGTGGGTTGCCATTTCCTTCTCCAATGCATGAAAGTGAAAAGTGAAAGTGAAGTCGCTCAGTCGTGTCCGACTCTTTACGACCCCATGGACTGCAGCCTACCAGGCTCCTCCATCCATGGGATTTCCAGGCAAGAGTACTGGAGTGGGGTGCCATTGCCTTCTCCATTCATAGAAATTAGCAATTATATAATAAAACTCATAAATTCATTAAAAGAAACCAAAACAATTTAGGCTCACCTTGGTAAGTGCATGATCTGCTGATTTATGCCAAATTCATCAGTGGTTTCTCCTCTTCAACAACAACAAAAAAAGCCAACTGCACTTTCAGAACTGTGCTTTGCTAAAGCCTGTTTTCTGACCACACCTTAATATCTGATTACAGCAAGGGTGAATTTCCAAGTAAAGCACACTATGTTCTTGTCATAGTGTGCTTGGGAAACAAAGTGAGCAAAGAAAATTCATTGAGCCAAATAAACACTCTTTTTAAAGAGTACCTATAATACCCTGGAGAAGGCAATGGCACCCCACTCCAGTACTCTTGCCTGGAGAATCCCATGGATGGAGGAGTCTTGGAAGGCTGCGGTCCATGGGGTCGCAAAGAGTCGGACACGACTGAGCGACTTCACTTTCACTTTTCACTTTCATGCACTGGAGAAGGAAATGGCAACCCACTCCAGTGTTCTTGCCTGGAGAATCCCAGGGACACGGGAGCCTGGTGGGCTGCCGTCTCCGGGGTCGCACAGAGTCGGACACAACTGAAGCAACTTAGCAGCAGCAGCAGTGCCTATATACCCAGTTTTCTATTGTTTAGTCCCATATAATTTTATTAGCTGAATTAGCAATTGTAATAAGTAAAATAAATGTCTCTAATGTCAATGGCACATTTGCACAACAAATTTTCATTGATATACATTATATATCTGCTGGTGGCTGAACACAAGTTATTTGCATATCTTGGCTAATGTGAATAGTAAGAAGCAACTGATTTTTGCATGTTGATGAACACATGTATTAGCTATGACAATTGTGTGTGTGTGAGTGACAGAGATATTCAGATTCACTGTATAAAAGATCTTGTCTGAGAACAGAGTTCTTTTCTAATTTTGATGTTTTATGTTTCCTTTATTTGCCCAAGTGTGCTGGTGGAACTGTGTGGAACAGAAGTGGTGAGAGTAGGCATCCTAGAATTGCTCCTGATCTTAATGGGAAAGTTTTCAGTCTTTTTCCATTAGTATGATGTCACCTGTAGGTTTTTAAATAGATGGTCTTTATCATGTTGAAGAAGTTTCCTTTTATTCTTAGTTTGTAGAGTGTTATTATCATTAAATGATGTTAAATTTTGTCGTATGTTTTTCCTGTATCAACTGAGATAGACAAAAATTGTTCTTCAGTCTATTAATGAGGTGTATTAAATTGGCTGGGGCTTTCCAAGGGGTGCTAGTGGTAAAGAACCTGCCTTTCAGTGCAGAAGAGATATGAGATGCAGGTTCCATCCCTGAGTTAGGAAGATCCCCTAGAGGATGGCATGGCAACCAACTCCAGTATTCTTGCCTGGAAAAACCATGGACAGAGGAGCCTGGCAGACTAGTCTACAGGGTGGCAAAGAGTTGGACATAACTGAAGTGACTTAGCAAGCACGCACGCATTAAATTGATTGCTTTTTGAAAGTTCACATACCTTTGCAATTTGGCAATAAATCTCACTTTTTCAAGATGTAAAATCACTTTAATAAGCTGTTGAATTTGGTTGCTAGTACGGCAAGTCCCCTACATATGGACGAGTTCCATTTCAAGAGCGTATTTGAAACTCCAATGTGTTGTTAAGTCCAACAAAATTAGCCTGAACTAACATAAACTAACACAATACCTAAACTAACACAATCGGCTATATAGTACTGAACTGTAATAGGTTTATAATACTTTCCACACAAATAATACACAAAAAAACCAAGCACAAAAAGTAAAGAAAACATTTTTAGTCTTATAGTACAGTACTCTGAAAAGTATATTAGTACAGTGAAACAGATGGTGTTTCATTGTATCAGCTACATCACCACAGCTTTTACCCTTGTTTTTGGACATCCTGGGCTTGAAATAAAGATTCTATACTACTATCCTCTATACACTACTGTACAGTAAAGTACACAAAAGCACAAACACTTGTAGGGATACATGAACATCACAATGTACATCAGACGCGTGAACTAACTTATGTGATTGGACATGTGAATGCATGTTCCCTTCTTTGAAGGTTCAGAACTTTAGGTTCATATATAGGGAACTTACTGTATTTTGTTGAGGAATTTTACATAAATATTTATAAGGGATATTTGTTTGTAGTTTTCTCTTTTTTTCTCTAAAGAGGAAATAATTCTGCTTCTAGACTGTCTTCAGGCTCAAGATATCAAATTCTTGCTAGAGTTTCTAACCTTTATCCTTTTCTGAAGATTTTGGGCTTGGCAGCCACCACACTCATGTGAGCCAATTTTTAAAACTTAATGCTCCCCTTTTCTAATCTCTCTCTCTCTAGATAGATAGATAGATAAACAGATACAGATAGACATAGACAAAACCAATAGGTATTTTCTGGAGAATCCTGACTATTAAACCCAGCAAGACAGGAAGTTATATAATGAATAGTACATAGAGTGACTTTTCTAGCATCTAAGAAGAACATTATGACCTAAATTGTTTCACCACACAGATGGGAAGGGCCCTGAGGTTAATCTTTGGAGGATGGTTAATATGTCAATAAGTAGAGATGTGTGGAGGAGGAATAAGAACATAATTTCAGGAATGCAAAGATGAATTATCTCATAATAGAGGAATGAGGCCGGTCTGGTTAGAATGAACAGTTCATGCAAAAATCAAGAAAGAGATAAGATAGATAAGATTGTAGAATCCACTGAACCAAATTTTAGGGCAACTGTTATAATTTTCTGAGAATGAGAGTAACAGGGCCATTGATATTTAATACAATTAACCTGATAAATATTGATTGTAAGGACCTGGGAAAAGATAAAATTCAGGTTGACCCATTATGATCTAGTTTAACAGCAGTAAGAAAGTCAAATCTGAGAAATATTTTTAAGGAAACATTGACAAGATATAGATTCAGGGAACAAGAAACAAGGAATTCAAAGAAAGAATAAGTTCAATAACTAAACTTCAGAAACTGAGAGTAAAAGGTAGGAAAGATGGTAATAGGGAAATCAGGAGAGAAAGTTGGTTAGGGAAAAAAGTTACATTTAGATTAAAAATCAAAGTTTGGTTAATGTGTGTCCAAGTGAACATATCTTTCATACAGATGGAAATGTGGCACTGATAATTAGGGAAACTGTTAAGCTAGATATATACTTGTGATAGTCATCTGCACAGAATGAATAATTAAAAATTTGAGGATGCGTGCATGCATGTGAAGTCACTTCAGTCGTATCCAACTCTATGAAACCCCATGGACTATAGCCCACCAGGCTCCTCTGTCCATGGGATTCTCCAGGCAAGAATACTGGACTGAGGTACCATTTCAATTTGAGGATAAACTTGCTTTAATAATCTGACAATGTTATATACAAGTACAGGTGAAGTGGTATAGTAGAGAAGTCAAGAGTTTTGCTTCTAGTGCACTGTTATCCAATGGAAGTTTATGCAAAAATGAAGATATTCTCTATATTATCCAAGATGTAGTCACTAGGCATGTGTAGCTATTGGAGCACCTGTAATGTGGCTATTAGGGATATTCCTCATAGCTCAGTTGGTAAAGAATCTGTGTGCAATGCAGGAGACCCAGGTTCAATACCTGGATTGGGAAGATCCCCTGGAGAAGGAAATGGCAACTCACTCTAGTATTCTTGTCTGGAGAATCCCATGGACAGAGGAGCCTGGCAGTCTACAATCCCTGGGGTCCCAAGAGGCGGACACGACTTAGCGACCAAATCACCATGACCACAATGTGGCTACTGAGGGAACTAAATTTCTAGTTTTACATAATTTAACTAATTTAGCTTTTAAAAACCACACATGGCTAGTGGCTATCATATTAGAAAGTACATTTCTAGAGTCAAACTGCCTAGACTCAAATTCTGCATTCCCCATGCATATAACTTTGGATAAGACATTTAATCCTTACTATAGCACTAAGCACAGTGTCTACAACTCAATACCTCTCTTCCGTTTCTGAAGTATGTAACTACTTGCTTCATTTTCTCTGTTAGGACAAACAAGCCACATCAATTACCACAAGATGTCAGTGTAACATCAGGATTTTTAAAAAAAATAAGTGAAGGCAGAGGTCAAAATGGTAAAATAGGAGCTTTCTACCATCTCCCACCCCCAAAACACTGATTTAGACAATCACTCACAGACAAGAGTGCCTTTGGAGATGTCTGGGATGGTCCAGCAGAGAAGTTTCAGCTCACTATTGCAGTAAAATCCTGAGACTAAATGGATTGAAGAGAGTAAGAGAAATAGTTTAACTTTCTCGGCTATATAGGAAGCCGCTAAAGATACCCATTTCTTTCTAGCCCTATCTAGAATACTGAGGTGTGCTGCATGACTAGGGGGCTGGGAGTAGCTGGGATAATAGCAGCCAGGGCTCAGAATGGAACATATCAAAGGGGTGCAGATCCTACTAGTGATATGGCAGATCCTACTAGTCTTGATATGATCCCACTAGTCATATCAAGAAGCCAGCTCGAAAGTTTCTTGGGATGCCTTGCCTATGGATTTCCTCAACTGGCCCTTGTGTACCCCCTACCTTCTGCATACCTCACCCACACTCTACTGCCTCCCAACCTGTGACTGGCTCCCTGTGTGCACCCCTGAGGATGGTATAAGCAAGGCTTTACAAACAGCTAGTGAACATGCATGCATATGCACAGAAAACTGAGAGAAGTCTACAGGATTGTGAAAAAACACACAAAACTGAGCACTGCCCTCAGAAACTAAAGAAAATGAGAAGCTGTCAGTATGTGGCCTGGCTGTGCAGAATCAAGAGAAGGCACACAATCTTAAGAATCTCCCTCCATGAGGAAGCAAGAAGTGTAAAGTAGACATACCCATAGAAAAGGTCTAAGAACATCTAAAATTCCCTAACAGGGCTCAAGAAGTATATTTCTTTGCTGAAGTCAGTCAGGAAAGACTAGAAGAGATAGTTCCTTCTTCAAATGCAAAGACAGCAATGTAACACCTCAAGAAATATAAAAAATCAAGGAAACAGGATATCACCAGAGGACACAATAATTTTCTAGTAACTGATCCCAAAGAGATGGAGAACTGAGATTTGCCTGATAAAGAATTCAAAATAATTGTTTTAAGGAAGCTCAGTGAGCTACTAGGAAACAGAAAGACAATTCAACAAAATCAGGAATATAATACATGGGCAAAATGAGAAGTATAAAAGAAATAAAAATCATAAAAGAGAAACAAATTCTCGATCTGAAGAATATAATGAATGGAGATATACGAAAGAGAAGGAATCAACAGCCTATCAATCAAGCAGAAGAAGAAATCTATGAAATAGAAGACAGGTCATTTGAACTTACTGGTAAGAGTAACAAAGGAAAAATGAGAATAAAATGATGAATGAATGAAAAAGAGTGAAGAAGGTGAAGAAGGCTTCCATGAACTGTAAGACACTATGAAGAGAAAAAGCCCAGCATTATTAGAGTTACAGAAGGAGATGAGACAGAGAAAGGGGTAGAAAGCTTATTTAAAGAAATAACGAGAAAAAAAAGAACGACTGAGAACTTTCCATTTTTAGCGAGAGATTAGACATTCTAGTTCAAGAGGCTCATAGGTCTCCAGTTTCAACTCCAAATGATCTTCTCCAAGACACATTTATATAATAAATTGTTTAAAATTAAAGACAAAGAGAGAATTTTAAAAGCAATAGGACAAAAGAAATTTCTCACATATGAGGGAACGCTCATAAAGCTAACAGCAGATTTTTCAGCAGAAAACTTGCAGACCAGGAGAAAGTGGGATAATATATTTAAATCACTAAAAGAAATAACAACAACTGTCCATTAAGAATACCTTGCAAAGCTGTCATTCACAAATGAAGGTGAGATAAAGATTTTTCCAGACAAACAAAAGCTGAGGGAGTTCATCACCATAAGAGCTGCTAAGCTGACAGAAATTCTTAAAGCTGAAATGAAAGGACACGAATTAGTCTCTTTTCCAGGGAATATTCCCAACCCAAGGACTGAACCCTGGTCTCCTGCATTGCAGGTAAATTCTTTACAATCTGAGCCCCAGGGAAACCCTAAGTGAAAGCTGCTCAGTCGTGTCCGACTCTCTGCGACCCCATGGACTGTAGTCTGCCAGGCAAGAATACTGGAGTGAGTTGCTGTTCCCTTCTCCAGGGGATCTTCCCAACCCAAGGACAGAACCCAGGTCTCCCACATTGCAGGCAGATTCTTTACTGCCTGAGCCACCCTAGTAATGTAAATATATAAAAACATAAAGAACACTGGTAAGGTTAAGTATATTGTTAGATGTAGAATACTCTAATACTGTAATATGGTGGTACTACTTAATTCTAGTATAAAGGTTAAAGGACAAAAATATTAAAATAACAATTGCTGCAATATTAGTTAATGGATACACAATATAAAGTGAGTTAAATTATTATATTAAAACATAAAAGGTGGAGGAGGAGGTGTAGAAGGTTAGAGTTTTTGGATATGATCAAAGTTAAGCTGCTATTAGCTTAAAACAGACTGACAAAATATGTTTTAAGTAACCCTCATGGTAACCATAAGGTAAAAACCTACAGTAGATACACAATAGATAAAAAATGGAAGTAAAGCATATCTTTATGGATAATCATGAATATATAAAGGAAGATAACAAGAAAGGAAGAGAGAAGCAATGGCCAGAAAATAATAATACGGAATTAGTAAGTCCTCACCTATCAATAATTACTAAAATATAAATGGATTAAAAATTTCAATTGAAAGGTATAAAGTGGCGGACAGAGTAACAAAAAAAACCCAAGACCCAACTACATGCTGCCTACAAGAGATTCACTTCATCCTTAAGGACACACAAAGGTGCAAAGTGAAGAGATGAAAAAAGATATTTCATGCAAATGGAAATCAAAAGAGAACAGGGGTAGCCACACTTTTATCAGACAAAATGGACTTTAAATCAAAACTGTAATGAGATAAAGAGGTGAGGTGAGGTGAAGTCGCTCAGTCGTGTCCGACTCTTTGCGACCCCGTGGACTGTAACCTACTAGGCTTCTCCGTCCATGGGATTCTCCAGGCAAGAAACTGGAGTGGATTGCCATTTCCTTCTCCAGAGGATCTTCCCGACCCAGGGATCGAACTCGGGTCTCCCGCATTGGAGGCAGATGCTTTAACCTCTGAGCCACCAGGGAAGCCAATGAGAGAAGGGAATCATTATATAATGATAAAGAGATAAATTCACCAAGAGGATATAACAATTGTAAATATTTATGCACCCAGCACTGGAGCACTAAAGATGAAAACAAATACTAACAGATCTAAAGAGATAAACAGATAGCAATATAATAATAGTATGAAACTTCAATATTTCACTTTTAACAGTGGATAGCTAAACCAGACAGAAAATTAATAGAGACACTGGAACCAGAACTATACTTTAGACCAAATGAACCTATCAGACTCATACATAACTTTCCATCCAATGGCAGCAGAATACACATTCCTTTCAAGCATGCATGGAACATTCTCCAGACTATATCATATGTTAGATCACAAAACAAGTCTTAGCAAATTTAAGCAGATTGAAATGCCAAGTATCTTTCTGGACCATGATAGTATGGAACTAGAAATCAATAATGGAAGAAAACTGGAAAATTCACAATGTGTGAAAATTAAACAACATACACTGAACAACCACCGAATCAAAGAAAAAAATCAAAAGAGAAAACTTAAAAAATCTTGAAACAAACAAAAATGGAAACAGAATGTGTCAACATTTATAGTATGTAGCAAAAGTAGTTCTAAGAGAGATTATAATGATAAATGCCTATCTTAAGAAAAAGAAAAATCTCAAATAACCTAACTGTACACATCAAGGAACTAGAAAGAGGGTAACAAACTAAACCTAAAGTTAGCTGAAGGAAGGAAGGAAGGAAGAAAGATCACAATGGAAATAATTGACACTGAGACTAGAGAAACAACAGAAAAGAAACTAACGGCTAATTTTCTAAAAGATAAATGAAATTGAAAAATCATTAGGTAGACTAAGAAAAGGACTCAAGTAAAATCAGAAATTAAAGGTGTCAACAAAAGATTCAAAATTTATTAAGGGACTTACGTTCCTGGCAGTCCGGTGGTTAGAACTCTGAGCTTCCATGGCAGCAAGTTCAGGTTTGATCTCTGATCAGGGAACTAAGATCCTACATGCTATGAGGTGTGGCCAAAAAAACAAAAATAAGTTAAAGGAGATGTCACAACTGATAATACAAAGGCTCATACGATGAAAAATTACATACCAGCAAACTAGATAATCTATGTAGAACAAATGGACAAATTCCTAAAAAAAGATACAACCTATCAAGACTCAAGACAACCAATCAAGAATCATGAAGAAACAGAAGAGCTGAGCAGATCAGCAATAAGTAAGAATATTAAATCAGTAATCCAAAACTTCCTAAGAAAGAAAAGACTAGGACCACATGGTTTCCGCATAAATTCTGCCAAACAGAGAAGAATTAATGTCAATACTTCTCAAATTCTTCCAAAATTTGAAGAAGAAGGAGCACACCAAACTCATTTTGCAAAATCAACGTTACCCTGATACTAAAGTCAGTATGGAGGTTCTTCAAAATATTATATGTAAAATAGCCGTAATGATGCAGAAATACCACTTTGTGTAGATAAACAAAGAAAATAAAAACAGTATTGAAGAGAAATCAGCTCTTCATGTTTATTGCATGTATGGATGTGAGAGATGGACTATGAAGAAAGCTGAGTGCCGAAGAATTGATGCTTTTGAACTGTGGTGTTGGACAAGACTCTGTGGTGTTGGAAAAGATTCCTTGGACTATAAAAAGATCCAACCAGTCCATCCTAAAGGAAATCAGTCCTGAATATTCATTGGAAGGACTGATGCTGAAGCTGAAAGTCCAATACTTTGGCCACCTGATGCGAAGAACTGACTCATTGGAAATGACCCTGATGCTGGGAAAGATTGAAGGTGGAAGGAGAAGGGGATGACAGAGGATGAGATGGTTGGATGGCATCACCAACTCAGTGGACATGAGTTTGAGTAAATTCCAGCATACTTTGTTTTACTGCACTTAGCTTTATTGCACTTTGCAGATATCAGTTTTTTACAAATTGAAGTTTTGTTGCAAGCCTGTATTGAGCAAGTCTATCAGTGTCATTTTTTCCAACAGCATTTGCTCACTTCATGTCTCTTATGTGCCACATTTTGGTAATTTATGCAACATTACAAACTATTTCATTATTATTATATTTTGTTACAGTGATTAATGATCAGTTATATCAGGTGCTATTATTGCAAAAAGATGAAAAATTGCTGGAGGCTCATATGATGGTTAGCATTTTCAGTGATAAAGTATTATTTAATTAAGATATGGGCATGTTTTTAAAGACATAAAATATACTATAGTACAGTGTAAATGTAACTTTTATAATTTTTGAGGATCAAAACTTTTATGTGCCTTGCTTTATTGTGATATTTGCTTTACTGCAGTTGTCTGGAACCAAATCTTCAATATTTCTGATGCATGCCTGTATATAAAATCTAAAAAAGGTTAATTCAGAAAAACAGTAGAACAGCTGTTTCCAGGGACTGGGAAGTGGAAAAAATGCAGAAACAGTAGTCAAAGGGCACAAATTTATAGTTAAAAGTTAAATAAGTTTTGAAGATCTAATGCACAGCAGTGTGATTATAGTCAGGCATCATGTTTTATATGCTTCAAAGTTGTTAAGATATTAGATATTAAGTCTTCTCACAAAAAAGGAAATTATAATTCTGTGCTAGAGATGTTAGCTAATGCTACAGTGTAATCATATTGCAATATATAAAGGTATTAATTCAAACTTACACAATATTGTATGTCAGTTATATCTCAATTTAAAAAAAATAAGAGTTATCAAACTAATAAATTTGATTGAGTATTAAAAGAAGAGAAGGTACTTCAGCTAGATAGATTTAGGAAAACTATTAAAAGTAATCACTATATGACTTTAAAGATAGAGTATAAAAGAAATGAAATGGTTTATACTTTTAATCTTTATAGAATTATTGGATACTAACACTCATCCAATACTAAACAATGTCATCATTAGAAAACATATTGCTTAACTTGTAGAATATATTGAGCCATGAGTTCTTTCAGGAAAATAGTCCCAATTAAGATTCTTCACAACTTATGAGAAGTAATTAAGAGCAGAATACTAGTTTGCCATCTCAAATATTCCTGAGGGTGAAAAAGCTCCAAAACCATATACAATTTTCAGATCTAAAAATGAATACAAAAACTATGGGGGAGAGAAAACAAGTATTGTGGGAAAATATCTTTGTATTTCACTTAGAAAAATGGCTCCTTAGTAAGACAGATGTGCTGTATAATGACCATGGGAGCTATTAACAGATGACAATCTTTAGAAAATTATAGGTCTTCACTGTCATCTTAGACCTTTAAATTTTCACTATTGTCAATAAAAAAAATTTAGAGTTATTCTTTTGTACTGAAGTTTATTTTATGATTTTAAGTTCAGCAAAATATCACTTTTATGACAATCTTTGGCATCGATACAAGATATATAAAATATGTGTGTGTATACATGTATGTATATATTCAAAACATCTCTAATATTATGGGAGCATAACATAGTAGGATATTTGTGAGAAAGTTTCTTTGTGAGAAAGTTGCTTTTAGTGACACCATGCTCACTTAATGGCCCCCAGTATCAACCAAATTCTCAGTAGGCTTTGCTTACCACATTTCCTCTGAATTCTAACCCTTGTTCCTCTAAAATCCATGGGAATAGATTGGTCAGTTTACTTTGGTTTGAGCCTAAATGAATGTTTTAAAGTGACTCTTTTAAAGAAACCATTAAAAATCCTCCCACTCTGGAAGTCTTCTGCCAAGACTAACTCAAAGCCACAAAAGATTTAGGGTTGGTTCCAAATTGGAACCTGTAAGAACTGTGTAGGCCTTTAAATCTGCGAAAACTCCATTTTCAACATAAACACAGAACATTAAACACAAGGTAATTTAACATATTAAACAAGGTAATCTTCAAGACCTCAGAGCATTTGGTATAAAACCATGGAACTCTACAAGGGAATTCTCCAAGTGTAAGTCCTTCTGAGTAAAACGAAAGGATCATAGTATCCCTGGAGAAGAGACAAGGTCTTGGACAGGGCAGAAACCTGACCCTGCTATGGAGTCATTTTGTGATCTGGGCCTATCTACATAGTTTCTTCATGTTTACTCTGCTTTCTAATAAAGTCTGTGGTTATAAAAGTAACTAAGAATTTGTCCATTAGCTATCTCTTCAAGTTAAAAATTTATTGCTTTATTCTTTGCTAGCAATAGTAAGAACTGTTCCCATACATTAGTAGTACTTGCAGCATGTGTGGGTGGATGGTTTCTTACATACCAGCTCTATTATGAGCACCACTCTGCTAAACACTCTACAAAATATTTTATGGAGGCTTTGATAAATATTAGATATCATTATTACAATTATGAAAATTATTTAACCATTGCTTTATAAGTCTTGTTTTCCTAAGAAGCTATTGAGGCTTAGAAGACTTAAATAACATTGTCTAGTTAATACAGTTATTAAAGTGACAGAGCCAAATTTGTCTACTGGAAAACCCATGCTCCTAACCACTACTACTCTGCCATTCTACAAATTTGAAACTCACCTTGAACTCTGAAGTGTGAAGTATTCTGGGGCACACTAATTCCTCGGCTTCAAAATGTAAAATAAACTCCTATAACTCTCAGACACTTTGATGCTCATTTTTTTTCCCCCACTGAGGATGGCTCAGACAGTAAAGAATTAACTTGCAATATGGGAAACCCAGGTTCAATCGCTGGATTGGGAAGATCCCATGGAGAAGGAAATGGCAACCCATTTCAGTATTCTTGTCTGGAAAATCCCAAGGACAGAGGGTCCTGGTGGGCTACGATGGGGCTGCAAAGAGTTGGACATGACTGAAGTACTAACACTTTCCTTTCTTTCCTACGACCATGGTGGCAGACTGAGATTAAAACTTTTATAATTGGAACAATAATCTGCAGCCTGTACCTCACATGCACATTTTGAGGATGTAATTAAACGATGCATGTGAAAGAGCTCTGGAAACCATATTATAACAATGTCTATACATGTAAAACATCAATCGTAGTACTGTCTCCACTCCTATCCTCACTCTTTGTTGGGTACTGGTTTAAATGCATTATACACAAATGCTCCCTTAATCCTTATCACAATTCTGCGAAGTGGCATAATAATCCCATTTTAAAAATGAGGAAATAGATTCAAAGTGTTTAACTTGCCCTGACTCAGACAGTTAGTGACTGAGATAGAAATTTTACTCATTTATGTCTGGCTCAGATGAAGTGATATCTAGATCTGTCTATAAATGTATACATAATATATGCATGATATTAATATTATCAATCCAATGTTTAGAGAGAAGCTGTTACTAGGAGATACTTTAGGACCTAAAACCTGGCAGCTAACTGCATACGTGACTCAACAATAAATCTTCAGAATCAGGCAAAGTAGGCTGGTGGTTTCCTTGTGTTTATTAAATTGTGATTCTTGGAACATGTGTGGCAGGATACGGACTTCTTGATAAAATAAAGATTTTGATCTTCTATTTAGACTGTTGAATCAAAATCTCTGGAGAGTATGATCTATAAATACACATTTTAAACACACTCCACAAAGGATTTGATTCAAATTAGAATTTGAGGTCCATTGTATAAAATAATGGACAGCTGGTTCTACCCCTGGTTGTTTTCATGTGCAGAATTTCTTTTTTAAACTTCCTCTTCTAAATAGAGGAAAAATAACTTCACTGGGACAATGGTGTTTTTATTTCTTAATATGAATTATGACAGATTACATTAATGTAACTCTTGTGTGTAAAATCTCCCCGTCAGGTAGCCAGGTAGGCCATCAACTCCACACTCATTTAAAGATTAACTAAAAGAAAATGCATAATTTGCCACAAGATTAATTTCCTCCAGGGAAGGAAACACTAGCTAGTCACATGTAGGGGCCACTTGCTTCTCAATAGCCCCGTCTTAAATAAACTGCAAGATAATCCACCAGATTCGAATGAACAATTAGGTAAACTGTTAGAAACAATGTCTTTCCCCTAGAGTTTTGTAAAAATTTATGTATCATTTCTAATCACAAAAGGAGAAATTATTTTCCCTTGAGTGACTCACAGTATTTTATTCACATCAAAAGAGGTTGTAGAGACTTCTTAGAGCCTAGGAACATGAAGCATACCACTTCATGCAGTTGAACATAAAGAAGTACCAGGGTTGGAGAGGAAGCAGGGGAAGCAAATTCAGAAACCATGTATAAGAGGCTTTGCTGTAGTTTCTGTGAAAAGGCCAAAGCAAAGCAGGATAAGCAGGCTTAGAATTTGCTAATCTGAATACTTTCTGTGGATGCTGGGGTGTAGTAGGTTCTGTCTCTAGTTGTCTGGTACCTGACCTTCCTTGTGGTGATTAGGGCAGAAGGATAGTGGCATACTCAGCATGTTTATTACTCAGTCTAATAAAGGAGATGGTTAAGGGTACGGGCTCTGGATTTCATATGGTTTGCATATAAAAGGAACACTTGAGCTTGAATTGTCTATATCTCTAGGTATTAGCTGGAGAAGGAAATGGCAACCCACTCTGGTGTTCTTGCCTGGAGACTCCCAGGGACAGAGGAGCCTGGTGGGCTGCCGTCTATGAGGTCGCACAGAGTCGGACACGACTGAAGAGACTTAGCGACTTAGCGACTAGGTATTAGCTAACCTTGGGAGGGGTATTCCCTCTAGGATCAGTAAAGCCTCAAGATGTAAAAGCATCAGAAAATAAAGAAAACAAAAAACATGAAAAATACAGAAAAAGTTCTTGGGCTGTTGCTATAAAACAGGACAAATTTTTGAATTCATACATTAGATGGAGTTGTAGCATATGTGGGTGGATGGTTTTCTATATACTAACTCCATTCTGAAACAATGTGTTAATGTTATATTACTTCTCAAAGACTTACAGAGTACTTTAAAAAATAGATCTGAATTCTTAATAGACTAAGTTCTATCAGTTCAGTTCAGTTCAGTCGCTCAGTCGTGTCCGACTCTTTGCGACCCCATGAATTGCAGCACACCAGGCCTCCCTGTCCATCACCATCTCCTGGAGTTCACTCAGACTAATGTCATCGAGTCAGTGATGCCATCCAGCCATCTCATCCTCGGTCGTCCCCTTCTCCTCCCACCCCAATCCCTCCCAGCATCAGTCTTTTCCGATGAGTCAACTCTTTGCATGAGGTGGCCAAAGTACTGGAGTTTCAGCTTTAGCATCATTCCCTCCAAAGAAATCCCAGGGCTGATCTCCTTCAGAATGGACTGGTTGGATCTCCTTGCAGTCCAAGGGACTCTCAAGAGTCTTCTCCAACACCACAGTTCAAAAGCATCAATTCTTTGGCACTCAGCTTTCTTTACAGTCCAACTCTCACATCCATACATGATCACAGGAAAAACCATAGCCTTGACTAGAAAGACCTTTGTTGGCAAAGTAATGTCTCTGCTTTTGAATATGCTATCTAGGTTGGTCATAACTTTTCTTCCAAGGAGTAAGCGTCTTTTAATTTCATGGCTACAGTCACCATCTGCAGTGATTTGGGAGCCCAAAAAAACAAAGTCTGACACTGTTTCCACTGTTTCCCCATCTATTTCCCATGAAGTGATGGGACCAGCAGTTCTATAGTGACATTTTAAATTTAGAGCAAGAAAAAAGCTAAACTTTACAGCAGCGTTTGTCATTCAAGTCCATCTGTTCTGAAATTTGGTGTGTAGCCAAAGAGAAGTAATAATTGGAGTAGCAAAGAATTGAATGTTATGAGATAAGAATGGAGCAGATCTCCTCCAGAAACCTGTAAATCTAAGGAACAGCTACATCTCAACAGTTGCCACTACAGTCACTGGAGCAGGAGGTGAGCTAAAATTCCCTTGGTTTCTTGATGAAAAGGATACTTTATTACCTAGAGCTAAGGCTATCTAAAGAATCTCTGAAAAAGGGGAACTGGGTAAAGGATTTAGGTATGGAGTAGAAGTGGTTAGAATGTGGGCAAAAGGGACTGGAAGAGTCAGAGAAGCCTAGAAGGCAGGCTCTTTGAGTACAGTATTCCTCCCTTTTCCAAATGTCCTCATCTGGTCAGAATGGTGGTTTTTCTTTTACCTCCTGAAACACCTATGAGAGATTTTATGTTTCTTGGAAGTATGGCTTCTAGTACCATGCTGCTGCTAAGTTGCTTCAGTCACGTCCGACTCTGTGCAACCCCATAGATGGCAGCCCACCAGGCTCTGCCATCCCTGGGATTCTCCAGGCAAGAATACTGGAGTGGGTTGCCATTCCCTTCTCCAATTTCCATCTCTAGTACCATAGAGACGTCTATAATTGACTAAAAGGCCTCAACATGAAGGGCAGCAGTGGTATGGCATGAATTGTTTTAGCACTGGTGATCTGAAGAACCAGGTTACCTGCCTGCTTTACTTTTCAAATTTTATGTGTTAAAAGTTGGATATTTCTGAGTAGAACATATTAGTTAAGACTCTTTAGGTTACAAGTGACAGAAAGCCAGTGCCAAACAGCTTAAGCATAAAACAAAGTCTTAAGGTTGGTGGGAACTAGTATTATTTTCTCCAAGTCTCTACCAGCAGATGTAGAAGGCTTTGTGAGCCAAAGCACTCATGTTAGAAGCCCCAAGGTGCTCACTCAATTAGGATGATTCTTCCTGTAGGTTTTCCTAGGTGAGGACAAAGAAGCAGAATTTTGAAAGCTGACTGGAGAAGAAAAAATGCTTCCAGGTGTATATTGGGATTATGAAAATCAATCAGGAAGCCCTAATTTTTCTTTTTATGTTGTCTAATAAAAAATGTGGTGTTGGAGAAGACTCTTGAGAGTCCCTTGGACTGCAAGGAGATCCAACCAGTCCATTCTGAAGGAGATCAGTCCTGGATGTTCTTTGGAAGGAATGCTGGTAAAAGCTGAAACTCCAGTACTTTGGCCACCTCAAGCGAAGAGTTGACTCATTGGAAAAGACTCTGATGCTGGGAGGGTTTGGGGGCAGGAGGAGAAGGGGACAACAGAGGATGAGATGGCTGGATGGCATCACGGACTCGATGGATGTGAGTCTGAGTGAACTCCGGGAGTTGGTGATGGACAGGGAGTCCTGGCATGCTGCGATTCATGGGGTCGCGAGAGTCGGACACGACTGAGTGACTGAACTGAACTGAACTAAATAAACATTTATTGGCCACCTATTGAGAATGTAGCACAGATTAAATTGGAGAAGGGAAATGACAACCCATTCCAGTATTCTTGAGATTTGAGTCAGACAGTTTTGAGTATGAATCTTGCTTTATCTATTTCCGACTTAACTTTTTCGGCACCCAGGTTAATATAATATTTCTTAATTTATAATTATATCCTGAGGTTCCAGAGAAATATTACATGTCAAGCCAGAGCCTGAGATCACAGAATTAATGAGCGCTGTCATTGTTATTTCTTCACTCAGTGCTATGTAGTCACTTTAAGTATCTCTCTCCTTTACTTTCCTGTTTACTTACCTGCTACCTATCTTTTTTTTTCAGTATTAGATTGAGATATAAAAAATGAAATTTCTAAAGAAAGCTATATAAACAGTTAATAAAAATACCCTGCTCTCTGAAAAAAAAAGGATACGTTATTGACTATATACATTACAGAATTTTGTTGTTAAAAACTATCTATCGCTCAGGGTTTCTTGCCCAGATTTAGATCAGAAACTTGGAGGAGCTTTTAAAAATACAATGTCTAAAACTCCATCCCAGTCCTGGCGAAATCAGAATTTTTGGCATAAGGCCCAAAAGTATGTCTTGTCTAAAAGCTCTCTGGGTTCTGAAATGTACAGGGACATTTAAAAAATATAGATAGCAGGGTTCCATATGAGACTTGCTGTACAAAATCTATGGGAAAGGATAAAATAACAGATACTTGATCTTTACCACAATCTTGAGCTTAGGCTGGAGAGGATTGTTACCTCCAATTTTGGGGTTGAGTCTTAAGACTAACAGATCATAGGTGATATATTTACAGCCACAAAAAAGATACATTTCAGTATTTGTATAAAATATTTGCTGACTTTCCTATCTTGCCCTTCTCTGGAGCTCTACCCTTTGGAAGGAGTATACTTACTATTCTGTTAACACTGGGCTTGGTCCTATAACTTGCTTTGATTAAGGCTGTGAGTGGAAGAGGCCCACGCTGCTTCCAAGCAGGCACTTTGAGGCATTTCACTGGTCAATTTATTTTTCCCTTCTGCCACCAGACTATCATGTTCCTGGTCAGTGGTTGCTGTCTCAGTCAAGACAGCAGAATGAAAAAGACTTGAGAAGAGAGTAGCAGTCAACCTCTGGAGGCCCTTAACATGAGCACCAAGGATAATTTTGCTTAATCTTTTGAAATTTTGGGATGATAATCCCAACTCTCTACTCTTTTCTTCTACAACAACAACAAAAAAAGTGAGAATCTGAGCCCAGGTCTTCTGTCCATGACTTGCTGTTTCTATTATAATCCTCAACAGGCTAAGAGAGTTATGTCTGATCTAAGAGAAGAAGGAATTATTTGCTTCCATTGATGGGATGGCAGTTGGGGGGAAGGAGTGTTTTTGGTGTATGTGTGTATGTGTGTGTGTGTTTGTGTCGCTCAGTCATGTCTGACTCTTTGTGACCCCAGTGGACTGTAGCCCTCCAGGCTCTTCTGTTCATAGAATTCTCCAGGTAAGAATACTGGAGTGGGTAGCCATTCCCTTCTCCAGGGATATTCCTGACCTAGGGATCAAACCCAGGCCTCCTGCATTGCAGGCAGATTCTTTACCATCTGAGCCACCAGGAAAGCCCATTTTTGGTATACTTAGCTAGAATTTAGAATAGAGATCTCAGATTTCTTCCAAACTAGAAATTCTATTGTTCTTTGATGTGCTTAAAGAAACATCATTGTCTATTTTCGCTACTTGGGCTAATACAATTTGTGGGGCTATATTGTTGAGGCGTAAACGGACACGACTGAGCGACTGAACTGAACTGAACTGAAATGTAGCATTAATCTGGGGCTGACAGAAAAATAAACTACCATATATAACATCCCTTACATGGAAAAAAAGAGTTCCAAATAATAGGCAAAAAAAGTGAACTTTTAAAACAAATTATTGGTTTACCTTAAAGTTCAGATAAAACTCAAATCATATTTAAAAAGGGTAATTGTTAAAAGAAAAAAGTACATTTAAAAAGGGACATTTGAATCAGTTCTAATGAGGTGGATGACGCTGGAGCCGATTATACAGAGTGAAGTAAGCCAGAAAGAAAAACACCAATACAGTATACTTACACATATATATGGAATTTAGAAAGATGGTAATGATAAACCTGTACGCAAGACAGCAAAAGAGATACAGATGTATAGAACGGCCTTTTGGACTCTGTGGGAGAGGGAGAGGGTGGGATGGGTTGGCAGAGTGGCAGTGTAACATGCATGATATCATAAGTGAAACGAATCACCAGTCCAGGTTTGATGCAGGATGCAGGATGCTTGGGACTGATGCACAGGGATAATCCAGAGAGAGAAGGTGTGAGGCGGGAGGGGGGAGGTGGGGGTCGGGATTGGGAGTTCATGTACATTCGTGGCTGATTCATGTCAATGTATAGCAAAACGAATACAGTATTGTAAAGCAAAACAAACTAAAAAATAAAAATTAATTAAAAAAAGGGTAATTGTTATTCACATTTTTCCCACAAGGGGGCCACACAAGTAAGCACTTTATATTTTCTTATGCTAAACTTATTTACATATTTATTCCTAGTGCTTTTTTCTCCCTCCAGAAATCCAGGTTGTCATTGAAATTTATAACGAGTTAAAGTGGCTGTTTTTCAAGTTCTCTATGTAAAGATAATTTCAGTCTGCTTCATTTCTTCTAAATCCTTCATTACCATTCAAATTTTGATGTCTACAGAAGATTAGAATTCCTGTTTCATTTTTGGAGATTTAAAATACTTTTCCCAAATTCATTACTTTATAGCTTTATCATTTTAAACCAAGAATGATGAGGTAATTTTAATCAGAATCAAAATTACTGATATTTCCAAGTTTAAAAACTAGGATTTTGTTTTTAAAAGATACAAAATTGGAAGCACGATGATAATAATTCTTAGCAAAATGTAAACAACAACAATAATAATAGCCATCATTTATGACTGCCTACTCTGGACCAGAATTTTTTGGTACACGATTTATTTAATCCTCTCCAAAGCAGCTTGGCAAGGTATAGGTCATTTTCTTTGTTTGGGATGAAAAAACAGTTCCAGAGATGTTAGTTGTCACAACTACCACATGACTTTAATGGAAAGACCTGGCATTTGATCCCAAGTCCTTTAGAAGCCAAAGTACACAAGCTTTCCTCTGCATCACACTGCCTCTCCCATTTGGCTTTGAAATGAGTTTCTACTCTGGCTATCATATTTATCATCTCAAGTTTCTTCCTCAAGTACATATTTTATTTCCAAAATAAATATTTATGCACATAAACCTCTAGATCAACAGGAAGCACAGAATTAAAAATCGCATAATTACCATAAAAGCGTCTAGTGATCTTCCTACGGGAAAGGGATGTTGTGGTTTGCAGGGAGCACATGCAGAGATCCCTTACCAGCAGTTTGTGAGCCACTGGACCACAGGAGGATGGGGAAAGCACTGGGAAGGGAGAGAACATAAATATGCATTTTAAGTTCCTTCATGGACAAGCATAATTGATGGGAATCATTTGAGTTCATTACTTAATCTATATCCTTCTTATAAATATAACTATTAAATTCAGTCGAAGCCATGAAAACTTCCAACCACTAGATGGCACTGTTGCTTAAGAAATGGAATCTCCAATGCAGGTTCAAGTTCAAGAGATTAAAGGCAAGGTTTCTGACAAGGAATTTGTGTTTTTCTTGGAAGAGACAAGACAGACCTATGTGAACAGTTACAGAATAACACAGGAGTGTGCATTCATTTGTGACTAGTTGCAAATAGAAAGCGGAGAAGGCAATGGCACCCCACTCCAGTACTCTTGCCTGGAAAATCCCACAGACTGAGGAGCCTGGTAGGCTGCAGTCCATGCCGTTGCTGAGTCAGACACGACTGAGCGACTTCACTTTCACTTTTCACTTTCATGCATTGGAGAAGGAAATGGCAACCCACTCCAGTGTTCTTGCCTGGAGAATCCCAGGGACGGGGGAGCCTGGTGGGCTGCCCTCTGTGGCTTCACAAGAGTCAGACACGACTGAAGCGACTTAGCAAATACAGGAGTGTGCATTCATTTGTGACTAGTTGCAAATAGAAAGCGGAGAAGGCAATGGCACCCCACTCCAGTACTCTTGCCTGGAAAATCCCACAGACTGAGGAGCCTGGTAGGCTGCAGTCCATGCCGTTGCTGAGTCAGACACGACTGAGCGACTTCACTTTCACTTTTCACTTTCATGCATTGGAGAAGGAAATGGCAACCCACTCCAGTGTTCTTGCCTGGAGAATCCCAGGGACGGGGGAGCCTGGTGGGCTGCCCTCTGTGGCTTCACACAGAGTCAGACACGACTGAAGCGACTTAGCAAATAGGAAGGGTATAGGTAACGAGAGCCATAAGCTCTCAGAGAAATAAATGTAAAATATGTTTCCACACATGTGGGACTAGCGTGCTATTCTAATAATTAGTAAGAGCTGGCCAAGGCAGGATCGTGCCTACTGACATGGGCACAAGCGAGGAGGTGGCGACAAATACTGAGTTCGGGTGAAGCGAAAGATTGAGGAAGAGTGGGAGCTGGCTGTCGAGGAGACAGATTGTATAGAACCAGAAATGACAAATAACAAAGAGGAGGAATTTATTCTTCTTTCTGAATATGCCTCTAAAAGTTTTTGAGCAGAATGACATGAGGAATATTTCACTGTAGGAAGATGAACTTTTGGGTACTAGGGCAGATACTGAAGAAGGATCATGACTTCTTGAGCTCCATTATCTGTTTTCTTCCCTGTGTGACTATATCCCATATCCCGGTCTTTTCGCCATTTTTCAGGTTTCCTTCCCACCAAATCTCGATTTACAAAGAGCAGAGATATCCTTCCCTCCACTTTCCCGTGCCCAACATAAAACTGGCACCTGTTTGCCTTCCTATAGAGCAGGGGCTTCTGCTTCTCACCTAGTCTTGTGCCCAGAGACTTGCCTTCTTCTGGTTCTCCATTCTGAACACAATTTGCATTCAGATATACTCAGCCAGTCAGCTCCTCTTTAGGAAAAAAAAACAAAAAACAAAAAAACAAAAAAACCAGAAAAACAAACAAAGCAAACCAAAGATGGCTTTCTTTTCAGTGAGAGAAACGTCTCCAAGCCAAGGCGCCTCTACCCCACTTCCACAGTTTCAAGGGTTTTCATTTCTGCCCCAAATTCACCTAATAAAGTTCTGAAAGCACGGGGGCGGGGGGTGGAGTTCAGCCTTTCAGTTCCTTTGCTTAAGTGCTCTGAGGAGAGGGCAGCGGGCGGCTGGGGAGCAGAGAAGGCGGCACTTCTTGAACCCCCGCAGCAACTGGTACGTCCTCACCAAGTCCGGCAGGCCGTCCTCACTGGAGTCAAGGCAGATCCGGAGCCGTGAGCTTCTTGGACTTTCACAGGCCTCTCAGTTTCCCCGGGCGCCCACTCGGGCATCTTGTCCTCAGGCAGAGAAGCCACGAAAGATGTTGCCAAAGACCAAGAGGATGGAGAAGTCATAGAGGAAGACAGGCAACACGTTCCACAGGGCCACGGAAGCTCTCGGCGGCCCCTTTGCTAGCCTGATTCCTCTCACCGAGAGGGCGTCCTCATCGTCCGGTCCGACGCCAGCGTCCAGACGTTGCTGGCGTCCAGGCGTTGCTGGCGTCCAGGCGTTGCTGGCGTCCAGACGTTGCTGGCGTCCAGGCGTTGCTGGCGTCCAGGCGTTGCTGGCGTCCTGGCGTTGCTGGCGTCCTCGCCGGCATAGCGGCGCATAGCCGGGGTCTGTGCTGAGGTAGCTGGGCGCTTACCCAGCCGTGTGGACAACTGAACACGCTCTGAGAGGAGCTCCAGGTAAGGATACAATGTATGGTTAAAGCGGACGGTAGCGGTAGTGTCCAAGGGCCAGGCTGTGACAGAAGACGTGTACCTCAGTGCCGAAACTGCCGCCCTGCTCTGGCTTGGGTTCCCTTTAGTTGAAAATTGTATGATACTGAATGCAGTGAATTTATAAACCGAGGGACTAACATCTTGTTAATGGCTTCTCATTGACCTCAGTGTCCTAGTCCATGCATGTGTTGGGAAGGAATTTCCAGACAGGAAGCAGAATGAAGAGAATAGAGTTTATTAGAGCGGGAGATGCTGTTAGAACCTTGGGTCACCTCAAGGAACGTGGGTCATCTCCTTGTTTTTATAGCTGGGGAACAAAGAAATCTTTCTGAGTCACTTGTTGACTGCGTGGGGTACATATACTTTCCTTTTACTGGAAAGGAGAGAACAGGATGAATACCTTTCCTTATATGAGACAAAAAGAGACAAGCCATGTTGCCCAAGAAGGCTTGAAAATTCTGCAATAGTTGCAACATGGCAAGCAGGGCATAAGGGTCTGGTGCTTTTTGTTTCTTCATTGTGAGGCTCTTCTGGCTTTTATCCTTTTTTTTTTTTTTGTCTCCTGGGCACAGCACCAGGTTTAGGACAAAGGCTCTCCAGGATCACCTAGTCCCACAACTTCTAAGCATCCTGTCTGCTGTGCCTTCTTTCCTGGGGCTCACCAGGCTCCGGTCTTTGGGCCACTTCTCATTTAGTTCTGTCTGGAACCAGCCTCTGTCCCTTTCCTCTTCTCAGGCCAGACTCCAGGTTAACTATACTTGTTCTGTAGCTTCAGCCCAGTTGTCACTTCCTCTGGGAAGCCTTTCGCAGGCATCTGTCAACTTTATAATATGCTTTAGTAGCCTTGGGAGATTCCCTGGTACCTCAGATGGTAAAGTGTCTGCCGCAATGCGGGAAACCTGGGTTCAATTCCTGGGTCAGGAAGATCCCCTGGAGAAGGAAATGGCAACTCGTTCCAGTACTCATGACTGGAAAATTCCATGGGTGGAGAAGCCTGGTGGGCTACGGTTCATGGGGTCGCAAAGAGTCGTACATGACTGAGCGACTTCACTTTCTTTCTTCTTTCTTAGTAGTCTGAGGTGCTTTTTTTTCTTCATAGCATTTATCTTCTCAGTTACATCCCATATTTGTGTGACTTTGATAAATCTCTGTGCCTATTAGAATTAAATTGCTTGGTAACAGGGTTCCTGTCTGCATTTGTTCATGGCTAGTCCTAAACTTATCTCTGAGATACCTGGAAAAAACAAAAAAACCTTAGCTCTACTCTGTGTCTGTTTTGAATCCAGGAGAGTGGGAGATGAGGTGGTTAAAAAAGCTGAAAATTCAGAGCTAAATTTTCCTAGATAAGAAAGCTCTTATCTTTTTAGCTTCATTCCAAGTTGCCTGAGAAAAGCAACTTTACATTTTCTTAACATGGCAAGAAATACTGACCCACTTGTTCTCTGAGCCCTGTAGGGCATAGAAACCTCAGCATCTTACAATCTTATGATTAAATGGCATGGGGCTGTGATTTTGTACTCTGCAAGTGAGATGAAGCTAAAAGTAGTTAAGCCATTTTGAATACATTTCCACAAACAATAAAACCTTCCCTGAATGACTGCAAAACTGTCAGGCATTCTTGGTGAAGACATACAGATTACCACATGTCCCATGGCAGCATGGGACAAAGGTTCAAATGGTCTTTTATTTATTTTTTTTTCATTTTTTTTCTTTAATTAATTTTTATTTTTTAGTTTGTTTTGCTTTACAATACTGTATTCGTTTTGCTACACATCGACATGAATCAGCCACGAGTGTACATGAACTCCCAATCCTGACCCCCACCTCCCCTCTCAAGGCAAGAATACTGAAGTGGTTTGCCATTCCCTTCTCCAGTGGACCACATTCTGTCAGACCTCTCCACTGTGCCCGCCCATCTTTGGTGGCCCCACAGGGCATGGCTTAGTTTCATTGAGTTAGACAAAGCTGTGTTCCTAGTGTGATTAGATTGATTAGTTTTCTGTGACTAGTTTCAGAGGGCTAGAGGATCTATTCCACATTCAAGGTCGGGAGGGGCAGCAGTGAGGAGATATCCCTCATCCAAAGTAAGGAGCAGCGGCTGCACTTTGCTGGAGCAGCCGTGAAGAGATACCCCTCACCCGAGGTAAGAGAAACCCAAGTAAGATGGTAGGTGTTGCAAGAGGGCATCAGAGGGCAGACACACTGAAACCATAATCACATTACATAGAAGTTTTTTATTTTTATTATTATTTTTTTCAGTTTTCCAGTTGTACCACATGGCATGTAGGATCCTAATTGTCTCTTGCTGCTGCTGCTAAGTTGCTTCAGTCGTGTCTGACTCTGTGCGACCATAGATGGCAGCCCATCAGGCTCCCCCTCTCTTGGGATTCTCCAGGCAAGAATACTGGAGTGGGTTGCCATTTCCTTCTCCAATGCATGAAAGTGAAAAGTGAAAGTGAAGTTGCTCAGTCATGTCCGAATCTTAGTGACCCCATGGACTGCAGCCTACCAGGCTCATCCGTCCATGGGATTTTCCAGGCAAGAGTACTGGAGTGGGGTGCCATTGCCTTCTCTACCTAATTGTCTGACCAGGGATCAAACTCATGGCCCTGCATCTGAAGCATGGAGTCTTAACTGCTGGATCATCAGGGACATCCCTAGAAGTTACTATTGAAAGTATTAAAAGCTAAAACAAAATGATCCCTTAATATATTGTAGGGTTTATTTTAACTTCATTTTGTCTTTTCAATTAACCCAGACTATGTGTACCATAATCCCAATTTTTAAAAGTTCTGTCATATGTTATAACATAGATGAAACTTGAAGACATTATGGTAGTGAAATAAGCCAGTCCAGAGAGACAAATACCATGTGATTTTGCTTATCTGAGGTATCTAACATAGTCAAACTCAGAAGAGCAGAAAGTAGAATGGTGGTTTTCAGGGGCTGTAGAGAAGGGGAAATGAGTTGTTGTTCAATGGGTATAGAGATTCAGTCATGCAAGATGAATTCCTAGAAACCTGCTGTATAACATGTGCATTTAATTAACAATACTGTACTCAACACTTAAAATTCTGTTAAGAGGGTAGATTTTATATATATTGTGTGTCTTTTATCATGGTTATAAAAATAAAAAGAAATTAACTAGGAGAGAGGTTAAAAATATGGATATTTGCTTGTCAACTTAGTGAGTCATGGACCCAGGTTCAGACCCCAGAAGCCTATTACCAAGCCTGAACATTTAGTCATCAGTTTTAGTTGACTTCCACTGTGGTTACAGGGGTTCCCAGGTGGCCAGGAGTAAAGAGTATACCTGCCAATGCAGGAGACATGGGAGAGGTGGGTTCAGTCTCTGAGTTAGGAAGATCTCCTGGAGGAGGAAATAGCAACCCACTCTAGTATTCTTGTCTGGGAAATTCCATGGACAGAGGACCCTGGTGGGCTGCAGCTAAAGAGTCAGACACTACTGAGCACACTACATCATAGTTGGGGATTATTGTGGCAGACTCAGAATAAGTAGGGTTGTAAAGATGTGTGGTCACTCTAACAATCAAATGTGAGGTAGAACTGAGGGTCTCTGTATTGGATTCTATAACATTGCTTGGCACTAGCATTTCTGAGACTCATCCTTCTCATCTATATACAGGATAGAGTGACATTTTCTCCCAATTGTGCTCAATTAAGGACAATATTAAATCATCCAAAAGAAATCATTCCTAAACTTTGTGAATATTGATAATTGATCTTTTAACTGTTGTATCTTAAATCAATGTTGATGCCAGCCTTCATCCTCTCCAACACTGCAAACCCCCACCATGAGGAAATACGTAAGGAAAATAAGAAAACTAAGAACAAATGCATCTTCAAAGTTAGCCCCAATTCCAAACCTCTTTAGAACCAGATATATATGTATTATCTACATTTGCTTTTCCTTGGAACAGTACTATTCAAGAGAAAGATGATGAGAGCCACAGGTGTAACTTCGAATTGACTATTCAATTGCTTCACTGGTTGGTCAGTGGTAAGGGATCCACTTGCAGGAGACTCTGGTTCAATCCCAGGTGAGGGAAGCTCCCCTGGAAAAGGGAATGGCTACCCACTCCAGTATTCTCACCTGGAAAACTCCAAGGACAGAGTAGGCTGGTGGGCTGAAGTTCATGGGGTCGCAAAGAGTCAGACACGACTTAGCAACTGAACAACAATGTGTTAAAAAAAAAATTATGACAGCAGCAGCAACCCTAAAACTAAGCTGACTGAAGTTAATTTTAATGCTATACTTTAACCAAATAGCCAAAATAATGCCATGTCAGAATATAGTCAATATGAAAATTATTTATGAGATAGTTTTGTTGAGTCTTCAAAATCTGCTGTTTGTGTCAGATTAACAGAACATGTCAATTCCAATATTAAATGTGTATCTATGTAATTGACCAGTATTTAGATTTCACGAAATTCAAAGTTGACAACGGCAACAGAGATACCCAAGTTGCTCCAAAGATGCTTAAGCTTTCTACCAGACGAACTGAGTAGCAGTTTTAAATTCACTAAAATTAAATAAAATGTACAATTCAATCCTTGGTTGCAGTAGCAAAACTAAAAAATAATCACATGTAACTGGCTGCCAGACTGGAAAGCCCAACACTGGGACCTCTGGAGCTTGTGTCTTCATCCCCATTGATACTTGCTTTTGAGATATTCAGTGTGTGTGAGGGGAGGAATACCACAGACACAAGCCAAAGCTATACATTACATAGTCTTGGGCATTCTGATCAGGAGACATGAGAGAGGTCAAATGCAACGTATATGATGCTACAGTAAATTTTGGACTTCATTAGTACAAACAGTCTATTTTATAAGTGAGGAAATGGACCCCTGGCAGAGAAAGCAATTTGTCTGAGGCACACAGTGAATGACTCGAAGAACCCCAGACCATTGCCTACAGGACACAGGGCTACCAGCTCCTTTGGAAGAGTAGCCCCAGCCAGAGTGCCAGTGGAAAAGAAGTTTCAAAGCATTTAGACAGACACGAGTCCCAAGACTAGATTTTATAGGAAGACCTCTTTATTAGGCTAAGGATTGAGAGTGGGCCCATATCCTACTTTGACTTGACTCTTCCAAGCCTGACACTGGTAAGACAAGAAATAAAAGAGATCTTTATGAAAAAAAAAATACAATCTAGCCCTGCAGTATCAGTGCCAGTCCTGGACTTTATAACTCTTGAGGAGACAAGGCTTCAGTGGATAATAAATTGCAGTAGGCAAGTCAACAGTGTTTCTATCTTCAGAAAGACGATGAAGACCCAGAATCAGAAACTTCTAAAGTAGCATTTATTATGACTCCGAATCCTACCTTCCAAATTTTACTTCAAGTCCTGAATGTTGAGATTAACTAATCAAAGATAATAGGGTCTAGAAAGGGTCTAAGGAACTTTGCAATGTTCTTTTCATTAAATAAAAGGATGTTTCACCAAGACAGAATGCATGATGCTCTTCTGGAGTAGATCCATTTATTTCAAATAAATTTATATTAATAATTTATGTTATCTGTTGTTTCACAAATCCAGGGAGGAGAGATCTAGATGCTTAATTCTGCCAAAATCCTAACACTGAGATTTTATCACATTTTCTTGGCAGAAATGGAGAAAGCAACTTTCTGGGGTGTTCATGAGTTTCTTCTAATTGTGTATTTGGGCACATATATTTGCTGGAGATAAAGTTCACTCCTATTTTTAATTTAAAAATGTTCAAACAATAGACCACATGAGGAAAATAGCACATTGTTAATTTATAGTTGACAATTAGCTGTACATGAACCAAACAGCTATACAAACTAATGCATTCTTTCTTTTGATTTTCTCCTATTATTATAGAAAGGTTGCTTTCATCCATGGAGTGAGCTAGCGATCTGAGGAACTCTCAAGTATTGTGTCAGTCTGTACAAGTCTTATATAAATATGTTCACCCTAAGACTAGACCTGCCAAGACAATAAGGATGTTTCTATTCATTAGTCATAGCAGAGTCTTACTTAGAAAATTGAAAAATGTTGCAATATTTTTCTTTAAGATTCATTAAAGGGAATCTGCTGTAAATCACAGATTGGTTTGTTGGTGAAGCAAAAGCATGTGTGTGATCCTCTATGTATATCTCCATGAAATAGTACAAAATTTTCTATCCTTACTTTAAATATATATATTTGAACACTTACTATGTCTTAAGCATATAAGAGGATACAAAAATCAAAACAGGCTTCCCTTGTGGCTCAGCTGATAAAGAATCTGCATGCAATGCAGGAGACCTGGGTTCAATCCCTGGGTTGGGAAGATCCGCTGGAGAAGGTAAAGACTACCCACTCCAGTATTCTAGCCTGGAGAATTCCATGGACTACAGTCCATGGGGTCACAAAGAGTTGGACACACTTTCAAAATGGAGAAGAGCAGAAGACTTTGAGCTCAAATAAATTTATGAAAATAATGTAATAATCTCATTTGGGATAGAATTCCATTGAACACCAGCAGTTCAAATTTCAATGAGAACTGTATAATGTGCATCATTTGATGTCTTTGATATATAAAAATATACTTTAGCTTCAACCTTCGTTTGCAATGTTGCAATTATGTCACATTGTACATCAACCATATATATCTAGATGTTGAAACTAAATCTATTTTTTTTGTTTCATATTTTTCTAATTTTCTTTTCTCAAGTCTTTATCGTGTGATATTAGAAGTAATGATACCTTTCAGGGTGAATCTAGCATAGGGAGAAAACTCAACATCACCATGTATGACTCTAAAAATGTAAAATTAATGTTATAAAGGGCTTCACGGCACTTAACATGAAACAGTGACATCAACATTTTCACAATGCTAATGCACACCATCATGAAACTTTCCATATATCATATATACTATATGTCACCCCCAAGTATGAGAAACACATGCTCGGGGATGTGAAGTATGCAGGCGACCCGTTAGAAGGTATAAAAGGTTTTAAGTCATTCATGGACCCGAGCTCTTAGAGAGATGAGAGTAGGATAAGCAGACTTAGCCACCTGCTCATTTCTATATCCACTGTATGCAAGCTATTGAAATACAAATAAAGCAGGATGGGATTTTGCAGTATTCTCCCCAGAAATTAAATATAACTTATATGATGTGTGCATGCTAAATTGCTTCAGTCATGTCCAACTCTGTGACCCCATGGACCATAGCCTGCCAGGCTTCTCTGTCCACGGGATTCTCCAGGTAAGAATACTGGAGTGGGTTTCCATGCCCTCCTCCAGGGGATCTTTCTGACCCAGGAATCGAACCTGTGTCTTTTATGTATCCTACGTTGGTAGGTGGGTTCTTTATCACTAGTGCCACCTGGGAAGCCCCAATAGAGGCATCTTATCACGTCATACTAGAAGAAGAGAGGTTTTTGTGTTTTTTTTTTTTAAACCTTAAAATGATAAAAAAGAATTTTTAAAAGTAAAATAAAGTAAAAATAAAAATTAAAAAAAATGTGAAGCTGAACCCTATTTTTTTCTAGACAAAGTAGGCATAGTAGTTTTGGTTCTAGGATTTTGGCAGATCCAGTCCAATTTGAACTTGAGAAAGAAGGAATAATGATCACATTGAAAAAGTTTCAGAACCAGAGCTTCAGTGGTGTGAATTCACAAACCTGAACTAGTCTGCTGAAACTCTTGATACTTGGAAAGAAGTGAGGCTGAATCTAAGGAAATGAGGCAGATAATAAAAATAAACTCTCAGCCTCTATTTCTCAAGCCAGTTGCCAAATATTTTCATTTTTTAAATGAATGGATTAGGGTATTTACTTAAATACACCAATGATACAAGATAGGGCATAATAGAGTTAATAAGAAGTAGACATAAAGTGTACTGCAGTTCAAGAAAAGTGTAATTTACTTAAATGGGGCAAAAGGAAAGGAAATCCAAGAGGACTTTGAACAAGAGTGGGCACTATGCTGTACTTTGAAAGGTGGGTATTTCTTTAAGAGTGTGAGCAAATGTGCAGACAGGAAGTATCAGATCGTATTCAGTATAGCCAGGGTATAGCATGCATGAGGTGGCTGTGAGCACAGGAAAAGAGAGTTTGACTAGCTTGGAGAGGACTTTGCAATGCAAGGTAAGGTATCTGAACTAGTTAGACAGTAGCAGAGGTTTGTCAGCATTTTTGTGTAATTGAGTACAATGGTCAGAACTTGATTTTAGGGGAAAAAAACAGCTTTGCATGCTTGTGACCTGTGCCTTTGCACAAGACTGTTATTCAGAAGGGTGCCATACTTATGCAGTCACTGTCTTAAACATTGTATTGACTTTATCTTTCTAAGTGATATCTGATGAGGAACATGCATGGCAGGAGAAAAAACATGCTTGTAATATGTACCATTTCTGTTATCCCATTTGTGATGCCCCATGATCACAAAACTCTGGCTGACCCAGGCTGTGTGGAAGGTTAGCCAGAAATAGAGTGAGTACAATGTAAGTATATTTTGTCTGTGATTAAGAAGGGGCACAGACAGCCCCAAGAGGCCACATTACCATTTTATTTAGAGCAAGCATCAAACACAAAATGAAAATAAATATGTTCTAAGAAATATAAACAACCAGGAAATCCTGTCATAATCTTTCTGATTTTTTTTTTAATTTTAATTTTTACTTTATTTTACTTTACATTACTGTATTGGTTTTGCCTTACATTGACATGAATCCGTCTCAGGTGTACATGAGTTCCCAATCCTGAACCTCCCTCCACCCCCACCTCCCACCCCATATCAACTCTCTGGATCATCCCTGTGCACCTGTCCCAAGCATCCTGTATCCTGTATCGAACATAGACTGGCGATTCGTTTCTTACATGATAGCATACGTGTTTTAGTGCCATTCTCCCAAATCATCCCACCCTCTCCCTCTCCCTCAGAGTCCAAAAGTCCGTTCTATACATCTGTGTCTCTTTTGCTGTCTTGCATACCCAATCATTTAGCTGAAAATGATGATATAGAATGAAAGGCAACACATGGGACCTTTTCCCTTCAATCTTTCCTTCCCTATCAGTAAACCAAAAGTAGAGTATGTTAGTAGAAAATGCATATACCAATAATTAAATGAAAGTAAAAACATTTAAGTTAGTTTTGTCCAGCATTTCATTCTGATAATAAGACACACATGCATACTTTGCAAGTTATATGCACACATACACAAGCCACAAAATATCAAATGTGTAATGTTGGTGATTTGTACACAGGTTTGGTATTTATTTGTAACACTGGCATGAATAAAAATAAACAATAGAATTCATGCTAATAATTTAAATTTTAACTTTAATTAGACCAACTTTAAATAGTCACTAAAAAACAAGCAAACTTGGGAAGTAGGAAGAAGTAATACAGGAATAGATGTGCTTTTCTTTATTCCCCCACTGAGTATGAATGAAGTCCTTAAACATTATGTATAAAGCAAATATAAGGAGATGGAAATCTTAGAGAAAAGGCAGAAGAGCTGGAGTCTACTGGACTCAAGGAATGAGTTCCCAAGGGGTTTCTTTATGTTATACGTATCAAAGACTTGGAACTGAAAAAAGTCAGCAATCTGGAAATGCCAAGGACTGAAAGAGAGAAAAGGAGCGTGCTGCAGGCCAGGGGCTTGTGAAGAGTCAGACAGGAGTTAGCAACTGAACAGCAGCAACAACTGACAAGACTGTCCTCCCCTTTCAGATGCTAATTGGAAACCCAAGTTTTACCTGTATTTCTGATCAACTGGCTATAAAACAGAGGTTTCCATGCCTCCCTCGTTAGGTTTAATTTGAGAGAAGGGCTTACAGGACTCAAGAACAGAGTTTACTCACTAGGGTACCAGTTTATTACACAGCAACCAGATAAAGAAATACACAGGGTGAGATCCCAAACAAAGCAGCTAAGATCCTAGTGGAGTTTGGAGTCCAGCATGGTGGCACATGGAAGAGCTGTGGTTCACCAACTTGGAAGCTCTCCAAACTCCATTCTCCTAGTTTTTGTGGAAACTTGGCACCCCACTCCAGGACTCTTGCCTGGAAAATCCCATGGACGGAGGAGCCTGGTAGGCTACAGTCCATGGGGTCGCTAAAAGTCGGACGCGACTGAGCGACTTCTCTTTGGTTACAAAGGCATAACTGATTAACTCACTGGCCACAGGCTATCAATTCAACTTCAAGCCTTTCTTACCTCTTCAGAGATCAGAAGGATGGGACTGGAAGTTTCAATCCTCTGATCACACGGTTGGCTTCCCTGCCAACCAATGCCCATCCTCAGATGGTTTCCCAAAGTCACCTTATTAAAAGAAAACTCAAGTGTGCTTAAAGGGGTTTGTTAGAAATATCAAGACAACTTTCTCCTTACTAAAGTCCAGAGGTTTTAAGAACTCTAGGCTGACTGAGCGACTTCACTTTCGCTTTCATGCATTGGAGAAGGAAATGGCAATCCACTCCAGTGTTCTTGCCTGGAGACTCCCAGGGACGGAGGAGCCTGGTGGGCTGCCGTCTCTGGGGTCGCACAGAGTTGGACACGACTGAAGTGACTTAGCAGCAGCAGCAGCAGGCTGACTGAGCGACTTCACTTTCACTTTCATGCATTGGAGAAGGAAATGGCAACCCACTCCAGTATTCTTGCCTGGAGAATCCCAGGGACTGAGGAGCCTGGTGGGCTGCTGTCTATGGGGTCACACAGAGTCGGACATGACTGAAGCAACTTAGCAGCAGCAGTAGCAGCAGCAGACCGGAATTAGAACAGAGACCAAATATTTACTTCTTATGATAAATCACAATATCATACCAACTCTTTCTATTCAAAGCACCAGAAGTAGTTTAGCATGACAGAAAGTTTTAGACAATTCTCTCTATTCCAGCCAAACACCGCAGGAAATAATTGAGTCCCCACCTTTACTCATGTCAACAAAGGACTTCCATCCCACCTGGGAATAATGGAGTCTTCTTCCTCTCCCAGTTGAGGTGAAGTCAGAAATAACTTAGTGCAGATTCAGAACTTTCAAACCTCTAATGATGACAAGTCCACCTCCTCTGTGGTGCCACGTGGGGAGTTATATCTAGGTGCTCCTACAGCTCCCAGTTAGGGTAGTGCCATCGGAGACCTGACAAAGAGCTGAATTGTCACTCCCATCTCTCATATCAAGAAACCCCTTCCCCATATCAGATGTCAAAGACCAAGTAGAGAATCTGGATGTTTTTTGTTTGTTTTCATTGAAATTTAGTTGATTTACAATATACTGTGTTAGTTTCAGGTGTACAGCATAGTGATTCAGTTATTAATATTTTGCAGATTATATTCCATTACAGGTTATTACAAATTTTGGGCATTATCCCTGTACTATAAAATAAATAACAGTGAATCTTTGTTGCTTATTTTATGTATAGTCATTTGTATGTGTTAAAAATCACATACTTCTGCTTTGTCCTTTCCCCACTCCCAGAACTTGAACTTTTACTCCCACCTGGAAACAATGAGGAAATGATGAATGTAGGAAGAAGCCAGCTAAAACAGGAGGTTTCAATAAGATCTGGAATCTCATAATCACCAAAATGTACACTCTTCAAAAAGAATCATTCATTATAATAAAAAGTCCATTATAATAAAAAGTCCATTATAATAAAAAGTCCATTATAATAAAAAGCATAAAAACATTTTTGGGATATCAGTTATTCAAATTCCATATGCTTAACACCAAAAGAATAGTCCATAAAAAGAAAAATTGATGAATTGCACTTCACCCAAATTAAAGACCTTTGCTCTCTGAAAGACCTTGTTGAGAGAGGATTAAAAGACAAACTAAGTCTAAGAGAAAATATTTTCAAACTACAATATTTGCAAACTCAAAACATTTGCTTAAAGACTACTAACTACTAACTAGATTATACATAGAACTCTCAAAACTGAACTGTAAATATGTAAACCACCCAATTTGAAAATGGACATAAGGGCACCTCTTTCACTAAAGAAGATACAGAAATGTCAGATAAGCATATAGAATGATGTTTAACAGCTTAGCCACTGATGAAATAAAATTAAAACCACAATGATACATGACTCCACGACTAATGTTTAAGATAAAAAAAATTAAATAAAAACAAACAAACAAAATAACTGCATAGTGACATACCAAATTCTTGCAAGCATATAGAGAAACTGATCATATATATAATGTTGGTGGGAATGTAAAATAACACAGCCACTTTGGGAAATAGTCTATCGTTTCTTTAAGAAATATTCACATAATTACCATAAATGATATCCATCACACTCCTGGGCATTTATCCAGAGAAATGAAGACTTATGCTGACACAAAATCCTGTCCATTGTTCCCAGCAACACTATTCAAAATGCCCCAAGCTGGAAAGAGTCCAGATGTCCTTCAACAGGTAAACAGTTAAGAAACTGATATACCTATAATGTGGATCTCCATTCAGCACTTAATAGGAATGAGCTATTGATATCCAACATGAATGGACTGCCAGGGAGTTATGCTGAGTTGGAGGGGAAAAACACGCCCCAAAGATTACTTACTTTTGATTTCACTTATATAATATTCTTGAAATGATAAGATTATAAAATGGGGCAGTAGTTAATCACTGCCAGGGGTTAGGTACTAGGAAGTGTGAGATTGGGAAAAAAGGGCAACTGACTGTAAAAGGCCAACATGAGAAATCCTTATCACTGTAACTTTGCAAGATGTCATCAATGGGGATCACTGGGTAAAGGAACATGGGGTCCTTCTGGATTGTTTCCTAGAAACTGCAAGTAGATCTATAATTATTTCTACATTAAAAGTGTTTATAAAATCATGAAATTAAAACACACACACACACAATAAAAGTCACCATGCCAGGTTGAGAGAGAAAGATCATAGTAAAAAGGAGCACTTCCATTTCAGAAAAAGCTAAAGTTTATGTTCAGTAACTTTAATAGCACTTCTTTCCTGCTTTTTACACAAGGAGGGTCCATATTTTAATTTAGCACTAGGTCCCTCCCACAAATTATGTAGCTGATTTTATACAGGGAAAATGGGTCTGTGCTTTGTCCCATTTTGTGAAACTGAAAAATATGTGAACATTAAGTGGGATTCTGATAAGGGACACCTTTGAATCTGTTTGCTATCTGCTATCTTGAAAGACTTTCAATGTCTGCTTTATGTGGCAAGGAGAGAGTCTGCTCAAACTTGCAATTTTCTCCTCAATTCATTCACTTTTCCTCTCTGTCAGTTGTCCACTCCTTTCTAATCTCTCTTCCCATCACCAAGTTTCTCAGTCCTCCTCTGGGTCATTTCAGAAATCTTGACTCCATGGTACCAATCGGAGGGGCTCTCTCTAACCCTGCCTCAGTATATTGTGCATCTCTACTTCCAAAAACCTACATGTTCTAGTGCAGGAAATGTTAAAACTTCAAATATTTAAAGATCGAATACAGTTAAGGGCCAAGTGAGCAATGAAATTGGGTGAAATGAGTTGTTATAAGAAGGAAGCCATTCATTAGGATTGAGTATATTTGCAAGCCTGGGTCACTAGTCCTTATCTCTGGCTGTATAATAATATCACCTGGGTTTGTTTTTGTTTCAGTTTTTTAACAATATACTGATGTCCAGGAGCCATCCCTGAACAACTAAATCTGAATTTCTGATCAAAGTGTCAGGGCATATTGTTTATATTTTTAAGTTTTCTCAGAGAACAGATGTATAGACAAGGCTAAAGAATCAATTGTTCTTAAATGTAAATAAGGATAAGAATCACTTGAAAAGGCTTAAAAATTCAGATTACAGGTAATTTCTCAGCAAATTCTAAATGAAAGCAATAAATGATACTCAGAAATAGTCATTTTAGTGCAACTGACCCCCATCCCCTGCACCACAAACATCCTAGGACTGATTTTGATGCAGAGGGCTTGTTGACCAATATATAAGACAATTTCAGATAGACACATCTTTCCTAGAGATGTGTCAATATTCAGTTACTGGTGCTCCAAATTCCCCTGATATATATTCATTTTTAAAAGGCCAAAACCTTAATAAACCTCCTAAATTGTGAGTCTGTTGGTAGAAATGGTAGACTATGACTTAGAGACTATGGATTTTAGACTTGATAGCGGGTAAGTGGGACTGATCCCAGACTCATGTTTTATGTAACAACATGTCTATTATGTTCTATTGTGAGGCTGCAAGACTGATCAAAAAGTTGATGTGAGATATGAATTTTATATAATCTCACCAGAAGAATCATCCTTTTTGCACTTAAAGAACTAAAGTCAAGTTTAAGGTGAATATAGTATCTCCTAGGCAGGGTCTTAGCTAACCTACTTGTTTTGTATCAAGCACAAAAAAGCAACACACTCAGCTCAGCCCTTATATTTAAAAAAAAAAAAAAAAAAACCATAATGAGGTAGGAAGAGGATGGCTCCACAACCAAGTAGAATGCAGCAGAAGGGTAGTATTTATTGTCTGTTCTTTCCTGGTCTTTTGCTAGACATCTTTTATATAAGTCATCCAATTTAATTCCCTTTTACAAGTGAGAAAGAACTGTTATTTTATTTTGCTAAGATTCAAGAAAACTCAAGCTAAGAGGAGTGAAGCAATGTGCCCAAGGTCACTTGTTTGATGCATAGTATAATACCAACTATACTACTAACAATAAAGCACCACATGCTGAGGCATTATTCTATTCCGTATTTCATTTTACACAAACTATCTCCTCTGCACCTTAAAACAACCCTAGGATGTGTATGGGGAAATGAATGCTTACAGAGATTGAGTAATGTGCCTAAAGCCTTGTATTACAAATGACAGTGCTGGCAGTTAAACCCAGGGAGTCTGCCTCTGCAGTCTTTTCACTCTTTCCTGCAGTGATCACAAACCCCAGCATGCATTTCTCTACGAGGGAAGGGATCTGCAGCTCTGCTCGGGACAAAGTAACAGGGACCAAGAGAGACCAGGCAGGCAGACCCAGAATAAAAGAGGTTTCCTTATAATTCTCCTAACTCTGTGTTAACTCATAGTAGTGAAGTTATAAAAATACTCGATGGAAATCATATAGTAGAAAAATAAGGGTTTGGAAAGAAGAAAAAAAAAATCTGAGTTCAAAGCAGCTTGTTTTTGCTAGATGACCAAGGTCTTGGTTTCTTTAAGTGTGTCTGGCTATAAGTCCGATAGATCATTGAAGAGTGAAAAGTTAAATGAATGTGTTCAGGCCCAGTCACATGGTAGGTATTTGGTAAATGTTAGTTTATACATTATTGTTTTCAATCAGAATTTTGTACTATGATCTTAAATGACTATTTAGAGTGGCTATATCAGCTAACAGTTTACTTATTTTCTTATATTTAATGTTATTCCTTTGAGGGTACACCACAACTCTGAAATAAGAGAATGTATTCTATTGATAAACACACACACACACACACACACACACACACACACATGCCACTAAGGGATGTTTTTAAACACTGAGACATTGTTGATAGGTGACAGAATCAGGTAGTGTTAAAGAGACCATTGTCAACTCCAAGATTCTATGGCCATCAGAAATCTCAATGAAAGTTGACAGGGGCACATCTCATATCTCAGTGGAAAAATGACTGTTGAATGGCAGAAAGCGAAGAGGGACTAAAGAGCCTCTTGGTGAAGGTGAAAGAGGAGAGTGAAAAAGCTGGCTTTAAACTCAACATTCAAATAACAAAGATCATGGCATCTGGTCCTATCACTTCATGGCAAATAGAAGGAGAGAAAGTGGAAACAGTGTCAGATTTTATTTTCTTGGGCTCCCAAATCACTGCAAATGGTAACTGCAGCCATGAAATTAAAAAAGCTTGCTCCTTGAAAGAAAAGTTATGATAAACCTAGAGAGTGTATTAAAACAAATATCACTTTGAAGACAAAGATCCATATGGTTAAAGCTATGGTTTTTCCAGTACCATGTACAGATGTGAGAGCTGGACCATCAAGAAGGCTGAGTGCCAAAGAATTGATGCTTTTGAAATGTGGTGTTGGAGAAGACTCTTGAGAAGAGATCAATCATTCAATCCTAAAAGAAATCAACCTTGAATATTCATTGGAAGGATTGGTGCTGAAGCTAAAGCTCCATATTTTGGCTACCTGATGTGAAGACCAACTCACTGGAAAAGATACTAATGCTGGGAAGGACTGAGGGCGAGAGACGAAGTGGGAGACAGAGGATGAGATGGTTGAATGGCATCACTGACTCAATGGACATGAGTTTGAGCAGACTCCAGGAGATAGTGAAAAAGAGGGAAGCCTGGGGTGCTGCAGTTCATAGTGTCACAAAGTGTCCAACATGACTGAGTGACTGAACAACAGCAGCAGCAGTTCAAATCTAGTTCCAGTTTCAAATAGTAACAATCAATTATCTTTATTCAAGATCACTCAGTTATCTTGTTCACTCTAATTTTGGAAAACAAAACCAAATGAAAATTCACATACCTTTATTGAGGTTCAATAGGAGGAAAATGTCTTTGACTAAGGAAAAAAAAAATGAAATCATGAAACAAAAGGCCCTCCTAGCTGTCTAAGGGCTGGTGACTACACTATGTTCTCTCTCACGGACCTGAGTTCTCTGTGAGTCAAAAGCAAAGTGCGCCATCTAACCACTATCAGTCACATCCAACTCTGAACCCATACAAGAAGAACACTTGGCCTTGAACTCAAGAGAAAATATGTTTTAATCTTGCTTTTACTGATTCTTAATTGTAATACTTTGAGGAAGTAGCTTCAATATTCTGAATTTCTCCTTGTCTATATAATGTAAAAACAGTAGATCTCAAACTCTGTGGTAGTTAAACATTTCCTGGCAAGAACTTTTTTTTAAAAAAAGTGTATACACAGGTAGCATTATTTTTTTCCTTATTAGAATGTAGTAGGTCAGGGGTTGGGCTCAGGAATCTAAAACAATTTATAAAATAGAATTAGGTTAATCTTTGATTAGTGTATGCTCATGCTTTAAGAGGATTTCCCTGGTGGCTCAGAGGTTAAAGCGTCTGCCTCCAATGCGGGAGACCCGGGTTTGATCCCTGGGTCAGGAAGATCCCCTGGAGGAGGAAATGGCAACCCACTCCAGTATTCTTGCTTGGAGAATCTCATGGACTGAGGAGGCTGGTGGGCTGCAGTCCATGGGTCACAAAGAGTCGGACACGACTGAGTGACTTTACTTACTTACTTACTTACATGCTTTAAGAAATGTTGACACTCATGCCTTTCATGTTTATTATAACCATATCTATATATATCTTATGTACATATGATATATATATATATGTATACACACACACACACACACACACATATATATTTCACAATTAGTTCTCACAAAAATCTTGGTCTGGAATTTAATTGAAGATTTGTGAACCAGGGACAGGTTGGTCAGGGATGGTGTCAGGGATCACATGCTCAGATATCTTTCCAAATTCCATATGCTGCCTGTACTCTTCAAGGAATATGGGAATTAGCCTTGATCCTTTGATTCTCTTTACTAGACTCAGAAAATTTGAAATGGATCATCAAGAGCTTAGGGAAATATTACATTTTCAGCTTGAGGTATGTTTAAATTACTTTCAAATGAGTAGTTATTCTCAGTAGTTTTGCTTAAATGATAGTATTGAAATCAAATGAAGGGAGAAAAGAATATACCTTCCCTCATCCCATTTCCTACAGCTCATAAATGTGCCTCACATTGTTTCATAGCATATCTACAATTAAACAAAGTGTGCATTTTTGTTTTAATTTAGGGAATATGACTTAATGCTCAATTTAAATGGGTCTGGTAATACCTCCATCTCCTTGAGGTAAAATACATTTAATTTTTCTCGATAAACTGGGAAATGAAAAACAACAATGGCTTTTGCTTAGCCCTGGGAGCCCTGTTTAGTTTTCTGTTGTTACACTTGCCTGCCCATCCCTGACCAGGGGGAGTTTATTCACTAGGATGACATTGTTTAGGGACAATGAGAAGAGAGAATCTGTCAAAAGCAATAAATCCTACAACAGAGAACAGAAACTTATGTCAGGCTTTTCAAGTTAAAACTGAGTTTTGGCAGAGATTTGCAAAATTCTTGTTTGCTTACAGGTCACATTTATTGTGTGCTGTTTGCTGGCTCAAATAAGTTGTTGGCAGACACTTGATTTAAAAAAAAAAAAAGAAGAAATTATATATGACTTTCACAACTTCTGGTATTGGCCAGAGATCACATACTATCATTATTTTGGGCAATTCTTCAAACCATCTGAATAGTTTGATATTATACATAGAATTCTGACAACTGTGGAATTTTTTAAGAAACAGTCTTGACTCTCAGTATTGCAGAGCTGATGTATAACTTCCAAGGTCTTTGGATCAATTGGCTGCTTTCTCATTGTCTATCTGTCATGCAACACCTGAATTCAGAGTGTGCCATAATGCTACTCTAATTTTTTTATTAGAAATGAGAGATTACTTATTAATTAGAGGGAATACAATTTAAAATATATAAGCTATGCTAAAATATATGATAGAGAGACGATTTAGTCCCTAAGTCATATCTGACTCTTTGTGACCCCATGGACTGCATGTAGCCTGCCAGGCTCCTCTGTACATAGGATTTCCCAGGTGAGAACACTGGAGTGGGTTGCCATTTCCTTCTCCAGGAAATCTTTCCAACCCAGGGATCAAACCCAGGTCTCCTGCATTGCAGGAAGTCTCCTACATTGCAGGTGGATTCTTTATTGACTGAGCCACCAGAGAAGTACAGAGAGATGGTCAAGTTAATTATGTACAAACACAATGCAGTCTAATTAATTGCTTACTTATACTTTTCGTTATTAAATGTAGTTGAGAAAATTCATGAGATTAAATTGGCCTTTTTTGCAATGTAGAACAATAATGATTACATAAAATGGGATTAGAACAATAGGCAGAAAGTGCAGAATCAAAACAAAAATTCACAATTAAAAAAACTGACAAATCACTCTGTCAGAAATAAATTCTGTATACCAGAAATAAATTCTGTATACCAGAAATAAATTTTAAAATTATCAGATTTTATTGAGGTAGAAAAAAATAGTTAAAAATAAATGAAAACCCCATTGTGTATATGTACCACAGCTTTCTTATCCATTCATCTGCTGATGGACATCTAGGTTGCTTCCATGTCCATGGAGTATTACTCAGCTATTAAAAAGAATCATTTGAATCAGTTCTAATGAGGTGGATGACGCTGGAGCCAATTATACAGAGTGAAGTAAGCCAGAAACAAAAACACCAACACAGTATACTTACACATATATATGGAATTTAGAATGATGGTAATGATAAACCTGTACGCAAGACAGCAAAAGAGACACAGATGTATAGAATGGCCTTTTGGACTCGGAAGGAGAGGGAGAGGGTGGGATGGGTTGGCAGAGTGGCAGTGTAACATGTGTGATGTCATAAGTGAAACGAATCACCAGTCCAGGTTTGATGCAGGATGCAGGATGCTTGGGACTGATGCACGGGGATAATCCAGACAGAGGGTGTGGGGC
>SJXQ01004674.1:0-93177 GCA_006408695.1 Aepyceros melampus
GATGACCCGGAGGGATGGTATTGGGAGGGAGGAGGGAGGGGGGGTTCAGGATGGGGAACACGTGTATACCTGTTGCAGATACATGTTGATATATGGCAAAAAATCAATACAATATTGTAAAGTAATTAACCTCCAATTATCTCTTTGGAAAAGACTTTGATGCTGGGAGGGATTGGGGGCAGGAGGAAAAGGGGACTACAGAAAATGAGATGGCTGGATGGCATCACTGACTCCATGGACATGAATCTGAGTGAACTCTGGAGATGGTGATGGACAGGGAGGCCTGGCATGCTGCGATTCATGGGGTCGCAAAGAGTCGGACACCACGGAGCGACTGAACTGAACTGAACTGAAAATAAATCAATTTATTTTAAAAAAAGAAAAAAAAAAGGTTTGTCCATCTTCAACTAATGAAATATTTACTCTACTAATCCATAATGCTTGTGAGAAAATTACAGATGTTAAAGGATCACCACATTTAAATGAAACAAAACAAAAAAAAAATATTTTTTAGCTTTTCCTTAAGCCAATATTTATCAAACTGAATAGCAAACCCTGCAGAATTTGTGTTCCAAGGACCAGAATTAAGGGTCAGATAACTTCTGAGTTGCCTTTCAGTTCTAAAATTATAATATGATATTTATTTAATAATATAGTAATTCTCTTTGAATATGGGAATTTTGGGGGTTTGTGCAATCCTCAGTGTAATGATGACTTTGCTATATTTTCCAAAACTTACTTCTTAACACTTGTTATTCTAAATTTCTGTGTGCCTTCTTTTTTTAACTTAAATACATTTGTCAAAGGTTGTTTTTACTCTTACATAAATGCTGAGGACTCTAAATACAGATTGAATGTAGACTCATCACAGATTTTTTAAATTCTCTAACAGGCCATTAGTATTCAAGGTTTTCTGAAAGTGATACCAATAGGTTTAATCAGTACCTATATCCTAAAACATAGAAAGATTCCAAAGAAGTTCAGGGGAAATAAATTTTTGCTTTAAAAATAAAAATCCTAAAATCTTTATTAAGCAATAGATTTTTAATGTTTAATCATTTGATGATTTTCTGGGAAATTTACAAAAGAAAAATTGAAAGGAAGGGGGGAAGAAGTGAAAAAATAAAAGAAAGCTCCATGTGTTCATTTATCTCTTGAGTCCTTATTTTACAAAGTTATGTAAACAAAATTCATATGCTCCTGTTAATCTCATGCTTTAAAGAATCTTAAGAGTTTAGCCCTGTTAAATCCTCAGGCAGCAATGCTGCTTGGAACTTATTAAATATTGCATGCAGAGGGATTATATGCTGGGAGAATTTCCTTGCCTAGTAAAAAATAGGAGAAGGGCCAAATAGCTGGTGTTATTTGGTAAATTTCTCTCATTTCAGAAACAAACATACCTGAGATAGCTCCTTTGAGCTACTTAATTCCATTTTGGCCTGTTAGTAAAACAGACTAACTTCTTAAGAAGTAAACTGATAATGGATTTTCTTATAAATAACCCAGCTACATTATCCTACCACAGAACAGAAGATATTAATGCAGTTTTCTTCAAAGAAAGTCATAAATTAAGGTTGCCAGCATAGATAAAATAAACTTTATGTAATTATCAGCTCAGAAAATTAGATTGAACTATTTTTATACTCTCCTAATTATTTAAGTATAACAGCGCTATTGAGCATATCCATTTGTATGTTATTATATGCATTTGAGTTGATCTATCTAGAACTAATGGTAAACAAAATAACTAAATAATTTTCTACTACTGCTTACCTCTGGACAGTCAGTGAGGGCACAGAGGAACACCAAAATAAATTTTTCCATTAAAAATTATTCAAATTTTAACCCTAAGCATGTGTTTTATGCTATAATTATAGCTGTTAGTATGATTTAATTCTTAATGTTGAAAGTAAATTTTGAGTTACAGATATACATTTTATAAATACTAAACATATTTTAATTTTATATTGGCTATAGATGCCTTGGAGGGTACTAGTATATTTTGGATGAAACAAACATGTAAACAATATTATACTTAATAAATTGTTCATTTTCTTTGAGGCTCATATATTTGATCATTTTATATCTTCAGTTCTATCAGGTATACAAATCAACAAGCACTATTGGGGAAAATGTGGATAATAAGATAGCATGCTTAAAATTAGAGAAATGACATTATCTTTTGACAACTGGAATGTGTTTTCTGAAACAGTCAAGAAAGATGAAAGTTATTCTCTGTACATCTTTTTATTTATAATCCATTATTCATTCTAAATCCCATTTTATTAAATCTATTAGGCTCATCTAAGGAAAAAGCTGATTAATAATGTTATGCTACATAAGATGGGATAGCATATTCATGAGCCTTCATGAATTATTTGTGAAATTGAAACAAGTAAACCTTTATTTTATAGAAAAACAATTAAAAGCACTTGACTCACAAGATAATAAATCAAACTGAAAATTTAGTCCCCTGCTCATACACAATTTGAAACACTGCAGAAAGAAGTAACACATTGCACTAGATTTTACTTCCTAGAGCAAAAGTAATGTTTTAAATATTAAAGTTGCTGTCTGAGATAATAAAGCATCCTGGTGTGTGAATGTACAGTACATTTTAAAAAGCCAAGCTGATAGGTGATTTAAGGCACTTTGGGACAGCATATTATCTTCTGACATACCTGCTTTCTGAAAACCTAGAGGTTTTATATTCTTATGAAAGTGCCAGTGTAACACAGAACCAAGAAGATTCCTCAGGTTTGAAGGATTTAAATTTACCCTAGCTGCACAGTAGAAATTAACAAATGATATAGGACATAATATCTTTCTATTACATGTTCTCTGCTAGCTTAATAATCAAGTAATATATAAAGTTGTCAAAGGCAGTGAATTTAAAAAGAAAAAGAATATACAATTAAAGTGAGTGACCCAAAGAAAAGATCTACCATGCAATATTTTGTGTGGAAAAAGCTCAAAGCTGTGCCCTAAGGTTAATAATTCATATGAAGCAGTTTAGCAAGTGGTATCCAAATGACTTCCCAATATGAAAATGTATTTTTCTTTCTTTCTTTGCTCTCAAGTATGTATAGACCTGAATTTTTTTGCCTGCAAAAGGTAGCTTTTATGGAAATGTACACTACTTTGGGGAAAGCTCTGTTGTGTCCTATTGTCAATTACACTGTAGTGGTCCTATTCTATACTATTAATTGTCACTGTTTGATACTTAGTTTGAAATATCCTCAGGTCTTCTTTCCATATGTTTGTATTCAGGACTCCATATCAATTTTAAGACACTTCTAAGATACAAATTATTTTGCCTGTTTTATCTGCTTCCTTTCCCTCTTAAACCTCCCACCATTTTAAAAGCAAAACAAAATAAAACTGCCTTGTTTAGAACTCTTCATGTAATGAAAGATTATTTGTTTTTACTCTCTTCATTAGGTAAGGCTCCACTAAATATCTGTATTTTACATGAGCTGAATAGCCTAAGGATGTCTTACTCAAGATTTTTTTTTAATTTCATAAAAATGAAGCAATATATGAAAATCAAATGAAATTAGCTGAATTCAAAGATACTTTTGTACGTTGAGGGGGATAAAAGTCTATAATTGTATTCAGAAGTTGAATCTTACCAGTTACTAGGTCTTAAGCAACTTGAATCACTAGATTCTTATAGCTTCAGTTCCAGTATTTATTAAGTAATATACTGAAGCTTAGATGAGATCATGTATACAGAGTAACTTATCCTGTAGAGCACTAGTAAACATAAGGAGGATTACTGTGAGACAGAATGCATAATTGCTAAGGGACAGTTGAGATATTCAAATCATCTTATCTGAACATAGATGCTGCAGATGCTAACACTGCCTATTTCTAGAAATCCTCAGTTAGATAATGGAAGAACATTAGATTCACAGCATGAAAACTGTGTGGAGGAACATGGCATTTAGGAAAATCCTTAAAGTTTACCCAACTCTGGAATAATTTTTTTTGTGCCACTAAATATCTCTAACCACACAAGATTATGTCAATCATGTTCTTTATCATTTTGATCACAACCTAATGCGTGGCTCTAAATCAATCACAAGAAAGTTATAGCCCTACCTCTGATTCTGATCTCTGTTAAATTACTCAATGATCAAGATTATTAATTTTCAGATGGACACAATATGACAGAGCAGAAGGATGTGGGCTCACCTCTTCTTATAGAAACATGAAACTCAGAAATAACTGCTGAACAACTACTGACAAAAAGGGTAGAATCTACCAAAAATGACATCATGCATTCAAAGATAAAGGAGAAGCCACAATAAGTTGGTAGGAGGGGCACAATCACGGTAAAATCAAATCCCATGTGTGCCAGTGGGTGACCCACAAACTGAAAATTATTACACCACAATAGTTCTCCCAAAGCAATGAAAGTTCTGAGCCCCACATAAGTCTCCCCAGTCTGGAGCAGCAGCAGCAGCAGCAGCAGGAGGAGCCCACAAAGAGTCTGGCTGTGAAGGCTAACAGGGTTTGAACAGGTTTGAACACAGCAATTCTATAGGACTAGTGGGGAAAGAAATCCATCTTGGAAGGTACATACTAGGTCTCAAGAACACCAGGACCCAGGGGAAAAAAATGTGGTGCCCACATAAGATACTGGGCTAAACCTAGTATTGGAGGGTCTTTGGTGTGTTTTGTGTGTGGGGGGGGGAAGGGGTGGGCGTGTTAGCTGTGGCTCACTACAGAGACAAAGACAATGGAGGTGGCAGTTCTGGGAGTGCTCAGGTGTCAGTCCTCATGGAGGCCCCAAATTTCTTACCAATACCTGGTCCCACCTAACGGATTGTAGGCTCCACAGCTTTAACACCTCAGGCCAAATAACCAACAGAGCAGGATCACAGTTGCAGTTATCAGCAGACAGGCTATCTTCCTAAGTCCAGAAAGCTCTAAGCATGCACCATGGTTTGTTCCTGTCCAACAGAGAAACAAGACAGCTCCACCTACAAGTGAGCAGGAACCAGTCTGAACCAGGAGGAAACCTGAACAAGCCTCTCAGACAACCTAATCCACCAGGGGGCAGACAGCAGAAATAAGAACTACAATCCTGTAGCCAGCAGAATGGAAGTATAACCACAGAAAGTTGGAAAAAATGAGATGGTAGAGGACTATGCCCAGATGAAGAGACAAGATAAAACCCCAGAAAAAAAACTAAGTGAAGTAGAGATAGGGAACCTATCTGAAAAAGAATTCAGAGTAAGGATAGTAAAGATGATCCAAGATCTCAGAAGGAATGGAGACACACATCAAATAGATACAAGAAATATTTAGCAAAGAACTAGAAGAACTGAAGAATAGAGATGAACAAGGCAGTAACTGAAATGAAAAAAAAAATGTACTAGAGTGAATCAATAACAGAATAACTGAGGCAGAAGAATGGATGAGTGATCTAGAAGACAGAATGATAGAAATCACTACCCTGAAATAGGATAAAGAAAAAAGAGTGAATATAAATGAAGGCAATCTAAGAGGCCTCTGGAACAATACTAAACACATGAACATTCACATTGTGTGAGTCTCAGAAGAAGAGAGACAGAGAAAATATTTGAAGAGATAATAGCTGAAAACTCCCATAACATGAGAAAGGAAACAGTCATCCAAGTTCAGGAAATACAGGGAATCCTAGGCAGGATAAAGTCAAGGAGGAATATGCTAAGACAGATAGTAATCAAAGTGACAAAAAAAAAAAAAAAAAGAGAGAGAGAGAGAGAGAGAGAGAAAGAGACAAAGAAAAAGCATTAAAAGCAACAAATAACATACAAGGGAACTCCCATAAAGTTATCCTCTGATTTCACGGCAGAAACTCTGTAGGCCAGAAGGGAGTGGCACCAGATGTTTAAAGTGATGAAAGAGAAGAAACTACAACCAAGAATACTCTAACCAAGAAGGTTTTCATTCAGATTCAATGGAGGAAATAAAAGCTTTACAGATATGCAGAAGAGAATTCAGCATCACTAGACCAGCTTTGCAAAAAAAAAAAAATGCTAAAGGATCTTTTCTAGATGGAAAAGAAAAGACCACAACTAGAAACAGGAAATGACAACCCACTCCAGTACTCTTGCCTGGAAAATCCCACAGACTGAAAAGGGGGTAGGCTACAGTCCATGAGGTCGCAAAGAGTTGGATACGACTGAGCGACTTCACTAACTCACTAGAAACAAAATTATTAATGGAAACGCTCTCTGGTAAAGGCAAATATGCAATAAAGTCAGGAAAGCATCCACACACAAATAAGACATCAAAACCAGCAACTGTTAGGAGAGCACAAACGCAGAATATTGGGAATTAATTTGAAGTTAAAAGACCAGCAATTTAAACAATATTGTTTATATTTTGCCAACTAAGGTCCGTCTAGTCAAGGCTATGGTTTTTCCTGTGGTCATGTATGGATGTGAGAGTTGGACTGTGAAGAAGGCTGAGCGCCAAAGAATTGATGCTTTTGAACTGTAGTGTTGGAGAAGACTCTTGAGAGTCCCTTGGACTGCATGGAGATCCAACCAGTTCATCCTAAAGGAGATCAACCCTGGGATTTCTTTGGAAGGACTGATGCTAAAACTGAAGCTCCATCACTTTGGCCACCTTATGCGAAGAGTTGACTCATTGGAAAAGACCCTGATGCTGGGAGGGATTGGGGGCAGGAGGAGAAGGGGACGACCGGGGATGAAATGGCTGGATGGCATCACAGACTCGATGGACGTGAGTCTGAGTGAACTCCGGGAGTTGGTGATGGACAGGGAGGCCTGGCGTGCTGTGATTCATGCGGTTGCAAAGAGTTGGACACGACTGAGCTACTGAACTGAACTATAGAAAAGTCTCAAGGGATTGTAGACCTAGAGGCTACAATAGATACACAGAGAAAAAAAGGAAAAAAGAATTCAAGCACAACACTAAGGATGGCCATCAAATCACAAGAGAAGAGAACAAAAGAAGAAGGGAAGAAAAGAACCTACAAAAACAAATCAAAATCAATTACAAAATGTCTTTAAGAACATGAGCAACTGAACTGAACTGATACTGATAATCATCTTAACAATAAAGGGATAACATACTCAAACCAAAAGAAACCGACTGGCTGAATGGCTACAAGAACAAGACCCATAAAAATGCTATTGCAAGAGACCTATTTCAGGTGTAGGACACATACAGCCTGAAAGGGAGGGGATGGAAAAAGGTATTCCATGGAAATGGAAATCAAAAGAAAGCTGAAGTAGTAGTACTCATATCAGACACAATAGACTTTAAAATATATCATATTGCAAGAGGGACATCACATAATGATAAAATCAATCCAAGAAGAAGACACAAAAACTGGTTAATATATGTGCACCCAACATTGGAGCATCTCAACATATAAGGCAAATACGAAAAGGAGAAATTCACAATAACACAATAATGGCAGGGAAATTTCATGATTCACTTTCATCAATGGACAGATCATCTAGATAAGACATCAGTAATGAAACAGGCCACAAAACAAGCCTCAGTGCATTTAAGAAAGCTGAAATCATAGCAAACATTTTTTTTTCCCCTAAGCATTTGTTGTTGTTCAGTTGCCAAGTTGTGTCTGACTGTGACCCCACGGTCAGTACACCACCCTTCCCTGTCCAAGGATGCTGCTGCTACTGCTACGTTGTGTCAGTCATGTCCAACTCTGTGTGACCCCATAGACGGCAGCCCACCAGGCTCCCCCATCCCTGGGATTCTCTAGGCAAGAATACTGGAGTGGGTTGTCATTTCCTTCTCCAACGCATGAAAATGAAAAGTCAAAGTGAAGTCCCTCAGTCGGGTCCAACTCTTAGCGACCCCATGGACTGCAGCCTACCAGGCTCCTCCGTCCACGGGATTTTCCAGGCAAGAGTACTGGAGTGGGGTGCCATTGCCTTCTTCATAACACTCCAAAATTAGAAAGTAACTGCAAGAAAAAACTGTAAAAATATCACAAACACGTGAAGGATCAATCTGCTGCTGCTGCTGCTAAGTCACTTCAGTTGTGTCCGACTCTGTGTGACCCCATGGACGGCAGCCCACCAGGTTCCTCTGTCCCTGGGATTCTCCAGGCAAGAATACTGGAGTGGGTTGCCATTTCCTTCTCCAATGCATGCATGCATGCATGCTAAGTCGCTTAGGTCGTTCTGACTCTGTGCTATCCTATGGACAGCAGCCTACCAGGCTCCTCCATCCACAGGATTCTCCAGGCAAGAATACTGGAGTGGGGTGCCATTTCCTTCTCTCAATATGCTACTAAGCAACTCACGAATCACAGAAGAAATCAAGAGGATATCAAAAAAATTCCTAGAGACAAATGATAATGAAAGCACAACAATCTAAAACCTATGGAATACAGCAAAAGCAGTTCTAAGAGAGGAGTTAATAGCAATACAACGTTACCTCAGGATACAAGAAAAATCAACAACCTAAATACACATAAACAACCTAAAAATAAACAACCTTATGCAGAAGCAACTAGTGAAAGAACAACCAAAATACAGTTAGTAGAAAGAAAGAAATCATAAAGATCAGAGCAGAAATAAGTGAAATAGATGAAGCAAACAATGGCAAAAATCGATGAAACTAAAAGCTCATTGTTTGAGAAGATAAACAAATTGATATAACTTTAACCAGACTCACTTTTGCTTCATCACCTATGTTGTGCTTTTATTGTCATTTTTTTCTAGGTATTTTTTTTTAATATTCTGTTTGATTTCTTCAGTGATCACTAGGTTATTCGGAAGTGCATTTTTCACTTCCATGTGTTTGTAGATTTTTCTCCAGTTTCTTTTTCCTGTAATTAATTTCTAATCTCATTGCATTGTTGTCAGAAAATAAATTTGACACAATTTCAACTTTCTTAATTTATGGAGGCTTGATTTGTGACCCAAGATGTGATCTATCCTGGAGAATGTTCTGTGTTCACTTTAAAAAAAAAAAAAAAAAGTGTATTCTGGTGCTTTTGGATGGACTGTCTTATAGATATCCATCTGGTCTAATGCATCAATTAAGGCTTGCATTTCCTTATTAATTTTATGTGTGGATGACCTGTCCACTGGTGTAACTGGGGTGTTGAAGTCCCCCACTATTATTGTGTTACTATCGATTTCCTCTTTTATGTATGTTCATATTTGCCTTAGGTATTGAGGTACTCGTATGTTGGATCATAAATATTTTGATTTTTCTGTCTTCTTCTTGGATTGACCTCTTGATCATTATAATCATTATAATATCTTTCCTTATCTCTTATAATAGTCTTTATTTTGAAGTCTATTTTGTCTCATATGAAAACTGCTACTCTGACTTTCTTTAGACTTTTATTTACATGGAATATCTTTTTCCATTCTCTCACTTTTAGTATGTATGTGTTCCAAAGTGTAAAGTGGATCTCTTGTAGACAGCATACACATGGGTCTTGTTTTTGTATCCTTTCAACCAAACTCTGTGTTTTGGTTAGACCATTTGATCAATTTACATCTAAAGTAATCATTGATGTCTATGTTCCTAGTGGCATTTTCTTAATTGTTTTGTGTTTGTTTTTGTAGATCTTTTCCTCTTTTTGTGTTTCCTGACTAGAGAAGTCCCATTAGCATTTGTTGTAAAGTTGGTTTGGTGTTGCTGAATTCGCTTAACTTTTGCTTGTCTGTAAGACTTTGATTTCTCCATCAATTTTGAATGAGATCCTTGCTGGGTAAAGTAATTTTGGTTTAGGTTTTTTCCTTTCATTACTTTAAATATATCCTATCTCTCCCTTCTGGTCTACAGTGTTTCTGCTGAAAGAGCAAGAAAAAAAGGGAGGGGAGAGAGACCAAATCAATAAAATTAGAAATTTAAAAGGAGAAGTTACAATGAACTTATGAAACTACAACAAGCAACTATATACAAATATAATGTACAACCTAGAAGAAAGGGGCAAATTCTTAAGATCTAATCTCCTTAGACTGAACCAGGAAGAAAGTATGAACAAATAATTATAAGTAATAAAATTTAAACCATGATTTAAAAACTCCCAACAAACAAAAGTTCAGGACCAGATGGCTGTACAGGTGAATCCTGTCAAACATTTAAAGAAGACTTAACACCTATCCATCTGAATCTCTTCCAAAACAATTCAGAGCAAGGAACACTCTCAAGTTTATTCTATTAGATCATGATCACCCTGATATCTAATTTAGAAAAGATACTACAAGAAAAATTACAAGCCAATATCACTGACGAACATAGAAAAATCTCAACAAAATATTAGCACACAGAATTATAACATATTAAAAGGATCATATGCTATAATCAAGTGGGATTTATAGGCTCCTCCATCCATGGGATTTTCCAGGCAAGGGTGCTGGAATGGATTGCCATTTCCTTCTCCATGCCAAGGGTGCAAGGACTTTTAAATATCACCAAATCAATCAGTGTAATACACCACATTAGCAAATTGAAGAATAAAAACCATATGATCATTTCAGTACATGCAAAAAAAAAAAAAAACCTTCTGATAAAAGTCAATACCCATTTATAAAAAACTCTCCAGAAAATGGACATATGGGAAATACATCTCAGCATAATAAAGACCATATATGACAAACTTAAAGCTAGCATCATACTCAGTGATGAAAAGCTGAAAGCATTTCCTCTAAGATCAGGAACAAGAAAAAGGATGTCCACTCTTGCCAATTTTATTCAACATGGTATTGGAAGTTCTAGCCACAGAAATCAGAAAAGAAAAAGAAATAAGAGGAATACAAATTGGAGAAGTAAAACTGTCACTGTTTGCAGATGACATCATACTATACATAGAAAATCCTAAAGATGCTATCAGAAAACTAGTAGAGCTCATCAATGAATTTGGTAAGGTTGCAGGATACAAAATTAAAACACATAAATCTGTTATATTTCTGTACACTAATAGCCAAGCATAAGAAAGAGAAATTAAACAACAATCCCATCTACCATTGCATCAAAAAGGATAAAATACTTAGAAATAAACCTACCTAAGGAGGCAAATGGAGAAAGCAATGGCACCCCACTCCAGGACTCTTGCCTAGAAAATCCCATGGATGAAGGAGCCTGGAAGGCTGCAGTCCATGGGGTCGCTGAGGGTCAGACACGACTGAGCAACTTCACTTTCACTTTTCACTTTAATGCATTGGAGAAGGAAATGGCAACCCACTCCAGTGTTCTTGCCTGGAGAATCCCAGGGACGGGGGAGACTGTAGGCTGCCATCTATGGAGCTGCACAGAGTCAGACACGACTGAAGTAACTTAGCTTAGCTGAAGGAGGCAAAAGACATGTACACTGAAAACTATAAGACACTGATGAAAGATCAAAAATGATATAAACAGATGGAAAAATATACCATAATACTGGATTTGAAGAATAAGTATTGTCAAAATGATTAAACTGCCCAAGACAATCTACAGATTCAATACATTCCCTATCAAATTACAATGGCATTTTTCATGGAGTCAGAACAATCAAAAAAAAAAAAGTTTAAAACTTTTATGGAAATACAAAAGATTTTGAATAGCCAAAAAAAAATTAAGAAAGAAAAATGGGACTGGAGGCGCCCTGACTTCAGACTATGCTTGTCTCTGTTGTTATTCAGTTGCAAAGTCATTTCCAGCTCTTTGGGATCCCAAAGACTGCAGCACACCTGGCTCCTCTGTCCTCCATTATCTCTTGGTGTTTGCTCAAATACATGTCCATTGAGTCTGTGATATTATGTAATCATCTCATCCTCTGTCGTCCCCTTGTCCTCCTGCCTTCAATCTTTCCCAACATCAGGGTCTTTTTAAATGAGTCAGCCCTTTGCATCAGGTGGCCAAAGTATTGGAGTTTCAGCTTCAACATCAGTCCTTCCAATGAACATCCAGGACTGGTTGTTCCTTTAGGATGGACAGGTTGGATCTCCTTGCAGTCCAAGGGACTCTCAAGAGTCTTCTCCAACACCACAGTTCAAAAGCATCAATTCTTTGGTGCTCAGCTTTCTTCACAGTCCAACTCACATCCATGCATGCCTAGTGGAAAAACCATAGCCTTGACTAGACAGACATTCGTTGGCAAAGTAATGTCTCTATGGTACTGGCACAAAAATAGAAATGTAGATTAATGAAATCGGATAGAAAGCCCAAGGATAAACCCATGCACCTATGGTCAATTAATTTATGCCAAAGAGATGAGAATATATATAATGGAGAATAGACAATGTCTTCAATAAATGGTGCGGAGAAAACGGACAGCAACATGTAAAGAATAAGATAAAATTGGAACATTCTTTAACACCATACACAAAAATCAACTCAAAATGGGTTAAAAACCTAAATGTAAGACTAGATACTATAAACCTCTTAGAGAAAACCTAGGCAGAACACTCTTTGTCAGAAATCACAGCAAAATATTTTTCAATCCATCTCCCAGCGCAAGAAAATAAATACAAAAATAAACAGGTGGAAACTAATTAAACTGAAAAATTTTTGCACAGTGTCGATGAACCAACAAGGGATTAATCTCCAAAATTTACAAACACCTCATGTCACTCAGTACCAAAAAAAAAAAAGAATCAGAAAATGGGCTGAATACCTAAATAGGTATTTTTCCAAAGACAACATACATATAGGAAAGAGGCACATGAAAAGATGCTCAACTTCATTAATTATTAGAGAAATGCAAATCAAACCTACATAAGAGATATCACCGCATACCAGTCAGAATGGCTAACACAATAGTCTACCTACAATAAATGCTGAAAAGCATGCAGTGAAAAGGGAACCCTCCTACAACCACTGTGGAGAACAGTATGGAGTTTCCTGAAAAACTAAAGCTAGCGCTACCCTATGATCCAGCAAATAGAAGGGCAGAAGGTGGAAGCAGTGACAGATTTCCTCTTCTTGTGCTCTAAAATCACTGCGGATGGCGGCTGCAGCAGAGCTCAGACTCTGCATTACTAAAAAGCTCCTGGGTGATGAAGAGCTGCTATTCTGGGACCACAGTTCAAAGGCCATAGTTCTCAAGTCTGCGTGTGTGTTAGAATCACCCATAGCACTTTTAAGTATTCTTATTTTCTGGGCTTCATTTCTGAGATATACTGACTTAATTAGTCCATGTCTGGCAATAACATTTTTTCTCCCCCAGAGCTCCCTGGGTGATTTTAATATGCAATAATTTTTGAGAACTATCACTGTATGGCAAGTTGTTTGTATCACTGAAACTGGTAAGTTAATTCATTTTGGTCTCATGCTCTATTTGATTTTTTTTTTAATAATGTTTTTATGGTTTATTTCCAGAACTGATATTATTTTAACCTGTTATCCTTTGTATTTTTCTCTGTTCTTTGCCACATTTCCCTTCATTCAAGAAGACAGAATGCTGTGGGTTCCTTATCTCAGGGGAGAGGTGTGCAGAGAACAAAGCAGAAATAGCTTGCAAGTCATTAGGATTCTAATTTCCCCACACCTGATCTTGTAGAAGAATGTGAGACTGCTCAGGAGGAGGTAACAAGAAGGCTATTCAGGCAATAGGGTAAGAGGTTAAACAGAATGAGAATCTGCAATGTTTGGACAAGACAGAAAGAGAAGACTGTGGATCTGGGCAGCTGAGAGGACCTTTTTCTTTTCCTGGAAGCTCTGCTGGCACAGTATCTTCAGACTCAAAAAAGGCAAATCTGCTTTATGTATCTAGCTTGACCAGATCGGAGGCAACATGGCAGATGTTTCATGTCCACGCTCCTGGGAGCTGAAAGATGATGGACAAAGATGACAAGATATCTCAGCCATAACTGGTCTATTAATAGCTATTTTGCATACTCCTTCCCCTATCCTCCTGGGGCAAAGTGTTAAAATGCTAAACTTCTGGCACTATTATAAGGTGAAGGAAAAAAACCCCAAAAGAACTGACATCCCCAGAGAGAACTTTCTGAAGGTCTAGCAGAACAGGGACTTTAAGTCAAAAATGAAGTTGAGTTAATTTTAAAAAATTAAGTTTTGTGTTTTGCCCATCTATGATTCTTACTATGTACACACTACCATGTCATCCTAGCAACCAGGAAATATCGCCTCTGCATTATGTATGCCTCTCTTAGTCAAATGAATATATCACTGCCACAGAAAATGGTTGTGAATTGCAAAATCATTTGAAGGGAGCAGACCCAAACAAGATACTTCTGGCTTTGGTCATGGAATTCTCACACATCTGGAAGACCAAGGTCACTTTTCCACAAGTCTGTCTTGCTTCAGAAAAAAAATCATTCACACTTTGGTAATCCATTAATGGGGTACAAGTACTTCATACTGTTGAAAGAAAAAAAAAAAACAAAACTTTTATTCCAATTTCATCAAGTGTTCTTTCCAGGAGACAACATTTTATATTGATGCTATAATTAATGTATATCTTCTGTTATAGCTATTCAAATATTATTTCATTCTATTTACTTCCCTGTGGCAATTCTGACCTGTTTTTTAGTACATTATTGGTAGGACACATTGTTTTAAAACACATATTCATATAAGATATGGAATTTAATCATACATTTAGCCTTCCTTCATGTTCTGTATCTAATTTTGCTAAATTTAAGATATAACCTTAATTTTCTTCCAAAACATTTGGTGTTATTTTTAAAAAATCAACTGAGATTCACTGTTGTAAAAACTCATAAACTGAATAATTTGAGGAAACTCAATTATTTCAGAGCTCTTTTATCATGGTGCGTTTACTGTATGTATGGGACTGTTATGGAGGCAGGGAACACAGATAGAACTCTGGGAACACACAGGGAACTCTGCCAACAATGACTCTACAATCCAGTGATTTGTATGTTACTTTAAGTCAGAAGGAAACTGTGGAAGTTTTTGAAGAAGGAGAGAACAGTTTCAGGAAGATAGATTTGTGTTTGGAAGTTTTTGGAGAAAAATGAGATTGGAAATAGGGGGTCCAATGATGAGAAGTTTTCACAAGGTGACTATATCTTCTCCCCATTAGACAGTTTTATTTCCTTATGCTTTCATCACATGATTATGTGTTCCTAAACAAAATATAGCTTTCTTTTCATTAATGTTTGTGAGAGCTGTCTTTGATAGTACATATGGGTCTCATTCACCCATTTCTACTTCTGTGTGGTGATTCATAGGAGGTTGTTGAATGCATGCATATTTTAAAAATTCCTAAATTGTTCTCCAAAATAACTATAACTATGTTTATCCCAACTAGCAATGGATAAAGAGCTCTTGTTATGTCATATTCTTATCAAGAATTTATGAGTTAAGCATTTAATTCTGTCAATATTATGAGAATCAGATGTGAAGATTTTCCTTGAAGTTTTTTTGGGGGAAGGGAGGAGGATAGGAAATCAGATTTTCCCTTCATATCTTTCCCCATTTTTGCCCATTTCATCTTCCTGTCCTCTGAACTCAAAGTTTAAAAGTTGTGAAGAAGAACTAAAGAGCTTCTTTATGAAGGTGAAAGAGGAGAGTGAAAAAATTGGCTTAAAGCTCAACATTCAGAAAACTAAGATCATGGCATACATCCCATCACTTCATGGCAAATAGATGGGAAAACAGTGGAAACAGTGGCTGACTTTATTTTTCTGGGCTCCAAAATCACTGCAGATGGTAACTGCAGCCATGAAATTAAAAGACACTTACTCCTTGGAAGGAAAGTTATGACCAACCTAGACAGCATATTGAAAAGCAGAGACATTACTTTGTCAACAAAGGTCCATCTAGTCAAGGCTATAGTTTTTCCAGTAGTCATGTATGGATGTGAGAGTTGGACTATGAAGAAATCTGAGTGCCAAAGGATTGATGCTTTTGAACTGTGGTATTGAAGAAGACTCCTGACAATCCCTTGGACTACAAGGAGATCCAACCAAGGAGATCAGTCCTGAATATTCATTGGAGGGACTGATGTTGAAGCTGAAACTCATGTGAAGAGCTGACTCATTTGAAAAGACCCTTATGCTGGAAAGATTGAGGGCAAGAGAAGAAGGATGAGATGGTTGGATGGCATCACTGACTCAATGGACATTATGGATTTGGGTGAATTCCGGGAGTTGGTGATGGACAGGGAGGCCTGGCGTGCTCCACTCCATGGGGTCACAAAGAGTTGGACACAACTGAGCTACTGAACTGAACTGATAGAGAAAAACTGAAATAAATGAAGAGCCCTTCTTAATAAGTTTCAGGAATTATTTTTATATTCTCTATATTTCTACTTTATGATTACATGCATTACAAGCATTTTTTCTACTTGTTGACATTTTCACATTGTTTATGATAGTTTTACAAAGAAATTTTGTTTTAATTTTTCAAAACTGTCAGAGCAATAACTGTTTATTGTATGTCAAAAAATGTTTTCTTAATCTGTCCTAATAAAGAATTTTGCTGCATTTTTCCAGAATAAAGTTTTGCTTTTTATATTTACATCTGTATGTGATATGTAGTATGAATCTCATTTTGAAATATTTTTTCCAGATGAATAAAAATCTGCACTAGGACCATTTTTAAGTAACTTCAATTTTCCCACTGTGTAAAACTATTGCTGCCATATATCAAGTTCCATGTAGGTCTGGGTCTTTTTCTGAGCTTTCTATTCTGTTCTGTTTGTCTAATTATCTCATTCTGTATCATTTGTAATAACAGTTTCCTATATATTTTCCTTTTTCAAAATTTTCATGAGTCAATTTCCACAGTATCATATTGGGATTTGATCAGAATAACATTAAATTATGCATTATTATCTGGAATAATCAATGTCACTGTAATATTCAGGATTCCCATACATAAACATAGTATGTCGCAATTTGTTTAGCTCTCTCTTGTCTCTTTTAGCAATATTTTATAATTTTACCCACATATAAATCATTTGAGAGGTCTATTCTTAGATTTTTTTTCTTTTTTTTTCTTTTAAGTTTTTATTATTACTATGAATGAGACTCTTTTAAACTGTTACACTTCACTGGAACAATGCTCTTATTAGTTTATATATGTAGATCAAGTACCTGAAGATCATGATACTATTTTAAATAATTTTCCTGCAAATTCTATTTTTAATAATTTTCCTACAAATTCTCTTGAATTTTTATGTATAAAACTTCATTATTTGAAAACAAGGAGAGTTGTACAGCTTTCCATTATTTCAGTTTTTTTTACATCTTTCTTGTCTTTTTATTACCTAAAACCTTTAATATAACATTAATATTAGAAGTAATGGCAGATATATTAGTCTTATTACTTGAAGTCCTTCAAAGTTGTACCATTTAGTTTATATTTGTTATCCTTTTTCCTGCACAGAAACTTTTATAAAATCAAAAACCAAAAGATCCTTTATTCTATTCCCAGTGTGTTAAGAATTTTATTAAATAATTTTTCTACATGTATTTAGGCAAGCAAATTTTCTTGTTTACTCTTAATTGTTAATGTGATGTTAATATGAAAATAGATTTTCAAAGAGTCAATGATCTTATTCCTTGAATAAATCTTACTTGTCAGGATATTTTTTAGTTTGTGCATAATTTTAATTCAGTCATTTTGCATTTAGAAATTTTATAACTATACATTTCATAAATATAATTGGTTTATACTTTCTTTGCACTGTTTTTGTTCAAATTATGCAAGTTTCATAAAATGTTGGATAATATTCTTTCTTTGTTCTCTAAAGCAGTTATGATAAAAAAATTTTTTGTTATCTAAATATTTGTAAAATTTTATTGTCCCTTTAGGAGAGGCTTGTATTACCAACTGCATGGTAACTGATTTGTTTAGTATTTCTACTAAGTTGATTTAGCCATTATGATCCATGTTTTCTAAATTTTCATTTGTATGTGCTTTGTTTATGACAGTCTCAAGATTTAGCCTAATTTAAAAAAAAAAAACTTCTCTTTATTGGATACTCTAATTTTTAATTTTTGAAACATCTGCTTTTTTCTATCTTGGTATTTCTGAAGTTTTTCTAATTGATTAATTATTTTAAGTTACTAGCTTGGGTTTTGTTGCCCATCTCCTGAACTCTGTAGACCATTTCTTCAAGCTTTCCTTTTTTCTTATGTGAAACTCGCTCAGTCGTGTCCAATTCTTTGCAACCCCATGGACTTTAGCCCACCAAGCTCCTCTGTTCATGGGATTTTCCAGGCAAGAATACTGGAATGGGTTGCCATTTCCTTCTCCAGGGAATCTTCCTAACTCGGGGATTGAACCGGATCTTCTGCATTATAAGTGGACTCTTTACCATCTAAGCCATCTAAGAGAAAAGGGAAGTCCTTTTTCTCTTAACTGGTTAATAATTTTTTTTTTCATTAAAAATATTTTTTTAATTCATTTTTTCTCCTACTCCTCTTCTTTCTCACTCCCATTTCATCTTCCTGTCCTCTGAATTCAGGTTAAATAGTTAGAGAGAAGCTGAAACAAACGAAGAGTCCTTTTGTGTCTTCTCACACTCTGACTCTGTCTTCATTTTGTCTTTGGCTACAAAGATAGTCATCGTTGTTCAGTTGCCTAGTCGTGTTTGACTCTTCGACCCCATGGACTACAGCATGCCAGGCTGTCCCGTCCCTCAACATCACCCAGAGTTTGCCCAGGTTCATGTCCATTGAACTGGTGATGCCATCCTACCATCTCATCTTCTGTTGCCCTCTTCTCCTCCTGCCTTCAATCTTTCCCAGCATCAGGGTCTTTTCCAGTGAGTCAGCTCTTTGCACCAGGTGGCCAAAGGTGGAAGTTTCAGCTTCAGCACAAGTCCTTCCAATGAGAATTCAGAGTTGATTTTCTTTAGGATTGACTAGTGTGATCTCTTCACTGTTCAAGAGACTGGCAAGAGCCTTCTCCAGCATCACAGTTTGAAAGCAGGAATTCTTCGGCTGTCTGCCTTCTTTATGGTCCAAATCTCACATCCACACATGATTACTCGAAAGATGTGGTCATTGACCTCCATTTCTGATATTTTTACTGCCTCCATTAACATTAAGCTGATTAGTGTCCTGCTTCCCCCGTGGTTCAGTGGTAAAGAATCTGCCTGCCAGTGTAGGAGACATGGGTTTGATCTCTGGATCAGGAAGATTCCATGGAGAAGGAAATAAGGATTCTTGCCTGGGAAATCCCATGAACAGAGGAGCTCGGTGGGCTAAAGTCTATGGGGTCACAAGAGAATCAGACATGACTTAGCAACTAAAATAAAAATAAATTAGTGTCCTTGAGAGTAGAACCCTAAGAAACAGAAGCATAGAAATATTGCATTACCAAGAAAACAAATGAAGCATTTTTTGGTTTGCTTCTGCTTTTGATTTCAGGGGTTGTTTTAGTTAGTTAGTTTTTTTTTTTTTTATGTTTTGTTTTTTTCTTTTACCTTTTGACCCACGTCAGAAACTTAAAATAAAATTTATTACTCATTCATTTATTTGACTCACTCGGTCCTGGATGTTGCAGTTAGAACCTTTGATGATGGTTACATCATGCAGGATCTTTAGTTGCAGCATGCAAACTCTTAGTTGTGGCATATGGAATCTAGATCACTGTGCAGGAATTGAACCTAAGCCTCTGCATTGGGAGCATGGAGTCTTAGCCAATGGACTACCAGGTAAATCCCCTCAAAAAAGCACTTTTGATGAATGCAAGTATTAATTGCATGGGTAGATATATAGAGATGAGAGATTGTTTGTCTCATTTCTTTATCTCCTCTTGTGTACATAAATATTTATTAGTATTATATTTTCAGTATCTAACCAATAACTACAATAAAAGCTGGAAAAAAAATCTGTAAAGCAAAGAATGAATAGGACATTTGAGTCTGTCTTCAAAGGCATTTAATCTAGTGTGAGAGTGATACATACAAATAAAGCAGAAGACTATGTGGTAAGTGTTATAATGGCATAAATTGGGATGTATGAAAGCATGTATGATGGATACCCCTCTCAGTCTTGTGCGTCTGGAAAGTGGAATTTTTATTAATTTGCTTTTGCAGATTCTTATCTAAATTAAAAATTAATGCATTTAGTTATTGTTGATATAGTATCTGCTTGAACTACTGGAATTCAAACTCCAAGACATTAGGAATCTATTTCTGTCTCCTGTAGCATTTTAATCCCAGAACTCAGTACATTATCTGTCATTTTATAGGTGCTCAACAGATGCATATTAAATTGAAATCTGATTTATTTAATTCAAGATCTCTAGAGTACCAAGTACTCTTTTATTTTCTTGGGCTCCAAAATCACTGCAGATGGTGATTGTAGCTATGAAATTAAAAGGTGCTTGTTCCTTGGAAGAAAAGCTATGACCAACCTAGACAGCACATTAAAAAGAAGAGACATTACTTTGCCAACTAAGGTCCATCTAGCCAAAGCTATGGCCTTTCCAGTAATCATGTATGGATTGAGAGTTGGACTATAAAGAAAACTGAGCACCAAAGAATTGATGCTTTTGAACTTGGTGTTGGAGAAGACTCTTGAGAGTCCCTTGGACTGCAAGGAGATCCAACCAGTCCATCCTAAAGGAGATCAGTCCTGGGTGTTCATTGGAAGGACTGATGTTGAAGCTGAAACTCCAATACTTTGGCCACCTGATGCAAAGAGCTGATCATTTGAAAAGACCCTGATGCTGGGAGGGATTGAGGGCAGGAGAAGAAGGGGATGACAGAGGATGAGATGGTTGGATGGCATCCCCAACTCAACGGACATGAGTTTGAGTAAGTGCCAGGATTTGGTGAAGGCCAGAGAGGCCTAGCATGCTGCAGTCCATGGGGTGGCAAAGAGTTGGACAGGACTGAATGACTGGACTGAACTCAGAGTACCAAGTATTCAGTTGAAAATATTTAGCAAATTGTTAAAAGAGATGTACGAATACCAGGAAGATCTATGTCATGAATTCACACTATCTAAATGATTAGTTTCTTTTTGTTTTTTTTGTTTTTTTTTTCTTTTTTAATGCAAGATTATGCAACAGACATCATTTAGTTGAAACTTCATGGCTCCCCATCTTTAGTACACAAAATAGGTTATATGTAGATGATTTGACTCTGACTGCAGTCACTGCTAGAAAATACATATTTCCTACAATAGAGCTCATGCACCGCGCAAGACTAAGACATTCTACACAGATAAGAATCTTTTGTCTCTCTCTTTCTCTCTTTCACACACATGCGCATGCGCGCTTGCACACACACACACACACACACACGCACACACACACGCTCTACACTAACCTCCAAACCAGTTCTCAGGATCCATTTGCAGAAGAACATAAATGAGAAAATTGAGGCCTCTGTGTTGTCCCAAATCATGGAAATACTTATGTGTTTCAAACTATGATTAATACTAGTTTTCTTGGATCTCAATTTTTCTTTTTTAGTTTTTTAACCTATTCTTAATAGGAAATTTTACTCAAATATAATATACAGTCAAGTAAGATGGCCAAAATCCTATAACATATGGGCTGTTTATTTAAATTAAATACACTTACCCAGTTTAAAATGGAAAAGAGAGGAAAAGTAATAACTTAAATCATGTTAGAAATTCTTCCCACTATAACAATCAATAAATATAATTCCCTGAAACAAGCATGATTGAAAGGCTAATATCCTATTTCCTTTGTTAACATCACCTTTCTTATGCTCTTAGAATCTAAGCATCTTGCTATGTTAAATTGCATTAAATATGTTGTATTTTTCATGCAACATGGCTTCCAACCAAATGCATCAACCAATGTCCAAACAAACAAAAAAAAAAAAACAGAAATCTTTTCATCAATGATGGAGGAACAACTGGCTGTGTTGGGAATATTTTGAGATATACTGTTGAACTTCACTGTTGTATCTTCATAAAAGATATTTAAGTGTAAGTTTTACATCTGATTTTCCAACTTACAGGATGATTTTAGAAATTTATACAGTGTTTTTAAATCAAATTTTGATTTACATTCAACACTAAGAATGGATAGAAAACATGACAATTTCCCTTGCTCAGATGAAAGTCTCTGTAAAGCAAGTAAAGGATATTTGGAGCCACTACACAAAGGGACACCCATATAAATGAAATGGGTTAACTAAAAAGTCTCTTGATGAAAGTAAAAGAGGAGAGTGAAAAAGTTGGCTTAAAGCTCAACATTCAGAAAATGAAGATCATGGCATCCGGTCCCATCACTCCATGGAAAATAGAGGGAGAAACAGTGGAAACAGTGTCAGACTTTAATTTTTTGGGCTCCAAAATCACTGCAGATGGTGACTGCAGCCATGAAATTAAGAGACACTTACTCATTGGAAGAAAAGTTATGAGCAACCTAGATAGCATATTCAAAAGAAGAGACATTACTTTTCCAACTAAAGTCTGTCTAGTCAAGGCTATGGTTTTTCCAGTAGTCATGTATGGATGTGAGAGTTGGACTGTGAAGAAGGATGAGCACCGAAGAATGGATGCTTTTGAACTGTGGTGTTGGAGAAGACTCTTGAGAGTCCCTTGGACTGCAAGGAGATCCAACAGTCCATTCTGAAGGAGATCAGCCCTGGGATTTCTTTGGAAGGAATGATGCTAAAGCTGAAACTCCAGTACTTTGGCCACCTCATGCAAAGAGCTGACTCATTGGAAAAGACTCTGATGCTGGGAGGGATTGAGGGCAGGAGGAGAAGGGGACGACCGAGGATGAGATGGCTGGATGGCATCACTGACTCGATGGACATGAGTCTGAGTGAACTCCGGGAGTTGGTGATGGACAGGGAGGCCTGGCGTTGCTGCCATTCATGGGGTCGCAAAGAGTCGGACACGACTGAGCAACTGAACTGAAGTAAGCCTTTCCTATTGTTCATGTTTGAGTCTATAAATTCTATGAAAAAATTTACTCAAAGTTATCTGACAATTATCTAATCAATGTAGTTCATTGGTTGGGAAGATCCCCTGGAGAAGAGAAAGGCTACCCACTCGAATATTCTGGCCTGGAGAATTCCATGGACTGTATAGTCCACGGGGTAGCAAAGAGTCAAACATAACTGAATGACTTTCACTAATACTTCTAGAACAGTTTTAGGCTATGGAAGTGAATTTTCTGAGAGCTACAAAGATCACTGACTGAGACAGAGTCTCAAATGGAAATGCTAAATGTGTACTCCCACAAGTTTTGCTCATTCTCAAGTTACCAAGATGGAAAATTTCAACTCTAGCAAACCCTGAATCACCTGGGGATGATTTCTGGACCCCATCTCCATGTGTTCTGATTTTAAAACTCTGGTGTGCAGCCTGAACTCCCAGGAGATTCTGGGAACTTCTAACAAGTTCCTAGATGATATTACTGGTACTGGTCCAAGGACCACACTTTAGAAGAACAACTAACTTAGAAAATGGTTCAAGTACTCTTTTGATTCAGGTAAGCTCAGTTTCCACTGAAAGTTTACAAAGCTTCTTCCTATGTGTTGGGAAGTGAGAAGAAAGAGAAGGAAGTTGGCATGATTTATTACATGTCATGTGTTAGTCATTTTTAGAGTAAACTGGAATCTGAAAATACTCTGTTCATCTATAGCCAATGTACTTCAATGCCCCTACAAAACTATAATAAATTTCCTAGCCATCAACTGCTGAAATGCTTATCTCTTTTGTAGTTAATAATTAATAGTTTAAGATAATGTTATCAACCAGTAATTGTCAACTCATTTTTTTCTCCATGTTTAAAATTCATAGAGTGAAACCATTCTTTTGACAATTTAACATTTGGCTCAGCATCTTTTGACATTTGTTCTGCCTTTGGAAACAATGATATAACTACTTTCCGGCAGCATGTCAGTCTTTCTGAATTATCCATGCCACAACACATTTCCAGATTTTGACAAAAGATTTGCTCTTTGAATCAATTATCTTCCTTCTTTCTTATTTGTCTCAGGATGGAAATGTCTCCTTATAAAAAAATATAAACCCTCAGAATTTATCACAATCTGAAAAGGTCAGAGATGAAACTCTCAGAGATGAAAGTCCTTAAGGACTCATCACATCATGAGGGCATCTCCAGTGCAGTATTTGTGGATTCCATTAAGAAGAAGAAGAACTCTTGCCCATCTTGCCCATAAACCATTTTTCTTATTTTGAGGTTTATGGAAACTCAGAAGTTTACACAGAAGAACAAAGATTGTGTTTCTTTGTTAAAGTAATAATGAACTGAAAAAAATACCATGCGGCTGATATAATTGTTTGAAATCTCATTAAACATTAAACTGATAAAGCATTTCAAATAAATTAATAAAAAGCTCTATTCACTAATGTAGTATCAGTATGAAAATTTTAATGTTGAATTGATCTAAATAAAGCAATATTAAGTAGATTTATTTGACATCTGGAGCTATAGTCTAAATATTGCAAAAAGGAGTATTTTTCTCCTGGCCTCAATTTTCTCTGAAGATGCAAATGTTATGCCTTATATAGGGTAGGTAGTCACTAAATATTTGCAGAGTAGATGAGGCAAACAATACCATTAAAAAGTCCCTGGACACTGGTGAATAGTGATAAAAATTGAGTTTGATAGGTTATGAACATTATATTTTACTTAAACCAAGTTTCACCAAATATTCCCTGCTTGAAGGTGTTTAGACTCTGTCTGCTAAAGAATTTTGGACTGAAAGTAGATTTCATCTGTGAATTTTGCATTTTTAATGAAAAAATGTATTTATTAAGAAATTTGACCATTCATTTGAGGATGAATAAAACCAAATAGGTAGATTTCCCAAAGCTAGATTTGTGTGCTCACTGTCTGTCATCCAATGCAGAGTAATTACCATAACAACTACTGTGTCAACTGGACACAAAGAATCCTGAGTATTTTTTCTAGCACATGGAAGCAACTTTCTAAAGGCAAACCCACATTAATATTTGCTTCTCACTGTGTTAACCTATCAAACTATTGGAGGAAAAGCACCTTATCTCTATAAATTAAAATTGATGCTGGACATCTTAGTTTTCAGAATATAGATTTTCACCTCATTCTTTTGTTTAAGTAGAAAGGCACCAACTCACCTTCCTCTGGGTCTGACCTCCCTCTGGAAAACCTCTGGTAGGGAAAGAAAACTCACTTGGCAGCATGGATCCCACATGAGAACTTTATCAGCAGTCTTCCTGTTTTTGGCTCCAGGTCGATCCATACCCAAGTCTTCCATTACCTGGTACCTCCAATTGCTGGGGGCTTCCCTGGTGGCTCAGAAGGCAAAGAGTCTTCCTGCAATACAGGAGACCTGGGTTGGATCCCTGGATTGGGAATACCTCCTGGAGAAAGGAATGGCAATCCACTCCAGTACTCTTGCCTGGAAAATCCCATGGATGGAGGAGCCTGGCAAGCTACAGTCCATGGGGTCGCTAAGAGTCCAACACCACTAAACTACTTCACTTTTCTTTCTCCCAAATGCTATTTTTGTCCTAGGATGCTACAATGTGAATTTCTCATCACCATAAACACTATATTCCTAAATCATATATCAGTCCTATAGATACTTTCCATTTTCATACATTATCTTTCAGATTTACCAACATCTCCCAGTTTTGATCTCAGGATGAGAGTAATGAGCAGTGGCTGAAATAAAGATCTCAGTTTCCTGATCAGGAATCAAACCTGGGCCACCTTGGTGAAAACTTGGAATCTTAACCACTAGTCCATTAGTGTCCAGTGGCTAGAAGAGAGCCTTTTTCTTCTTTAAAAAAATTTTTTTTGTAAAACGACTAAGGCTGTAAAACAGGTAGAGTTTATTATTAGAAGCACAACATGTGTGGGAGAGCACTGCAGAGAAGCAGTTTATTTTAGACAGAAGAAAGGCAGACACGCACACCCAGAGAAGCGTGAGGGTATCCTCACCAATGAGAAGTGTGCTAAAGAGGGAGTTGGATCATTTACAGAGGGCAGTGTTTCTGGGTCTTTGTGTTCATCCAGTCAGTCATTTTGGTTCTTTTCGCCTCTCTGATTGGACCCAGGGCCCTCCCTGATATGCATGCGCATCTTTTAGCCAAGGTGGATTGCAGCAGGATGGTCTCTGGGAGGTTGACAGCACATATTATGGGATGGTGTCCCCTCCCTTTTTAAACCCGAGAAACTCTTCTGTTCATGTGCAGTCAGGGGGGTCTTCTTGACCTCAAGAATGAGAGATGTGGTCAATATATTTTTTTACTGCAACAGAGCTTAATTCTTCTCTACTTCTGCCATTAACTTTTCCTTGAAATGTCAGAGAGAGACAAGGTCCAATTTGCTCAGCTTGACAAACTCTAGCTGCTCAACTCCTACCTCCGTTTCCCTGAATATTTGACTGTTTTTGTTTATCATTCTCTGTTGGATGTGGATAATTTTTGAGAGAATGTTATAGAAATAGTAAAAACGTCTTTCCTTTCTTAATCATCTTAAAATCATAAGTCCTGAAAATTTAAGTAAAATAAATATGGAAAAATTTCCCTCTATCTTAGGAAAGTTTCAGTGCAATGAAAAGTTCTCATGATGCATGTAAAATGTCATTTTGTTTGCTTTTTCTGGTTAAACTCTGACTGATGTGAGGTGATTCATCACTATAGTTTTGAGTTTTTAATTTTCATGCTCATTAAGATGATTGATCTGGAATTAATTATAATGATGGAAGCAGTAATAATGACTGGCAGCATTTTTTCTTACAATAGAGAAAGCTTTCAGTCACATATTATCCCATTGATCTTTACAAAATCCCATGCACTGGCAGGGTGGTTACTGTAATTCTTATTTTATAGTTGAGTGAGTAAAGAAAAACTAAATCAAATGACTTATCCAAAATCACATAATCAGTAAGTGCAGACGATGGGGGAACTTGTGTTCTGGTGTTTCTGACTTCAATATCCCACGTTAAAGGGTCAGTCAATTTTCAAGTGCTTCAATTAAAAAGCCTTCCTCAATCTAAAAGCAAAACACACAAACAAAATTAACAAACACCCAGACTTGCCCAGGGATCCGGTGGTTAAGAATCTGCCTGCCAATACAGGGCACATGGGTTTGATCCCTGATGCAGGAAGATTCCAAGTGCCATGGGGCAACTAAGCCCGTGTGCCACAACTAAGTAAACTGCATGTCCTGAACCCCTAGCTCCACAACAAGAGAAGCCACCACTATCATTTCACGCACTGCAGCTGAAGAGTAGACTCCCACCTGCTACAACCAGAGAAAACCCGCACACAGCAACAAAGACCCAGCACAGCAAACAATTAATTAATTAATCATTTTTTAAAAAGTAACAAACTCCCATCATATTAAAGAAATCACTTGTCCACATAGTCACATGACTATAGGAAATTCTTCTTCCATTGCACCTCTTATTCCATGCTTCTGTTACTTTGTTGAGAATAGAATTATGTACTTTCTCAAATTGCTTTCTCATTTGCAAGTATATTTTTGCTGTCCTTTATAAATGCATTCTTTCCTGCAGAGAGTATTTTCATTGCCTCCTATTGATTTGTGCTTGTTTAACCTCATTAATTAGTCTAGGAATAAAATGCTGCTGGGCCGCTTGATCTTGAGTTGTCACAGATGAATTTCTGCCTGAACCATTTGGAAGTTGTGGATGAGGAGAGGCTTCTGGCAGGTCATGTCCTACATCCTCCAGGGACGAGTCACAGAGGGACTGACTGGAAGTCTCCTGCTGCTTTCCTTCTCTGGGGCCCCTCGTGTTTTCAATTCAACCTCTTCCCTGCCATGAATAATGGAAACATCTTCCAAAGTCTTCTCTCTCTGTTTTTCTGCTGCTGTTCCTTTCCTTACAATGTATTTATCACAAGCAAGCATGAAATAACAGTCCATAGAGAATGCTAGTATAGCTGCCAAGAGAAAGGCATACACAGAATTTTCAGAAGTGTACAGTGCTCCAGAGGTTATATGCAAAACAGAAATACAGTATTTTACACATTCCCTTGTAAGATAGCAAAGTCTCTGGTAGGAATTAATTGTTGAGAGGGAAATGGCAACCCACTCCAGTACTCTTGCCTGGAGAATTCCATGGACAGAGGAACCTTCAGGCTGCAGTCCATGGGGTCACAAGAGTCGGACATGGCTGAGTGACTTTGACTTCGACTACTACTAAATCTAAGTCAGGTGGTCTGGTATTCCCATCTCTTTCAGAATTTTCCACAGTTTATTGTGATCCACACAGTCAAAGGCTTTGGCATAGTCAATAAAGCAGAAATAGATGTTTTTCTGGAACTCTCTTGCTTTTTCCATGATCCACTTGACGTACTCCTTTTCCTATTTGGAACCAGTCTGTTGTTCCATGTCCAGTTCTAACTGTTGCTTCCTGACCTGCATACAGATTTCTCAAGAGGCAGGTCAGGTGGTCTGGTATTCCCATCTCTTTTAGAATTTTCCACAGTTTATTGTGATCCACACAGTCAAAGGCTTTGGCATAGTCAATAAAGCAGAAATAGATGTTTTTCTAGAACTCTCTTGCTTTTTCCATGATCCAGCGGATGTTGGCAATTTGATCTCTGGTTCCTCTGCCTTTTCTAAAACCAGCTTGAACATCAAGGAGTTCACGGTTCACGTATTGCTGAAGTCTGACTTGGAGAATTTTGAGCATTACTGTACTAGCATGTGAGATGAGTGCAACTGTGCGGTAGTTTGAGCATTCTTTGGCATTGCCTTTCTTTGGAATTGGAATGAAAACTGACCTTTTCCAGTCCTGTGGCCACTGCTGAGTTTTCCAGATTTGCTGGCATACTGAGTGCAGCACCTTCACAGCATCATCTTTCAGGATTTGAAACAGCTCAACTGGAATTCCATCACCTCTGAACTAAACCTAGTTATGTCTCCGGGAATTATACCCTTGAACTAATCAGAAGAGTCCCCATTCGCTCGCGCACGTTCCTCTCAGCCAATCATGTAGTGCCAGCTACCCTATTTCTGAGACAAAGAACTGCCTGTATATAAGCAGCCGTACTCCAGAGTTCAGGACCCTTGTTGGATTCCACTGCGCTGGATGAGATATGTGCCCTAGCTCGAGCTAGCAATAAAACCCCTTTATGGTATTGCATTGCTGTGGGCATCTTATTCTCTCAGTTTTGGGGACCCGGACTCTGGGCACAACAATACAATCAAGCGCTCATCTTACAAAAGGTTTTCTGCTAGTCATAAGGAGCTGAAGTCACCATGGAGGGTTTAGTGCTTTTCTAGATATGAAGAGATACAGGGATTGAGATTATGAAGTAAGTTCCTGAAAATATCTAATTATCTAAAGACATGTTCCATCTGTTTTCCTGGAGCACAAAGTGCCACATTCTTCACCCTGAACTCCCTTCAGGGCGTGTTGAAGGTCAGCAGCAGTGACAGCACAGGGTTCAATCTCCACAGAGGCAGCACATTTGCCCTTGGCAAGTCCGTTTGGCTTTTTTTTTTTCCTTTTCTTTTTTTTTTTAAAAAAAATTATTTTTACTTTATTTTACTTTACAGTATTGTATTGGTTTTGCCATGCATTGACATGAATTCTCCCGTTTGGCTTTAACACAAGGAAATGAAAAGCTGAGGGCCTGAGGAGAAGGGGGCAACAGAGAATGAGATAGTTAGATGGTGTCACCGACTCAATGGACTTGAATTTGAGCAAATTCTGGGAGATAGTGAAGGACAGGGAAACCTGGCGTGTTGCAGTCCATGGGGTCACAAAGAGTCAGATACAATGAGTGACTGAACAGCCACAACATGAGGAAAGAAATGGTGAAATTTCAGGCAGCAGGCAGCCTGCATGCTTGTTTTGATCCTTGATAGATGGCAGCTGATGATCCTGAAGCAGAGTTTTAGTTTCTTGCACAGGAATTGAACTTGGATAGCTGGGCAACTTCCCTGGTGGCTCAGATGGTAAAGAATCTTCCCCCAATGCAGGAGACCTGGGTTCGAGACCTGGGTTCAATCCCTGGTTAGAGAAGATCCCGTGGAGGAGGGCATAACAGCCCACTCCAGTATTCTTGCCTGGAGAATCCCACGGACAGAGGAGTCTGGCAGGCTACAGTCCATAGGGTCACAAACAGTTGAACACAACTGGGCAACTAACACGCATGCAGCCTAGGGGTGGGGGGAAACCCTGGGGAATTCTAGCTTCTATACCATCAAGGCTTAGAGACTAAGAAGGAAGGTGCCCTATTGTTTCTTGCCCCATTTAAAAACTGAATTTCTCTAAGGCAAGCCTGTAAAACACAGGTACAAAGTTTATTATCAGAGACACAGAATAACATGTGGAAAACCACACAGAGAAAGTTTGTTTATTTAGAACAGAAGCAAGGCAAAAGTACAGACCCAGAGAGAAACAGTGCGGGTATCCCCCCTAAGGAGGAGGAGCATGGAAAAGAGCCAGTTAAATCATTTGTATGAGCTCCCCTCGTGGCTCAGATGGTAAAGAATCTGCCTGTATTGCAGGAGACCTGGGTTCTCTCCCTGAGTCAGGAAGATCCCCTGGAGGAGGGAATGGCTTCCCACACCAGTAGGGCAGTTCTTCCAGGTCTTTATTTACCTTTGGTCCTTTATCTCATTTCTTTGTTTACACCTGACCTTCCCTGTGGTTTTGTCACTTAGTGTAAGACTCTTCACAACCACATGGGCTGTAGCCCACCAGGCTTCTCTGTCCATGGGATTCTCCATGGGATTCTCCAGTAGTGGATTGCCATTCCCTTCTCCAGAGGATCTTCCAGACCCAGGGATTGAACCCTGGTCTCCTGCATTGTAGGCAGATTCTTTACCATTTGAGCTACAGAGAAGTCCTTCCTACAGGGAAGACCTTCCCTAGGACCCTCCTCTATACACGTGCACATCTTTTTGCCCAAATGGATACCAGTGCAGAGGCCTGGGGGAGGTTCAACATACCTATTATGGTGCGGCAATCCCTCCCTTATTGACTCTGTGCACGTGCAGTGGGGGAGACTTCCTTGACCTCAGGAGCGATAGATTTGCTCATCTTATCTCTTTGTTCTAGCAGAGCTAGTTTCTGCCATTAACTTTGTCCTTGGAGTGTTAGGGAAAACAGAGTTGCAATTTACTCTGCTTAACAAAGTCCAGCTGCTTTGCCCAGGGTCCACCTATCGCCTGCCTCAGCTCTAGAGAGATGTCAGGCCGATTCCTGGGAGATGTGTCTTCATGGCAAGATGAAATAAGAACTGCTCATCCATTTTATGTGCCAGCTGTGTCTCCTCAGGTGGCTCGGTGGTAAAGAACCTGTCTGCCGATGCAGGGGATGTGAGTTTGATCACTGGCTTGGGAAGATCCCCGGAAGAAGGAAATGTCACCCCATTGCAGTGCTCTTGCCTGGAAAAATCCCATGGACAGAGGAACTTGGTAGGCTACAGTCCATAGGGTCCCCCAAAGTTGGACATAACTTAGTAAGTGGACAACAACAATGTGCTCCTCACCATTCCAAATTCATATTTCTTTTCTTTTTTTAATCTTTATTTATTTATTTAAATATATTTTCTTTTTTTAAATTAATTTTTATTTTTTAGTTTGTTTTGCTTTACAATACTGTATTCATTTTGCTATACAATAAAATTGTGTCTTACTGTTGGTGGGAATGCAAACTAGTACAGCCATCATGGAGAAGATTGTGGAGTTTCCTTAAAAAACTGGAAATAGAACTGCCATATGACCCAGCAATCCCACTGCTGGCATACATACCTAGGAAACGAGACTTGAAAGAGACATGTGTACCTCAATGTTCATTGCAGCACTGTTTACAATAGCCAGGACATGGAAGCAACCTAGATGTTCATCAGCAGACGAATGAATAAGAAAGCTGTGGTATATATACACAATGGAATATTACTCAGCCATTAAAAAGAATACATTTGAATCAGTTCTAATGAGGTGGATGAAACTGGAGCCTATTACAAGAGTGAAGTAAGTCAGAAAGAAAATCACCAGTACAGTATACTAATGCATGTGGAATTTAGAAAGACAGTAACGATGACCTTATATGCGAGACAGCAAAAGCTACACAGATGTATAGAACAGTCTTTTGGACTCTGTGGAAAAGGCGATGGTGGGATGATTTGAGAGAATAGCATTGAAACATATATATTATCATATGTGAAACAGATCACCAGTCCAGGTTTGATGCATGATACAGGATGCTCAGGGCTGGTGAACTGGGATGACCCAGAGGGATGGGATGGGGAGGGAGGTGGGATGGGGGTTCAGGATGGGGAATACATGTACACCCATGGCTGATTCATGTCAATGTATGGCAAACCACTACAATATTGTAAAGTAATCAGCCTCCAATTAAAATAAATAAATTTAAAAAATTAAAATTGTGTCTTAGTGATAGAAATTATAGCAGTTCAGTGTGGGTGATCAATGCATTAGAGCAGGGGTCCCCAAGCCTTTTGGTACCAGGGACCAGTTTTACAAAAGGCAAATTTCCTCTGACAGGGTGGTGCAAGGGATGGTTTCAGTATGATTCATTCACATGACTTTTTTTGTATACTTTATATGTCTATTATTATTACATTGTGAAATATAATGAAATAATTACACAACTTACTGTAAGGCCAGACTCCAGGGGCCATGATGGGCCACCTCTCTCCCGCCGGCAGGAAAGTCCCTAACGGAAGGATCCTCCCAGATCCCGAGGACCAATGACAGCACACTTCGCCAGCTAAAACAATCCCCACCCTAGCTGCGTAAAGGACTTATCAGCCCGCAACACCTCGACCTAACAACCTATCCAAACCCCCTTCTACTAACTATACCCTTTTTGGTGATCTTGCCAGGCCATCCCTCACAATGAACGTATATAAACCACCCCCAACATGGTCCGGGCACGGACTACCTCGACCTGCCTCATTCAGGTCCGGGAACCCCTCCTGGTAGCGCTTCGCCATTAAAGCCTGTTAGACACTCTTTTTGGTGTCTGGTCATCTTTTACCTAACATTTACCATAATACAGATTCAGTGAGAGCTCTGAGGTTGTTTTCCTGAAAGTAGATGGTCCCATCTAGGGGTGATGGGATAGCCATGAAAGTGAACGTGAAAGTCGCTCATTTGTGTCTGACTCTTTGTGGCCCCATGGACTATATGGTCCATGGAATTCTCCAGGCCAGAAAACTGGAGTGGGTAGCCTTTTCCTTCTCCAGGGGGTCTTCCCAACCCAGGGATTGAACCCAGGTCTCCTGCATTGCAGACGCGTTCTTCACCAGCTGAGCCACCAGGGAAGCCTGGGAATGCCACGAGGAGTGACTAAACAAAGATGAAGCATCGCTGGTTTGCTCTCCCACCACTCACATCTTGCTCTGTGGCCCAGTTCCTAACAGGCCAGGGACCAGTACTTGTCCATGGCCGGGGAATTGAGACTACAATTCTACTTCCTCCAATTCCACCACAGTGTGTGGATTCCTCTGATTTTTTTCTCAATGCATGCACAAAATGTACACACATACACACACATTCCTGTTTTGTTTATGAATGGAACCTTTACTCAATACCATTTTTGAAATATACTTTCCCCTACTCTGTCTATGTTTAATACAATGTTTGCACCTCTCTGTGACATTCTATCAGCCTATTTAACACATATGAAGAAAGTGATTCAGAGAGGTGACATCAAGTGACCAGAATAGCTGATCTGATACAGGCTTGCCCACTGAACGGTTCTGGATGAGGGCGGAAGAACCCCTGGAGAAGGCACAGTGGGTGAAGTGTTTTCAACACAGGCTGGGGAACATTTCATAAGCCAGGCTTCTGGGATTTGGCAGCTGAGATGTTTTGTGTTTGATGAAAATCCACTGGGGATGCTACAGCCTCCTCAAGTTCTGCACAGAGTTTCTTCTCCTGAGTCTGCCTGCCTCCTGTCCCCTTTCCCTTCTACCATCTGATCCAAGAGTCAGGGGAGCCAGGCCAATAGACCCTGTCCTTGTGATGGGTATAGAGACCTGTGTGGCTTGAGTATTTGGTCCTGGCTACAGAAAATTAGATACCTGCTTAGAGCTTCAGTATGGGGCTAGAATTTGCTCTGCATGTTGCCCTTCATAAGGATCAATTTATTGTTGTTTCATAGCTAAATCATGTCTGACTCCTTGCAACCCCATGGATTGCAGCATTCCAGGCCCCTCTGTCCTCCACTATCTCCCAGAGTTTGCTCAAATTCATGTTCATTGAATCAGTAATGCTATATAACCATCTCATCCTGTGTAGCCCCCTTCTCCTTTTGCCTTCAATCTTTCCCAGCATCAGGGTCTTTTCCAGCAAGTCGGCTTATTGCATCAGGTGGCCAAAGTATTGGAGCTTCAGCAATAATTCCTCCAATGACTATTTAGGATTGATTTCCTTTAGGATTGACTGCTTTGATCTCCTAGCTGTCCAAGGGAATCTCAAGAGTCTTATCCAGCACCATAGTTCAAAAGCATCAGTTTTTTGGTGCTCAGCCTTCTTTATGGTCCAACGCTTACATCCGTAAATGGCTACTGGAAAAACCATAGCTTTGACTATACAAACCTTTGTCAGTAAAGTGGTATCTCTACTTTTTAATATGCAATCTAGGTTTGTAGATAATTTAAATTTTAATTTCATGGCTGTCGTCACTGTCCACAGTGATTTTGGAGGCCAAGAAAATAAAATCTGTCATTGCTTCTACCTTTTCTCCATCTATTTGCCATGAAGTAATGGCACCAGATGCCAAAGGTCAATCACATGCTATCAAATTTTAGAACAAAATGTCAAAGGACAGCACCCACTTGTCCTTTTGTGCAGCCTGGATGTTCCACCCAATGCCTGCTCTTGGAGGCTGTTGCTCCTCATTCAAGTCTCTGCCCACCCTCACCCTTGGACTAAGGTAGGATGTTCTCTGGGCACATCATTCACCACTCTCTGACACATCCTTGGTGATTCTTTCAATCATTGCCCATCTCCTCCCAAGATGTTAGCCCCTTGACAGGAGGGAAGATGTCTGCATTGCTCATGCTGCATCCCCATGCCTGAAATAGTGACCAGCACATAACAATCATGGTTGTATGAACAGCTCTGAAGGTGTAGATTTCTCTCTTTATATTATAACTGAAAATTAGAATTAGCAGGATGAAGGAAGGCACTGTGCTCCCTGTATCCTTTTCAGAATCCAGACTCAGGAGCCTTATGGCAACATTCCCTAAAACTTGAAGCAGTGTACATAGTTCCCCCTGGGTATCTATTTAGACACATTTCTGAGTCTGTGTTTCCACATGGGGGTTTCTGTATTTACTTGCAAACTCTCAGGTGATATGGTGGGATGGCAGTTTGAGGACCACACTTTCGGCAGCCTAGCCTTAGAACTGCCCGATGCAAACCTTTCTCTCTTTCCCAGTTTTATAATGAGCATCATTATGTGTCAGGCTTTGCTGTCATCTGTACAGTCTTACTTACCTAATATGCTGGGGAGCTGGAGCAAGTTGCTTCACTTCTCTGAATCTCCAGCTCTTCTTCTGTAAAACTTGGCTCATGAACTTGATCTTCCAAGGCTGTTGGAAGATTACATCAACAACAACAACAACAAACAGTGACTTGCGTTTACTGACCCCTTCCTCTGTCTTATGTGTTCTACAAGCATTGTCTCTTTTAGTGATCCCTCGCATTTTCCATAAGAGGTGATGCTAATGAAATGCCCATTTACACACAGAGAAGAAGGAGAGGTTCGTGGTTCAGGCTACCTAGCGTGAGGCCTGGGTCACAGCCTGTTTCCATCACATGTGTGACTTTGAGTGAGTCACTCACATAGTTTTCAGTTTCAGTTTTCTCAACTCTAAAATGAAAGCAAACAAAGAGTTCATACACGAGAAGGCTTCAAACAGCTTCAGTGGCCCCTGTTGGCAAATGCTGGGTGGTGGTTGACATTTCTGCTCTAGGCTTCCTGCTTATTCCTGGCCCATAGTTCATCTGCAGTGAGTTGAACTCCTCTAGGCACCAGGGCTCCTTCTATGTGCATGATATCATTGCATGGGTTATCATTTCTGGCCTTGCCACTTTAACCCTGATGTGAATGGACCTGCCAGGAGGCAAAGTCTACCCTTGTGGAGCAGAGGTCATTCTTGGGGGAAGATGCACCCCATACCCCTGAAAACATTAGGATCCTCCACCTGAATCCCCCAGCCAGTGTTGAGGGGAAGGACATTTGGAGTCTCCCTAGCATTCCACCAGTTTCAGGACAGTCCTTCTCCCCACTCTCCTGCTCAGTTTCTTTGCCAGGAGCCCCAACCTTCAAGTTCTCTGTCATCTGAGACCACAGCACAGGACAGTTCTGGACAGGATCAAGGAAGGACCGGGAGGGGACACCAGATCCACTGGGTGGTTCATCCTGGATGTGGGAAGATGATCCACATGATAATACAAGGACCTCAAGATATCTCCCCACTGGAGTGACCATACTGGCTGAGAATCCACCATTATAAATGCCCCCAGATTAGTAGGGTGTCATCCCTTATGAATGGGAGTGGGACAGTATAGCAGAGGAGAAAGGCTTAGGCTTGGTGGTATGACAGACCTGGCTTCTTTCCAGCTTTGCAACTTGGGTTAGAGCTTTACCTCTATGAACTTCAGTTTACTCTTTTGTTAAATAGGTATCTTCCCCTCTGCCATCACTTGGGCCCCTCTACCTGACCCCAGGGTGCTGGCCCAGAGCCCTGAGGGGAAGGTGATGTATTATCTTGCTGTAAGAACATCCTGCACACAGTGGGGTTACTATATGTAGAGCACTGGACACACAGTAGGCATGCTATACACAGAGTACTCAGCACACAATAGCTGTGTTGTACATAGATTATCAAGCACACAGTAGGTTCTCTTTACATACCACACCTAACACATAGTAGGTGTGCTTTGTGTAGAGACCCAGCACTTAGTAGGCATGCCTTGTGGAGAATCTTCAATACACCGTAGGCATGTAGAACACCCAGCATACAGTAGACAGAATTTATGCAGAGTCCTTGGCACACAGTAGGTGCACTTTCAGTAGCTCATCCAGAACATAACAGCACGCTCTATGTAGAGCTCCTGACACACTGTAGGCATGCTTTTTGAGGGATCCAGCACACAGTACACACTCCTCATATACAGTTGTCGCACAGAGTTGTTTTCTTTATGCAAGCCTTATTTCAGGGTCTCATCCAACATCCCGTTTCCCAGATAGGAAGGTTGAGACCAGAGAGGGTCTCCAAAGCCCACAGTATGAATGAAGGTGGGTCAGAACTCCACTCCGACCTCTGCCTCTTCTGTGTGCATACTGTTCTCTCTAGGTCCCTTGCAGCCTTACCCTTCATGTCTCAAGATGCCCTCTTCTGACTGGGTCCTTTATCCCCTTATAATTCTCAGCTGGGTGTGTTTCTCTGCTCCTGATCCCAGCTGTCATGTCTCAATCTGGGCCCTGGGGTGCTGAGAGGCAGGACTTGAATTCTTGCCAGGCTGTATCACCAGGAGGTCAGAGAGTTCAGGTCTCCGAGCTCCCTGTTTCTGTGCCAAGAAGTGTTATATGACACCCTCCTGGCCCAGGCGTGGAGAGGAGCCTTGGAAATGACTTCAGACAAGCCTGAGCTAGGCCCTACTTGTGTGATACCTGAATATTTATGCTTTTATCTGCTACACTGTGCTTAGAGCCGCAGGTGTGGCTGCACACTTGGGAGCTCAGAGTCATCTTTACCTGCTCCAGTTTTCCCATTTGGGATGTGATGAGTCCTGAGCATCCAGTGTACAAACTGTGACCCTGAACTTGTTCACAGGCCTCACCCTTTATTTGGACAGCCTCCAGGTAGGGAGGAGGTAAGCAGGCAGCAAGGATTGGCTGGTTTAGTGTAGACACTGGCAGGTTTTTTCCTGGGACAGGGTCAGACCAAACCTTCCCTGGAGGAGCAGGGGAGTTGTGCAGGACAAGCTGCTCTTGGCAGAAGGTGACCAGCTGGAGGTAATAGGGCTGGGCGGCCTGGCCTGGGGTGGGAAAGGCCACTGTTCTAGGCAGGGTGGCTCTAGGGAACAAGCTGGTCTGGGAGATGTGTGGATGTCATAGGTAACTAACACACAAACATTCTGTGTGTCTTTCTGTCTCTCTCTGTCTGTGATTCTCCCTCTTACTCTGACTTTCCCTTTTTGAGCTCATGTCTGCCCATTTCTGAGCGTGTCTTGCCCCATCCTCAGCACTCACCCTGCCCTTCACTCCCATGCTCCTCTCACTCTATTTATCCCTGCCTCACAGCTCACCATCACTGCCCCTTCTTTCACCCTCAGGAGCTCACCCTTCACCCTGTTTGCCCCACAGGATGCTGGAGCTGAGCCTATCCAGGCTGGGACTCGGGTCAGTGGCAGTCTCCCCGTGGCTGCTGCTGCTAGTAGTAGGGGCCTCCTGGATCCTGGCCCGCATCCTGGCCTGGACCTACACCTTCTACAACAACTCTCGCCGCCTCCAATGTTTCCTGCAGCCCCCAAAACACAACTGGTTCTTGGGTCACATGGACCTGGTGAGTGTGGGCAGCAGGATGGGTCTGGGGGATCAGGGTGGGTGGACTTCCTGAGGTCAGGAATGGGGCTCAGGTTGGGGATCGGGTCCAGGACAGCAGAGAAGCAAGCGAAGCCAGGGAGTCCCCTCTTCCTCACTCACTCATTCCTCTGCTGTCCCATCGAGACCTTCCCCACATCCTGTCCTTCCAGCCCTAGTCTGTTTTGAGGTCCAGTTCCTGCCTGACTTCCACACAATAGTGCATCTCTGAGGTCAGGCTGCACAGACCCTGGTCTCCTGGGCTCTCTAGTCTCCATGGTGACCTTGAGGTCTCCTCAAGGGTGCTGTCCAGGGTCTGCTCTGCTTGTGGTCCATTTACTGTGTCTTTTCATTCTAGGTTACAGCTGTCCCACAGGAATTGGCCATCAACTCCCCACCCCGACCTACAGGACCACAGCTCCCCATACCCTCTCTCTCCCAGGATCCCTTCTAATCTTGCCTTCTCTCCTCCCAAGATATCCCAATGGGCTCATTGCCCAACCTGGATAAAGTTCACTTCTTCTTTAAGAAGCCCTCTTAGACATCCCCATCCTTCTGCTTGCCAGCTTTGTGCCCCAGACTTTGATCTTTGAATTGGTTCTGCTTATGATTAATTAAACAGTCAATTGTACAATTACATATTAATCGCCTTCCAGTTTGACGCTAGTTCTAGGAAGCAGATACTACAGTGTGTACGCCAGGGCTGGCATACTGTAAGCATGCAAAATAAATGTTTGGTTATCTAGGTGATGAACTTGCCATTACCTTCTTCTGTCAAGGTCAAAGGAATGAGTACCCAGCTCTTCCCATCTAACAGCCCGGCTGAGAGATGAGAACATTTTTTCTTTCCTGTCTTGGATGAGAACTACAACTTGAGGGAGGACTTGACTGCAATTTTCCTGTTTATGATGGCAAAGTTCAGAAGCCCAGAAAGGGGGAGCACTCCAAAGCTTGCTGTGTAGATTTCCTGAGAGTCTGGGTCTAGAAATGGTCTCTGCAAGCCCTGGGGTAACAGGAATGTTATAAAATTATTGCAGTTCTGCTCTTCCCTCCAAGGGCTTGGCTGTGTGGTCTGGTCTTGATCACTTTTCCTTCCTGTGGCCCCTCTTGCTGTGTGACTTTGGCTGAGTCACTCTCTCTCTCTGGACCAGTTCTCACCAAATGCACTGAATCCTCACCTGAGGTCCTTGGGGAGAGGGGAACAAAGCCCAAAAGTAAAAGTGACTTATGTTCACCTGCCTAGAGCACCTAGAACACCTTTGTCAAGCTTGAATGGAGCATCCTGATAGAGGTGACGCTTCTCTAGGAGCATCATCTTCTTCCCGTTGGGTTGCACATGGTGTCAGTTTCTTCATCTATAAGTGGCATGATTGAAAGTCGTATCCTGAGGTTGCAGAGGAATAGACAGACAGGATGTACTCTGCACAGAGCCTAGCCAATAGAAGGTTTGTAGGTCTGAGCTGCTTTCTTGATTAATGTCTGTCCCTTGGGATCTGCCAGGGCTGGAAGGTCCCAGGTCTGCAGACCCTTTACCATGTAAGGAACTGGAGGCCACTTGGACCATCCAGATTATGAAGGATGTGGAAGCCAAACCTAAGGAGAAGCCCTGAGGCCACCTTGCATCCACAAACCTCCCCCATAGGGATCTCCTCCTGTAGGCACTCCTGGAACTGGGACCACTCCCAGGACATGAAAAATCTGACCTCTCAAGTCAAGGTCACCTCCCTATGGGTAGAGAGCCTGTCTCTTCCCTGTATCCTGGGGTATACCCTTGGGACTTGGAGATGCTCCATGTCCCTTCTGCCCCTAGAGAAGGAGGAAGCAGAGATTCTCTCCATCTGTACAGAGTCTGACACACTGTCCGCTGCAGTGGCCCCAGCTGGGAAGTGATGGCTCTTCCCTTGCTTGCAGGTGCCCCCCACGGAGCAGGGCCTGATCTACTTCACTCAGATGGCGGCCAGCTACCCCCGTGGATATTTGATCTGGTTTGGCCCCATTATCCCAATGGTCATCTTCTGCCACCCTGACATGCTCCGGAGCATCACCAATGCCTCAGGTACCCAGGCAGAGCTTGTGGTGGTGGATGCTATGACACATTTGAGGGATTCCAGCTCCTCCTTGCCAACATTTGATATGGCCCCTCCTCCCCTCTCTGGCTCAGCCATTTCCTCCTTTCTTTCATATATTCATCAGCCCCCGTTTCACTGTCTCCTTCTTCCTCACTCTGTTATCTATACCCCACTCTGGTGCCCTGCTGAAAGATGTCCTCAATCTCAGGACTCAGATCTGGAACAGGATATCCCTGACCTGGTGTGGTTGGTCAGGAATTGGCTGGAGGGAGATGGGCTGTGGCAACCCAAGAAGAAGCAAGGTCCCCTGTTAGGGCGTGCTGGAAGGCTTTCTGGGAGAGGAGGTGCTGGAACTGGGTCTGGAACAATGAACAGATATATTTGAAAGCAGAGGGTAGAGTGATGCAGTGGGCATCCATAGCATCCAGGACCCCTGGAACATCTGCTCTCAGTCTCACTCATCCCCAGATCCCCAGCAATGAAAATTTATGTCTGGTGCGTGATCTGGGCTGCTATTTTTGTGACATCCCCTCTCCAATGGGTCAGTTTCTTGACTGTATCCTGTGGCTCAGCCACTTCTAATTCAGGGCCTTCCTTCTCCAGTGCCCAGGAATCTCCCTGAGGAGACTCTACCTCATCCCGCCCTGGCTCCCTAACTTTGTCCCCTGCCCCTCCCATCCACAGACAGACCAGGCAAGCAGGGGAATGGGCAGCTTCTGACAGAGACCTGGTTTCTGACACCAGAAGGCTGAGTGACTCTGGGCAGGGCCCTAGCTCTCTCTGGCTGCTGAAGTTTCTTTCAGCTGTAGTGGTGGAAACTCAACCCTGTATGATCTATACAAAGAAAGAGTATCAATTGACTGTAAACTCCAAGGAAGATGTCTTCAGGACAGCTGGATCTGGGCCTTAAAATGTCATCAGAAATCTGTTTTCATTGTTTAGTTCTGTGTTCATCTGTGATGGCTTCCCTCTTATCCTGGTAAGATTGAATCCTCCAAGCTCAACCCCCATAGAAAAGTGAACTCATTAAAAACAGTTTTAGAAAAAGTTGAAGGTTCCCTTTAATTTGCCGGGCTTGGGTCATAGGACCAATTCTCATGTTCCTGAGAGTCTGATTGCATGTCTTGGCAGGCACAGGGTTACCTGAGCTATTGTTTTAGGGCTTAGAGGAGTTCAGTGGTTAAGAACTCAGTCCCTGGATTCAGGCACACCTGGCCTCATGTGTCAGGCATAATATCTGTGTGACTGTGGGCAAGTCATTTCAATATTCAGAGCCTCAGTTTCTTTATCTGGAATATTGGGGTGGAAGAGAAGTGAGTTGAACATGGTGTTTGGGATCAACACAGGGAAAGACCCTTCTTATCCCTGCACCTGAAGGGACATCCAACTGTCCTTTATGGAGGGTGTGGGGAAGGAGCCTGAGAAAGCGTGAGGACAGAGGAGCAGCTGCTGAAATTGATTCATAGCTTCAGATGTGGCTCTCTGCCCGGCAGATCCTTCCCTCTGGCAGCCTAGAAGAGCTTGAGTTGGTCCTATTTGTTCCTCTCCAGATCAGAGCTGGGAGGAATGTCTCCTGTACACACAGGGCCTGGCCGGCACCTATGGGGATGCATCCTGCTCGTGGGTGGGGCCCTGGCACGTGATCATCTACCTCTTCCATCCCACTGCATCAAGCCTGTGCTCTTTGCTCCAGGTAGATCCTTGGCTATAGGTTGACCCCTGTCATGGTCTGTGTTGCCTCTAATTGGGCGGCTGACCATGATGCAGACAGTGGGGGTGTGTGGCCAGGGTACCACTGTCTCTCACTGCAGACTTCTACCTGCGTGACCTCCAGTCATGTCTGTGCAGTGTCTACTGCATGGCCACATCTAGTCACATTTATGTATCCACATGGATTCTGGTTACAATTGGTGTATGTTAAACCTGGTGCCATCTAGTATGTTTTATGCCTGAGCTCAAAGATGTTCTCAGTCATGTCTGGAGCTCACCTGTGGCCAAGGACATTTGAGGCATCTAGGAGTCTCTCTGGTTCTTATCTGAAATGTCATTAGAGATCGTCTGGTTCTCCTGTTGATCACTCCTGGGCCACATGTGGGGTTTGCCTCAGGTCTGGGGCTCAGGGTCACTTTGAGAAATGCCTGAGACCTTGTGTGAATCCTGCCTGTTTTGGGTCTTAAGGTATGCCTGGCTCACACTTGGTTCATGTCTGTGAGATCACTGTATACAAGTCCTGTCTGGAGCCTGCCTGGGGCACCCTGGGAGCAGGTCAGATGGTCTTCAGGTCCATGGCAGAGCTGTTGCACCATTTCAGGTTGTGTCATGCATGTTGGGGCCACGTCAGGGCATGGTAACACATGGGGCCATGTCAGATGTCTCAGGAGAGGTCCTCGTGCTGGGGCAGGTGTGGTGTCCTTGGTCCCTGTAAAGGTGTTTTGTAGAGGGCTGGGTTTTGCTTCCATGTCAGAATGTGCTGGACTCTGTAGGCTATGTCAAGGAATGTTGGGGCATGTTGTGTCATTCTGGGGTGTGTCTAAGCACACTGAGTTGTGCCTATGGGCTCTGCCTTTGCTCTTCTCTGTGCTGCGGCCTGGTCTGGTCCCTTCTCCCCTCCCAGCTTCCTGTGCTCTTAGTCCCATTCTGCTATGTTGGGCTTGGAGAGGGAATGCAGATTCCTGGCTGGAAGCCTCCACCCCTCATCAGAAGTCCCTTTCCTCTCCATCTACCTGGCCCCTGATTGTCTTTATTCATTTCAGCTGCCATTGCACCCAAAGACATGCTGTTCTATGGCACTCTAAAACCCTGGCTTGGTGAGTAACTGTGAGTGAAGGGCATTGGGGATGACTTTGGGGACCCAGGGGAAGGTCTTCCTTTGCTCACTCCCTGTGGCTCTCTTTGCTAGGGGATGGGCTCCTGGTGAGTGCTGGTGACAAGTGGAGCAGCCACCGTCGCATATTCAGTCCCTGGGTTGGGAAGATCCCCTGGAGAAGGGAAAGACTATCCACTCCAGTATTCAATCCTGGAGAACTCCATGGACTTTATAGTCCACAGAGTCACAAAAAGTCAGACACAACTGAGCGACTTTCACTTTTGTGTTATTGTTTGTAAGTGATGTGTTACTCCAGAATAACTAGACGACATTATGGGCTCTGTGCTGCGGCCTGGTCTGGTCCCTTCTCCCCTCCCAGCTTCCTGTGCTCTTAGTCCCATTCTGCTATGTTGGGCTTGGAGAGGGAATGCAGATTCCTGGCTGGAAGCCTCCACCCCTCATCAGAAGTCCCTTTCCTCTCCATCTACCTGGCCCCTGATTGTCTTTATTCATTTCAGCTGCCATTGCACCCAAAGACATGCTGTTCTATGGCACTCTAAAACCCTGGCTTGGTGAGTAACTGTGAGTGAAGGGCATTGGGGATGACTTTGGGGACCCAGGGGAAGGTCTTCCTTTGCTCACTCCCTGTGGCTCTCTTTGCTAGGGGATGGGCTCCTGGTGAGTGCTGGTGACAAGTGGAGCAGCCACCGTCGCATGCTGACACCCGCTTTCCACTTCAACATCCTGAAGCCCTATATAAAGATTTTCACAAAGAGTGCAGAGATCATGCACGTGAGTCTCTTGAACCCAGCATTCCAGCTGGAGTCTTTAGGATAACGGGGACTCAGGAACATCTTGTCTGGAATTCTGGATCTTCCAGTTGACTTTGAGGCCATTGTTCTCCCTTCTGAACCTTAGTTTCCTTGGCTGATAAATAAGTTAACATGAGCCTTGTTTTGCAAAGTGGTCAACATAATGTAATGGAGCCATGTTCCTGGCACATAGTAAGTGCTCAGAATTTGTTAGTTTCTCTTTTTCTTCACAGAAGCCTTGGAATTTTGAGACATATTTTAGGAAAATAATGAACGCTGTATAAATTTTTATCAATGTTTATAAATGTCCTTAGGTGCAATGGCAGCTGAAATGAATAAAGACAATCAGGGGCCAGGTAAATGGAGAGGAGAGGGACTTCTGATGAGGGGTGGAGGCTTCCAGCCAGGAGTCTGCATTCCCTCTCCAAGCCCAACATAGCAGAATGGGACTAAGAGCACAGGAAGCTGGGAGGGGAGAAGGGACCAGACCAGGCCGCAGCACAGAGCCCATAATGTCGTCTAGTTATTCTGGAGTAACACATCACTTACAAACAATAACACAAAAGTGAAAGTCGCTCAGTTGTGTCTGACTTTTTGTGACTCTGTGGACTATAAAGTCCATGGAGTTCTCCAGGATTGAATACTGGAGTGGATAGTCTTTCCCTTCTCCAGGGGATCTTCCCAACCCAGGGACTGAACCCAGGTCTCCCACACTGCAGGCGGATTCTTTACCAGCTGAGCCACAAGGGAAGCCCAAGAATACAGGAGTTGGTAGCCTATCCCTTCTCCAGTGGATTTTTCCTGACCCAGGAATTGAACCGGGGTCTCCTGCATTGCAGGTGGATTCTTTACCAAGTGAACTATCAGGGAAGCCTATGGGGCACCCTAGTCATCATTTTTCTCAGGTTATTGGCCAAAACAGGTCCAAGGCCAACTCAGAATCAAAGGTTGGTGAAATAAGCTCCATGCCCTATTATAATCTACTTAAAAATCACATTGCAAAGGGTATATATATATATATATATAGAATTGAAGAACTAAAGTAAAGAATTTTTTGAAGTGCTTGGGACTTTTCTATACTTGCAAATGGACAAGTAAGCTTGTTACTGTTTCATGAATTCTGCCATTAGACACAAGAGTCCTGGGTCACGACAAAGGATAATTTATTACTCTTGGCTTAGTAAATGGCATGTGCTTCCTGTTGGTTTGTATTCTTCTTCCAAGTAATCAAATTCCATGAGGATGACACAGATGGGCTTCAACTGGTGCCTGCTCTTGTAGTATGTTGTATTATAGTTGGGAGAACTACTAGGTTTAGGGACTCTATGACTTTTAGAACTAGAAGCAAGCCTGATATTTTTCCAGGAGGAGACATTACCTCACTTCTCAAGGTTGTTTACTACAAACACAACTCTGAGAAATGGCCCAGGTAAAGAACATCAGGGTCTTCCAATTTTTTTAGTATACCAAGCAAGAATATGCTTGGTATACTAAAGGGATACTTGGGATATTTGGGATACTCAAGGCCCATGGAGGACCTTGGCCTTTCTCAACATAGGGGACAGTTTCCTAATCAGCTTTTAACCATGAAGATGATGAAAGCAAGATTTATTGAGCATTGGATTCATGTCATAAATTGATCAAGAATATATAGAGAGCAGGAGGCTGAGTCAGGATTTAAATTCAGGTCTCTTGACTTCCAGCGATGAGAACTTCACGTTCTATAAATAACACCTTGCACTTCCACTCAAGCCTGATGCTCCCTGGGGATGGTCCTGGAATCAAGAGGCAGGGTCTTAGGGTAGTCCACCCAGGTGGTTGTGAAGAGGCCCCAGCTCTGTCTCCTTCTCTGACCAGGCCAAGTGGGAGCGCCTGGTCACAGAGGGCCACATCCGTCTGGACATGTTTGAACACATCAGCCTCCTGACCCTGGACAGTCTGCAGAAATGTGTCTTCAGTTTTAACAGCAATTGTCAAGAGTGAGTTTCATCACTGGGCCTGGGAACATAAGTCATAGACTCAAGGTAGTAGATGGGGGAGGGAGGACTGACCAGGACAATTGAAAGGGCCTTCCTGGAGGAGGTGGCTCAGAGCTGGACAACCCAGGACAGGAAATGGAAAGAGAAGGAGCTATCCTTACAGGTAGGTAGAACCCTTTGATAAAGGCCAGGAGGTGGGATGAGAAAAGTATGTGCAACAGTGAGGAGACACCATGAAAAAAAGTTTGGAGGAATGAGAAGGTAATATCTTGAGGGAATTCTGAAGTCAGGCTAAGAAGATATGAACTTTATCTGAGGTTTCCTGGGAGCTATGGAAGGTGTTTGAGCACATGAAGGTCTTGGTTAAAGTTGAGCTTAGACATCTGACTCAAGAGAATCCAATAGTCATGTAGACCCTGGATGGTGTTGACACTGGATGTAAGGAAACTAAGAAGGGGGCTGGGCCATTGACCAGCTGGAAAAGGATAAGGGCTGAGACAAGTGGACAGTATAGGGAAGAAGGGGCAGATACTGAGAAAGAGAGAAAGGAGAGAAGCATGGCAAATAAGCTGTGCCCTGGGTGCCTGGGGCATGGAGGCAGCTCACTGAGACAGGATGTGGGTTGAGGAGATTCTGAAGAGTCACATCTTCTGGCTCATCCCACACTGTATCTTTGGGTTATTTGTTCTAGGAGCCTCAATTCCTGAAGAGAGGTAGACCCTGGCTTCTGGGCTTCAGGTTTTAAGTTGTTGCCGCCCTTATGCTCTCTTCTTCAGGAAGCCCAGCGAATATATTGCCGCCATCTTGGAGCTTAGTGCGCTTGTGTCAAAAAGAAACCAACAGATCTTCCTGTACATGGACTTCCTGTACTATCTCACCTCAGATGGGCAGCGCTTCCGCAAGGCTTGCCGCCTAGTGCACGACTTCACAGATGCCGTCATCCAGGAGCGGCGCCGCACTCTCCCCAAAGAGAATATTGATGACTTCCTCAAGGCCAAGGCAAAGACCAAGACTTTGGACTTCATTGATGTGCTTCTGCTGACCAAGGTGGGTTCCTCTGGGATCTGAGTTCAAGAGGTAGAAGGGACTTTGATTTGATCAAAGAATTTGAATGGGATGCAGAGGGTCCTGGGGAGCCTTGGAAGGTGCTTGTAGAAGGGAGGAATGGGTCAGGGATGTTTCAGAGATGATCAGGTGCAGTATAGCCTGTAGGGGCTGCTAAGTCTGAAACTGTGAAAGGCTTGTGATTTGACTCTAATGCAAACTGATAAGTCAGTCTACCACTGAGGTAGGCTCTACATGTATATACAGAATCTATCTATCTATCTATACAGAATTCTGGAGCAAAGCAGCACATTTATTTCTCATGGCCATAATAGTAGCTTGAGTAGAATTGTAGCTCTGTTTCCCCATTCCCAAATGCTTATGAGGGCACCATGCTTGGATCACAGTCAAAGTACCTCTAGATTTTGACATTTGGAACTTATACAGGGCAATTGATACATCAGCCTCTTTATCCCTATGGAGAGAGGGAGAGGGACTGGAAGAAAGATTATTCTGGAGCTTAAACAAATACTTTGGTGAGAAGGCAAATTCTACATGTTCTATAGTTTTATAACCCAAGTTGTAACCAAGGTTGCCAGAAACTTTTTGCAGAAATCCCCTGTCATGTATAAACATGAAAATATTTTCAGATCACTGATTCCTCTCACCAGGGACAACACAGTAGAGAAAGATGTTAAGGAGGAGGCCTATGGAATATGGCCTCTAGTTACAAGCTGAGCAAAGATTTCTAGGGCTTCAGGTTGGGATTGGGTTCCTATCTGCAGTTTTAGAGACTGGTGCATTAGACTCAAGGGTCCTCAGAACTAATGTGACTCTGGGGATCTTGCTTTCTCTCTAGGATGAAGATGGGAAGGGATTGTCAGATGAAGATATCCGGGCTGAAGCTGACACCTTCATGTTTGAGGGTGAGGGTCCCAGTTTGGGGCTAGAGAAAGAGAGGGAACTTGCTGAATTGACCCTGGACTACCCCATCCCTCCCCATCCTCCCCATAGGCCTTAGTGCAAGGGAGCTGTCTACCGGGGTCCAGCCCCGGTTGGATCCAGGGTATCCAAAGCGTGGACAGTGAGGTGAGGGAGATATATAGAGTTAGAGAGAGATAAGGAAAGAATTTTCAGTTAAGAGAATAGAGAAGAGAAAGAGGCTTATATTCCTTGGTTTACACAGAAAGTCATAAAGTCTTGAGACAAGAGACTTGCACCATTTCCATAGGCCCCAAGTGCCCTCCTGGTCTCCTGAGGGAGTGAAGACGCAGGGTGCCTTTCCATTCAGGTCTTAGAAGCCCAGGCAAATAAGTAAACATGGTGGACCTCTGTGCTCCAGATGAGAATTAGCCTGAAAAGGAGAGTAAGAAAGAAAAGATGACACGAGGGAACCAGGCTTTTGTGGAGCTGGTCCTGGTCCGTCTCTTTATTTTTCAGGGAAGCTTTTATACTTTAAGTTGTACATAGAGATAAATGTAAGAAGCAGAGTCACTCAGGGTCAGCTGCTCTGACCTTTATCTAAAGACAGAGTATTCTTTGCATATCTTTGTTCTTTGTCTTATGTTTGTTTACAATATCTTCTGGTCTGGAGAGTGATTAACATTTTATGGCCCCATCTTTCTTTCTATTGATAAAGGTTCGTCAATCAGAAAACTTGTTTTCTCTTAAGATCTACTTAGTCTTAAGATAGTGATAAAGTTACCTTCTTACATAGCAAGAATACAATGATTTATAACAAAGAGAAAATTCATTAACTCAAAAGTCTAGTATTGCTAACATCAAAACTACTATATTTCTTTTTCTACATTCCAATTACATTGATTAACATACTGCCAGATGCCTAAGGATATGGAGGCCTGGCAGCAATCATTAACTCAGCAATGAAACCCTTCACCAACATGATTTTTATCTTTAGAAAAACCCTATGCTAACTAAGACTTTCAAAATACTCCAAACTCTCTGCGCTGTTTATGGTTGAGAGGTTGTAAACAATCATGTGCTTAGTAGCAGGAGTGTGGATAAACCTGTCACACAAACTAGACTGCCAGCAGAGAGATTTGAGCTGAGACACTCCTTTTATATGCAGGAGACTATTAACTGGAGCTCTAAGTTAATTTTCCAGAGAAAAGTGGTCGGGTAGGCCCCTGTTAATGTCAGAAGAGTATAACAGGCAGATTTTGGTTTCAGGGAGAGATGCTTGAGCAGATCTAGGGACCCCTTGAATCTTGATCTGCCTTGCCCATCAGGCCTCTTCTGCATGACCTTGTCATGGGTGGGATCTCCTGTGCTGGCTCCTGGCAGCTGTCCATGCTCTAGTACTGAAGTAACCCAGAGACACAAGCAGTTCTGGATGCCCCTCAGGCCATGATGCCACAGCCAGTGGCCTCTCCTGAGTCCTACACAACCTTACAAAACATTCAGAATACAAGGAAAGGGCAGAGTCTCTCTATCCCAGGGACTTGGTGTGTGGCCCCTGGGCTACCTCATCTCTACCAATTCCCCCATGGTCCTTACTGTGAGGGTGCTGTTCACCTTTGGTGCTGAAGTAGCCCAGAGATCCAAGTCTTTCTGGATGCTACTCAGGCCATGACACCACAGCCAGTGGTCTCTCCTGGATCCTGTACAACCTTGCAAAGCACCCAGAATACCAGGAGCGCTGCAGGCGAGAAGTGCAAGACCTTCTGAGGGACCGTGAGTCTAAAGAGATTGAATGGTGAGTTCAAGACCTTATGGCCTTTTTTTGAACCCCTCTTCTTGGCTCTGCTCCCTGGTTGGGGAAGAGAGAAAATCTTTTTGTTGATTCTTTCACTTAGTGGGAATAGGAACAGAGCTCAGAGGCAAGATCTAGTACTCAGCATGTATAGCAGGGCATACTGGCTCTTGGGACAAAAATTTGGATTCTGAGATAATTTGCAACAATGTTTGAGGACAGATGATGACACTTGGCACAAATTCAGTAAGTGAACTTCCCCTCCACTCCCTTAATTTTCTCTCTGAAATCACATGTTTTCAAACATCTTTACTCTGTGTTTCTTCATCTCCTTCCCCCTCTAGTTCCTCATATTATTTAGTCCAAGATTCAGAAGGATCATCGAGGGAATAAAGTATTCAACTCTTGTCCAGGGATACCCATATCTTTCTCCACCCAGTCCCCATTTAGTAAATACTGCCACCTTGTCTCCCTATCCGCAGTTCTATGCCATCTCCAATTCTTTCCAGCTTCCTTGTTGTCCTGAGATTCAGGAAGGTCCCAGACACCCCTCAGTCTTTGCCTTCCAGGAGCTCCTAGCCTGGTGGAGGCATAGTTTCAAGTCAGGACACTTCCAATGTACATGGGCAGGCCTGGAGTTTAGGCTAAGAGGGACAAAATCAAGGGTGGAAAAAGTGCCTCAGCTGAGACCCTGAATATTGATGAGTAGATATTTGGGTGCATATGAGATATAATTAGGTCAGGAAGACAGCAGGGAATAAATTAAGAACTAGGAGGAAGGGAGAAGAGAGAGAGAAAGGAAGGATGGAGAGAGGTGGTTGTTGTGAATATATAATTGACCTGTGGGAAGCATAATATTAATACACAGTATCCCAGAGCATGAAGTGGATATCCATTTTTGGAAATTCAAGTAATCTCCAGGCTTTTAATGGAGTCTACAATTTTAGCATAAAGATAATACTCACATGTTGTTAAATTAACCCTCAGATACCCTTGTTGTTATGGTAAACCATATGTCTATCTGGATTGAAAAATATTTACAAGTTTATTTGGATAATACACATTCACATTTCTTGATAAGTTGAATTCAGATGCTTTATATCATGGAGATGGGAATGGCAACCCACATCAGTATTCTTGCCTGAGAATTCCATGGACAGAGGAAGCTGGCAAACTACAGTCCATGGAGTCTCAGAGTCGGACACGACCGAGATACCAACACACACACACTTTGTATCATCACCATCATCATTTCTTTTATTATCTCTTCTGACTGCTATTTCTAATAGAAAAAATAATAATTTATAGATAAGCTTTCTTGTCCATAGCAAACAAAAGCAAATGCTAAATATTTAGTCTCTTATCATTAGGGAAAATAAAGGTTGTTCAATAAAAGCTCTGGGTCAACTAGGGATGTATATGGAGAAAAGTTAATTCATCCTGCTTCTTGGGCCTTATAAGAAAATAACATCCACAAGAATCAAAGATTTAAATGAAAAATAAAGAAGTCTTAAAAATCTGTAGGATAAACCATGAAAAATTATTTCTAGCTCCAGAGTGTGGAAAGCCTTGTTTTGACACAAATTCCAAAAGATGTATAAGACATTGGTTTATGTTACTTGAAATGAACAGCAGTGTGTATGGTATTCAGTATGCTACTATATAATTTTTTTTAATGCAAAAAGTTACCTCTGGAAGGATACATAAAAAATAATCACTAGGAAAACTGTGGAGGGAAGTGAGTGCTGTTGGACCATAGGGGGTTTGTCTTGAAGTTTTCCAGTTTTGAGCTAGTTAACTGTATCAGCTATGAAGAATTTAAATAACCACACAGAAAGGGGGGATTTTTAAAAAAGAATTTAGCCCCCACTTACTGGATCTTGTCTTCAATGTTTATAAAAGTTTTCCAGGGAATTCACTTGTTTTCTAAATATAAAATCACTATCTGCAAAAAATGACACATTTACCCCACATTTCAAATGGCATTACTCTCCTCCCCACCTCATAAGTGTATTAGCTAGCATCTCTAGTCCTATAGTTACATAAGAGTAAACATTGAATCTGTTCCTTACTCATTTGTCTTCTGAATTTATGGTCTTGCAATAAAAATGCATTATATTTACAAAATTGTAAAAGTTTCTATGATTGACCTTTAGTTCAGAAAATCTAAAAATATCTGACTAAGTTTCTTCTAGTACTTTTTTGATCCTGCATTTCTTCCTTCCTTCCTTCTTTCTTTCTTAAAACTTATACTGAGTCATGATGGTCAAAGAAAGAGCTGTCTATATTTATGTATATGACAATCAATTTGGAGATATTTTATCCATCTGTGATTTTGTTTTAGGAAGAAGGATCTTAAGGAACAGTCGAAGGGCTGAGGAGTGTCTCTGTTTTTGTTCCCTGGATAACTGTCATGGGGTTTCCTTAGGGATGACCTGGCCCAGTTGCCCTTCCTGACCATGTGCATCAAGGAGAGTCTGCGGTTGCACCCCCCAGTTACCAGCATCTCCCGCCGCTGTACCCAGGACATTGTGCTCCCAGACGGCCGGGTCATCCCCAAAGGTGCCCCAATGACTAGGGGAGGAGGTTCCTGGTCAGAAAGGGGGCCAATAAGGCAGAGAGGAACTAGTCCTGACTGGTCCTTCCTGTTCCACAGGTGTTGTCTGCCTCATTGATATTTTCGGGACCCACCACAACCCATCTGTGTGGCCAGACCCTGAGGTGATGCCTCCCCCACACCCTACCTCCATAATCTTTGTCCATTCCCCTTTGGAGACCCAAGGAGGGCACAGGGTTCTGGCAAATCAGACATCACTCCCTCCCCATTATAAACACATCTGCCTCTCCAAGGATGGAGTCCTGGGAGATACCACCCAGCAACCCTGTCTTGTCTTGCCCCCAGGTCTATGACCCCTTCCGCTTCGAGCCAGAAAACATCAAGGGGAGGTCACCTCTGGCTTTTATTCCCTTCTCAGCAGGTCCCAGGTGAGGACATTGGGCATTTGAGGTGGGAATGTGGTGGTGGGGCTGGCAGCATCTGGGACTGAGATTCCACGCATGACTGTCAGGCAGGGAGGTGGGAAAAATGAAGATGGTCAGAGTTCTGGCATTCCTTCCCTCCCCTGCCCTGGAGGTGAGAGATAAATGTCTGGGGAATGGAGGTGGGCCCAAGGAGGGGCCTGCAGTGTGCTGTAAGCCCTTTCCCTCCTGCGTCTGCGTTCAGACCTGGAATCTGGACCAGGCCCAGGGGGTATGCACACCCATGTCAGGGGTCCCAGGCATTGTTAGACTTCTCTGTCTCTACAGATGGGGATGGGGCTTGTGGGCTAGATTTCCTGCTTGATGAGGCTGGGATGAGGGTCCAGGGAGTAGTCAGAGCCACCACGCCTGCCTGCAGGAACTGCATTGGGCAGACCTTCGCCATGACTGAGATGAAAGTGATCTTGGCGCTCACCTTGCTGCGCTTCCGCGTTCTGCCGGATAAGGAGCCATGCCGGAAGCCAGAGCTTATCCTGCGCACTGAGGGCGGCCTCTGGCTGCGGGTGGAGCCGCTGAGCGCAGGCCAGCAATGACCCAGCACCTTCTCTCCTGGATCCTCCCTGGCCCTAGACACCTCAAGTGGCAGATTGGAAATCAAAATTCGTGGTCACCTCTGCCCTAGTCTCGTCAAGAAGACAGCAAGGAGCACATAGGGTCTGCCAGGTTCCAGGCAGGTGGGGGTTGCTGTAAACCTGGTGGCCTTTAGCGGGGCGGCTCAGAGGGGAACTTGGATCCCAAGTATAAGATTACTCATTAGGGAAGTCCAACTGCTTGATGTAGAGAGGGTCAGATGACCTTGGACTTGCTCCCTGCCATAGTAATGTAAAGGTCACCGTCCCAGTCTGCCATTTACTAGTTGTTTGGCTTAAGAAAATTGTTTACCTCTTAGTTCCTTTATTACATAATTGTAGCCACTTTACTGGGCTGTTGGGGAGACTGAATAAACAAGCATATGCAAAATTACTGACTCAGTATGTACTAAGCATTAGTAATCAATAAGAGTTCATTTCCTCACTTTTTTCTGCATTGCTTTCGTAAATTTGAAACATGTATACTATCATGTAAGAAACGAATCGCCAGACTAGGTTCGATACAGGATACAGGATGCTTGGGGCTGGTGCACTGAGATGACCCAGAGAGATGATATGGGGAGGAAGGTGGAAGAGGGGTTCAGGATTGGGAACTCACGTACACCTGTGGCGGATTCATGTCAATGTATGGTAAACCCAATACAGTATTATAAAGTAAAATTAAACAATTAATTTTTAAAAAGCCTTAAAAAAATAAAATGTTTTAAAGTCATCATAGGTATACTTAAATTTGGGGACATGTGGAAACCTGCTGCTTCAGAAGACTATCATTAGAAGATTCAGCAACTTCAAAATTCCCATATTTACATCTATTGCAGTTTCAAAGGGGCCTTGCTATGACGTTGAACTGAAGTTGGGAACTGAAAAAAAATTTTCTTCCTATCACAGAGTCATAACCCAGGACTTCATTTTTATCTGGATGTTTTAGGGAGTGGAGGCCAAGTGGGTGAAGTGAATGGGGCAGGAGTGGGGTCACTTCCTTCGCACTCAGGACAGTAGCTGCCCCAGGACTAACCCCACTCAGGTTGCAGGGATAGAGTCTTAGTCTCAGACTCTTTCAGGAGCCAGAGGACTTACTGGTTGCAAAATAAGAAAGAAACCCTATATTGTAAAATGAGTAAATATTTAACATATTCTAAGCTGGAATCAAGATTGCTAGAGAAATATCAATAACCTCAGATATGCAGATGACACCACCCTTATGGCAGAAAGCGAAGAAGAACTAAAGAGCCTCTTGATGAAAGTGAAAGAGGAGAGTGAAAAAGTTGGCTTAAAGCTCAACATTCAGAAAATGAAGATCATGGCATCGGTCCCATCACTTCATGACAAATAGGTAGGGAAACAGTGGAAACAGTGGCTGACTTTATTTTTTGGGGGGCTCCAAAATCCCTGTAGATGGTGACTGTAGCCATGAAATTAAAAGACACTTACTCCTTGGAAGGAAAGTTATGACCAACCTAGACAGCATATTAAAAGGCAGAGACATTAATTTACCAACAAAGGTCCATCTCGTCAAGGCTATGGTTTTTCCAGTAGTCATGTATGGATGTGAGAGTTGGACTATAAAGAAAGCTGAGTGCAGAAGAATTGATGCTTTTGAACTGTGGTGTTGGAGAAGACTCTTGAGAGTCCCTTGGACTGCAGGAAGATCCAACCAGTCCATCCTAAAGGCGATCAGTCCTGAATGTTATTGGAAGGACTGATGTTGAAGCTGAAATTCCAGTACTTTGGCCACCTGATGCAAAGAACTGACTCATTTGAAAAGACCCTGATGCTGGGAAAGATTGAAGGCAGGAGAAGAAGGGGACAACTGAGGATGAGATGGTTGAGTGGCATCACTGACTCAATGGAGATGAGTTTGAGTAGATTCTGGGAGTTGATGATGGACAGAGAGGCCTGGTGTGCTGCAGTTCATGGGGTTGCAAAGAGTTGGACACGACTGAGCAACTGAACCAAAGCTGAAAATCGCACTTGTTTTCCTTTCCCTTCAGAGTTGTTATTGAAGTGTCTATCTTTTACCCTAAATGATGCCTTGTCATAGAAAAACATACAAATAAGAAAAAAAGAAATAAAAGTAATATCCTTAATCCAAACATGTTAAAGTAATCACCATTCATATTCTCTCACATATACTGCCAAGTTTTCATTATATTGATATTTGGAATTATACCAGTAAAAATTTGACTTTTCATCTGAATGTATTACATTTACATCATGTAATCTCTTTTTTAAAAAAAGTGTTATTCCACTGACTACCAAGCACATTGAAGCTGAAACTCCAATACTTTGGCTACCTGATGGAAAGAATGACTCATTTGAAAAGACCCTGATGCTGGGAAAGATTGAAGGCGGGAGGAGAAGGGGACAACAGAGGATGAGATGGTTGGATGACATCACCAACTCAATGGACATGAGTTTGAGTAAACTCCAGGAGTTGGTGATGGACAGGGAGGCCTGGCGTGCTGCAGTCCGTGGGGTTGCAAACAGTCTGACACGACTGAGTGACTGAACTGAACTGAACCAAACACGTGGAAAGATGCTCTACACCATTAGTCATTAGGGACATACAAGTCAATGCCACCATGTGATACGACTTCACACTCACCAGGATGGCAAGAATATAAAACAGTGGAAAATATCACGTGTTGGTGAAGATGCAGGATAGTTGGAATAGTCGTTGTATAATCCTATTGTATAATAGTTGTATAATCCTCAAACATTGCTGTTGGGAATATAAAATAGTGCGACCACTGTAGAAAATAATCTGATATTTTTCAGTAAAAAACCCTAGAATTATTATATGATCCAGCCATTCCATGCCTAGGTATCTACCCAAAAGAATTGGAAACAGGTACTTGTATGTAACTCTTTGTAGAGGCACTATCCACAATTGCCAGAAGTTGGATATTTGGGAAACAATCCAGATATCCATTAACAGATGAATGGATAAATAAAATGAGATATATCCATAATAAAGAATATTATTGGGTCATAAAGGAATGAAGCACTGATACATGCTGCAACATGATGAACTTTGAAAGCATCATGCTAAGTGAAAGGAGCAAGACAAAAAAGGTCATATATTGTATGATTTCATTTACATGAAATGTCCAAAATAGGCAAATCCATAGAGATAGATCCAGTAGCTGGAGGGTGGACGAGGAAATAGACAGTGACTGCTAGAGGTACAGATCTCCTTTCAGGTGATGAAAATATCTTGAAACCAGAGGAGAGGTGGTGGTTTCACAAAACTGTGAATGTACTAGATGCATGAAGTTGAACATGAACACTTCACAATGGTCAAATGGTGAATTTTATCTTATGTGAATTTTGCCTCAAGAAAAAAAATTCTTTTATCATACATGTTTTCCTTGTTCATCTGAGTTTTTCATATAATAATATATGTTGTGAACATCCTTCCACAACATACAATCAATATCTTAGTGATCTTTAAAATCTTTTGTGTCAAGTATTCAAGTCACTTTATTTTTGTGAATGGCATTATTCTAGGAAATAATTTAGTTTGGCTCACTTTGTAAGAATTCTCTTTATGCACTTTGATAGCTTGAGATATCACAACCAATTTCAAACTGAGTTACTCTTAATCACATTCTCTGGGTGTAGAAAATTCATTTCTGTAGCAATAGATACCTTCCCCTTGGTATATCTTAAACTCTTAGAGATGGGAGTACCAGACCATATTACCTGTCTCCCAAGAAACCTGTATGCCAGTGAAGAAGCAACAAAACCGTTGCTTGTAACGAACTTTTTATGGAACAACTGACTGGTTCAGGATTGAGAAAAGAGTATGACAAGGATGTTTATTGTCACCTTGTTTAGATATCACCAGATGGTCAACATCGAAATCAGACTGATTATATTCTTTGCAGCAAAAGATGGAGAAGCTCTAATCAGTCAACAAAAACAAGACCAGGAGCTGACCGTGGCTCAGATTATGAACTTCTTATTTCAAAATTCAGACTTAAATTGAAGAAAGCAGGGAAAACTGCTAGACCATTCAGGTATGACCTAAATCAAATCCCTTATGAAAACACAATAATATTAGGAGACTTTAACATTCCACTCATGCCAATGGACAGATCATCAAATCAGAAAATTAATAAGGAAAAACAAATCTTAAATGATACATTAGATGAGATAGATCTCGTTGATATCTTCAGGATATTCCGTCCAAATGCAGAATATACCTTCTTAAGTGTGCATGGAACATTCTCCAGGATAGACCACATCTTGGGTCATAAATCAAACCTAATAAATTTAAGAAAATTGAGATCATATGAAGCATCTTCTCCAACCACAATACTATGAGGCTAGATACCAATTACAAGAAAAAACTGTAAGAAACACAAACACATGGAGATGAAAAAACATGTTTCTAAATAACCAACAGGTTACTGAAGAAATCAAAAGAGAACTTAAAAATTTTCTAGAAATGAATGACAATGAAAAAACAACTCAAAACCTATGGGATGCAGCAAAAGCAGTTCTAAGAGGAAAGTTTATAGCAATACAATCCTCAAGAAACAAGAAAAACATGGTATAGACAACCTAACTTACACATAAAACAACTGGAAAAAGAAGGGAAAAAATTAGTAGGAGGAAACAAATCATAAGAATCCGAGCAGAAATAAATGAAAAAGAAATGAAAGAAATGATAGTAAAGATTAATAAAACTAAAAGCTGATTCTTTGAGAAGATAAACAAAATTGACAAACCTTTAGCCAGATTCATCAAGAAAAGAAGAGAGAAGAATCAAATCAACAAAATTAGAAATGAAAAAGGAGAGATTAGACAGACAATGCAGAAATAAAAAGGATTGTAAGAGACTGTTATAAAAAAAACTATATGGTAATAAATTAGATAACCTGGGGGAAAATGGACAGATTCTTAGAAAAGTTCAATCTTCCAAGACTGAACCAGGAAGAAATAGAAATTATGAACAACCCAATTACAAGCTCTGAAATTGAAGCTGTGGTCAAAAAACAAAAGCCCAGGACCAGATGGCTTCACAGGAGAATTCTATCAAACTTTTAGAGAAGAGTTAATGCCTATCCTAAAACTTTTTCAAAAAATTTCAGAGGAAAGAACACTTCCAGACTCATTCTATGAGGCCACCATCACCCTGATACCAACACCAGACAAAGACAACACAAAAAAAGAAAACTACAGGCCAATATCACTGATGAACACAGATGCAAAAATCCTCAATAAAATTTTAGCAGACAGAATTCAGCAACACATCAAAAAGTTCATACACCATAATCAAGTTGGGTTTATTCCAGGAATGCAAGGATTCTTCAATATACACAAATCAATCAATGTGGTACACCATGTTAACAAATTGAAAGATAAAAACCATATGATAATCTCAATCAATGCAGAAAAAGCCTTTGACAAATTTCAGCACCCATTTATGATTAAAACTCCTCAAAATATGGGCATAGAAGGAACCTATCTCAACATAGTAAAGACCATATATGATAGGCCTATAGCAAATATTATTCTCAATGGTGAAAGAGTGAAAGTATTGCCCCTAAGATCAGGAACAAGACAAGGATGTCCACTTTTACTACTATTATTCAACATAGTTCTGGAAGTTCTAGCTAGAGCAATCAGAGAAGAAAAAGAAATAAAAGGAATCCAGATCAGAAAAGAAGAAGTAAAGGTCTCACTGTTTGCAGATGACATGATATTGTACATAGAAAACCTGAAAGATAGTATCAGAAAATTACTAGAGCTAATCAGTGAATTTAGCAAAGTTACAGGATACAAAATCAATACACAGAAAGCACTTGCATTTCCATATACTAACATGAAAAATCACAGAGAGAAATTAAGGAATCAATCCCATTCACCATTACAACAAAAAGAATTAAATATCTAGGAATAAACTTACCTAAGGAGACAAAAATAACTCTACATAGAAAATTATAAGACACTGATGAAAGAAATCAAAGATGACATAAACAGATGGAGAGATATTCCATGTTCCTGGGTAGGAAGAATAGGAAGAATCAATAGTGTGAAAATGACTATACCACCAAAAACAATCTACACATTCAGTGCAATCCCTATCAAATTACCAATGGCATTTTTCACAGAACCAGAACAAAAAATTTCACAATTCATATGGAAACACAAAAGACCCTGAATAGCTAAAGCAGTCTGGAGAAAGATGAATGGAGCTGGAGGAATCAACCTTTCTGGCTTCAGATTTTACTACAGAGCTACAGTCAACAGAAATATAGACCAATGGAACAAGAGAGAAAGCCCAGAAATAAACCCATGCACCTATGTGTACCTTATTTTTAACAAAAGAGGCAAGAATATACAATGGGGCAAAAACAGCCTCTTCAATAAATGATGCTGGGAAAACTGGACAGCTACATGAGAAAGAATGAAATGAGAACACTTCTTAACACCATACACAAAGATTAACTCAAAATGGACCTAAGTGTAAGACCAGAAACTATAAAACTCTTAGAAACTATAAAACAGAGACAGAACACTTGATGACATAAATCAAAGCAAGATCCTCTATGACCCACCTCTTAGAGTTACAGAAATAAAAATATACAAGTAGGACCTGGTTAAACTTAAAAATTTTGCACAGCAAAGGAGACTATAAGCAAGGTGAAAAGACAACCCCCATAATGGGAGAAAATAATAGCAAATTAAACTGACAAAGGATTAATTTCCAAAATACACAAGCAGTTCATACAACTCAATACCAGAAAAACAAACTGAATCAAAAAGTTAGAAAAAGACCTAAACAGACATTCCTCCAAGGAAGACATACAGATGGCTAACAAACACATTGAAAAGATGTTCAACTCGCTCATTATTAGAGAAATGCAAATCAAAACGACAACGAAATACCACTTCACGCCAGTCGGAATGGCCATCATCAAAAAGTCTACAAACAATGAAAGCTGGAGAGGGTGTGGGGAAAAGAGAATGCTCTTACACTGTTGGTGGGAATGTAAATTGATACAGCCACTATGGAGGACGGTATAGAGACTCCTTAAAAAACTAAGAATAAAACCAGCATATGACCCAGAAGTCCCACTCCAAGGCATATATCCTGAAGAAATAAAAATTGAAAAAGACACATGTATCACATTGTTCACTGTAGCACTATTTACAACAGCTAGAACAACCTAGATGTCCACCGACAGAATGGATAAAGAAGTTGTGATATATATACACAATGGAATATTACTTTGCCATAAAAAGGAATGCATTTGAGTTGGTTCTAATGGGGTGGATGAACCTAGAGCCTATTATACAGAGTTGAAGTCAGAAAGAGAAAGATAAATATCATATTCTAACATGGAGAAGGCAATGGCACCCCACTCCAGTACTCTTGCCTGGAAAATCCCATGGATGGAGGAGCCTGGTGGGCTGCAGTCCATGGGGTTGCTGAGGGTTGGACACGACTGAGCAACTTCACTTTCACTTTTCACTTTCATGCACTGGAGAAGGAAATGGCAACCCACTTCAGTGTTCTTGCCTGGAGAATCTCAGGGATGGGGGAGCCTGGTGGGCTGCCGTCTGTGGGGTCGCACAGAGTCAGACACGACTGAAGTGACTTAGCAGCAGCAGCAACACACCGTATACGGAATCTAGAAAAAATGATACTGAAGAATTTATTTGCAGGGCAGCAATGGAGAAACAGACATAGAGAATAGACTTACGGACACGGGGAGAGGGGAGGAAAGGGGAGATGTATGAAAAGAGTAATATGGAAACCTACATTACCATACATAAAATAGATAGCCAACGGAATTTGCTGTATGGCTCAGGAAACCTAAACAGGGGCTCTGTATCAACCTAGAGGGGTGGGATCGGGAGAGGATGGGAGGGAGTTTCAAAAGGGAAGGGATACATATATACCTATGGCTGATTCATGTTGTGCTTTAGCAAAAAAACAACAAAATTCTGTAAAGCAATTATACTTGAATAAATTAATAAATAAATACTAATGTGATGCCAGCCAGAGGCAGCTAAGCTGTTGCAGCATTCATTAATATATTGCCATAAAAAGAAGAGACAAATAACAAGTTCTAAAATTAGTCTAATAAATTACAGTAATCATGCTCTCACTTGAACTACTTCTATATCTATTCTACTGTAAATTATCTTTTCTATTAAGAATTTTAAAGTTTTGGCCTTTATATTTATGTCTATAATCCACATTTCAGTTAATCTTTTGATAAAGTAGAAGGTATGGACTGAAATTCATTTCTCTTGCATATGTATGTTCATTCATTCCAGGACTATTTGTGAAAAAATTATCCTTTCTCCACTTAATTGGTTCTGCACCTTTGTCAAAAATCACTTTGTCAAAAGTCATGTATGTGAGGATTTATATCTTAAATTTGCGTCTGATATTTATATCCTTTGTTCTATTTACCTTCCACCTATCTTGATGCTAATCACACTGTTTTTATTTGTGACTCTATAATAAGTTGTGAAATTAGGTAGTACTAGCCCTCCCAATTTATTCTGCACTTTCTTGTTTTTTACCATTCTGGATACTTTGAATTTCCATATAAATTTTAAAATCAGTTTGTCAATTTCTACAAAAAGAAAATTTTCGCTGTTTTTTTCTATAGGAACTCCATGACTCTATAGATCAACCTAGGGAGAACTAATACTTTAATGATGTTGAGTTTTCTGATCCATGACCAAAATATATCGCCCCATCTATTTTTATCTTCTTTAATTATTATCTGCAATATTTTGTTGTTTTCTTGAATATGTTTGGTCAGATTTAACCTATTTTATATACTGATGCTATTGTAAATGGCATTTTTATTTCAGCTTCCAATTGTTTATTGTTAGAATATAGAAAACCATTAATTTTTCTATATTGTCCTGTGTTGTACACTTATTAATTTTAGTTATGATTTTTCAGAAGTTTTTGTTTTGTTTTTTCTTTTGTAGATTCCTTCAGATTTTACACATGAACAATCATGTAATATGCAAATAGACTTAATTCTTCCTTGCCAATGTGGATGTCTTATATTTCTTTTCTTGAATTATTGTACCAACAAGAGCCTCCAGTAAAATGTATTTAAGCAGTAAGAACAGACATCTTTGTCTTGATTCTGATCTGAGGAAAATATTCCATTTTCCTCTTTTAACTATGATGCTGGCCATAATATTTTCATAAATGCTCTTTATCAGGCTGATGAAGCTCACTTTTTCCCTACTTTATTGATTGATTTGATCAGTAATGGATGTTGAATTTGCCAAATATTTTTCTATATCTATTGAGATAATCATATGGATTTTCTCACTTAGTTTGCTAGTAAACTGCATTGTGATATTTTCAAATATAGCACCAATCTTCCATTTCTAGGATAAATTCCACTTATTATGTATTATTCATTTTATAAGTTGTTAAATTGGATTAGCTAATTTTAAAATATATTATTTGTGCTCACAAAAAGTATTTGTCAACAGTTTTCTTATCCTGGTTTTATGTGCTTTAGGCATCAGGCCCTTATAGAATAAGTTGAGAAGTCTTCCCTCCTTTTCAATTTGCTACAAAATTTTGTGTAGAACTGGTATTGTAGTATTATTGCTTCCTTCAACATTTGGTAGAATTCACAAAACCTATCTTAGCCTGAGTTTTTTGTTTGCTTTGCTTTGTTCTTTCTGGGAAGATTTTTCATTACAAATTCAATTTCTTTAATAGATATAGGGCTACTCAGGTTATCTAGTTCCTCTTGAATGAGGTTTGGTAGAGTATGTCTTTCAAGGGAATTGTCCATTTAATCTAAATTGTGAAAGTTATTGACATAGAGTTGTTCACAGTACTCCCTAACAATGTCTTTAATGTCTGTGTACTCTATAGTGATATAATTCTCTTATTCCTGATACTGGTAATTTTATCTTCTCTCTTATTTTCTACATCAGTTTGGCCAGAAGTTTGTCAGAATCATTTATCCTATCAAAGAATTAGCTTTTTCTTTCACTGATTTTCTCTATTGTTTTTCCTGTTCTCCATGCTGGTCTGTTTCTCTTCAGCTTACTTTCAGTTTAATTTGCTCTTCCTTATCTAGTTTCTTCAGAATGAAGCTGAGGTCACTAAATTGAGACAATTCTTCTTTTCTAATTGGTATTTAATGGTATATAATCCCTTCTAAATACTGTTTTAGAGCAGGGACCAGAAAACTACACTTGCAGGCTAGAATATAGACATGCACATTCGTTTGTGTGTTGTCTGGGGCTGCCTTCCTGCAACAGTGGCAGAGTTGAGAGATTGCATCAGGGACTGTAAGGCCCATATGCCTGTAATAGTAAGTATATGGCCTTTTAAAAGTTTGCTGATTCCTGCTTAAGAGGAACCCTAAAAATTTTGTTTTCATAATTCAATTAAAAATATTTTGCAATTTCACTTTCTTCTTTGATTCTTGGAATATTTTACATAGGTTTCTCAATTTTATGCTGTTAAAAATAACTGTTTCATATAGATCTTTTAAATATCTACTTTTAAAATAACTATTTCTTATAATTTCCAAAATGAAATATCCAAGTCAAAGTATAGGTCTTAAAAAAGTAAATAACCCATTATGCCTTTTTTTAAATCAAAGTATCATCAGTTTATAACATTATTTAAGTTTCATGTGCATAACAATTATGACATGGCTTAGTGTAGTTTCTTCATGTTTCTTGTGCTCTGAATTCATTGGACTTCCTGAATCTCTGAGATTATATCTTTCATAAAATTTGAAATTTTAGACCATGTTTTCTTCAAATGTCCTCCTCTGTTCCTCTCTCCTTCAGAGATAAGAATTATAAATATATTAGGCCACTTGGAGTTTCCCTTTAGCTCATGAATGTCTTTCATTACTTTTCATTCTGTTTTATTTTGGACCTATGTCCTTAATTTCACTAATCATTTCTTATGAATTCTTAATTTGCTGCTTCAATCCTAACAAGAGATTTTTACCACATAAATTACAGTTTTCATTTTTAGAAGTTTGATTTGGGCCTTTTAAAAAAATATCTGTTTCTTTTTATTTTTTAATTTAAATTTATTTATTTAAATTGCAGGTTAATTACTTTACAATATTGTATTGGTTTTGCCATACATCAACATGAATTCACCACGGGTATACACGTGTTCCCCATCCTGAACCCCTCCCTTCTCCCTCCCCGTACCATCCCTCTGGGTCATCTCAGTGCACCATGTTTCTTTTCAACTTAATGAACATCTGGAATACAGTAAAAAAAAAAAAAAAAACAGTTTTAACGCACTTGTCTGTTAATTATAACACCTGTGTCTATTCTGGGTTGATTCCACATGGTTCATACTCTCCTCGTGACAGATCAAATTTTCTTGCTTCTTTGTATGCCTGGTAATCTTTGATTGGATGTCAGACATTGTGATTTTCACATTGTGTGTTGTTGGATATTTTTGTATTCTTATAAATATTCTTGATGTTTGTTTTTGGATGTAGTTAAACTATTTTAAAACAATTTGATTATTTGAGGTTTTTATTTTTTTTAATTAATTTTTATTTTTTAGTTTGTTTTGCTTTACAATACTGTATTCGTTTTGTTACACATTGACATGAATTAGCCATGAGTGTACATGAACTCCCAATCCCGACCCCCACCTCCACCCTCCTGCCCCACACCCTCTCGCTGGATTATCCCCGTGCATCAGTCCCTAGCATCCTGCATCCTGCATCAAACCTGGACTGGCAATTCGTTTCGCTTATGATATCACACATGTTACATTGCCACTCTGCCAACCCATCCCACCCTCTCCCTCTCCCACAGAGTCCAAAAGGCCATTCTATACAACTGTGTCTCTTTTGCTGTCTTGCGTACAGGTTTATCATTACCATCATTCTAAATTCCATATATATGTGTAAGTATACTGTATTGATGTTTTTCTTTCTGGCTTACTTCACTCTGTATAATCGGCTCCAGCGTCATCCACCTCATTAAAACTGATTCAAATGTATTCTTTTTAATAGCTGAGTAATACTCCATTGTGTATATGTACCACAGCTTTCTTATCCATTCATCTGNGAATATACTACCCAAAGTAATCTATAGATTCAATGCAATCCCTATCAAGCTACCAACGATATTTTTCACAGAGCTAGAACAAATAATTTCACAATTTGTATGGAAATACAAAAAACCTCGAATAGCCAAAGCAATCTTGAGAAAGAAGAATGGAACTAGAGGAATCAACCTGCCTGACTGCAGGCTCTACTACAAAGCCACAGTCATCAAGACAGTATGGCGCTGGCACAAAGACAGAAATATACATCAATGGAAGAAAATAGAAATCCCAGAGACAAATCCACGGATCTATGGACACCTTATCTTCAACAAAGGGGGCAAAAATATACAATGAAGAAGAGGCAATCACTTTAACAAGTGATGCTGGGAAAACTAGTCAACCACTTGTAAAAGAATGAAACCAGAACATTTTCTAACACCATACACAAAAATAAACTCAAAATCAATTAAAGATCTAAATGTAAGACCAGAAACTATAAAAACTCTTTTAGGAAAACATAAGCAAAACACTCTCTGACATAAATCACAGCAGGACCGACTCACCTCCCAGAGTATTGGAAATAAAAGGGAAAATAAACAAATGGGACCTAACTAAACTTAAAAGGCTTTGCACAATAAAAGAGACTATAAGTAAGGTAAAAAGACAGTCTTCAGAGTGGGAGAAAATAATAGCAAATGAAGCAACTGATAAAGCATTAATCTCAAAAATATACAAGCAACTCCTACAGCTCAATTCCAGAAAAATAAATGACCCAGTCAAAAAATGGATCAAAGAACTAAACAGACATTTCTCCAAAGAAGACATACAGATGGCTAAGAAACACATGAAAAGATGCTCCACATCACTCATTATCAGAGAAATGCAAATCAAAACCACAATGAGGTACCATTTCATGCCAGTCAGAATAGGTAAGGTAAAGTCACTCAGTCGTGTCCGACTCTTTGCGATCCCGTGGACTGTAACTTACTAGGCTTCTCTGTCCACGGGATTCTCCAGGCAAGAATACTGGAGTGGATTGCCATTTCTTTCTCCAGGGAATCTTCCCAACCCAGGGATCGAACCTGGGTCTCCCGCACTGGAGGCAGACGCTTTAACCTCTGAGCCACCAGGGAAGATCTAGTAGAATGGCTGCTATTAAAAGTCTACAAGCAATAAATGCTGGAGAGGGTGTGAAGGAAATGGAACCCTCTTACACTGTTGGTGGGAATGCAAACTAGTACAGCCACAGTGTGGAGATTCCTTAAAAAACTGGAAATAGAACTGCCATATGAACCAGCAATCCCACTGGTGGGCGTGCACACCGAGGAAACTAGAATTGAAAGAGACACTTGTACCCCAATGTTCATCACAGCACTGTTTACAATAGCCAGGACATGGAAGCAACCTAGATGTCTACTGGCAGACAAATGGACAAGAAAGCTGTGGTACATATACACAATGGAGTATTACTCAGCCATTAAAAAGAATACATTTGAATCAGTTCTGATGAGGTGGATGAAACTGGAGCCTATTATAGAGTGAAGTAATCCAGAAAGAAAAACACCAATACAGTATACTGATGCATATATATGGAATTTAGAAAGATGGTAACGTGGAAAATTCTGAAAGAGATGGGAATACCAGACCACCTGAGCTGCCTCTTGAGAAACCTATATGCAGGTCAGGAAGCAACAGTTAGAACTGGACATGGAACAACAGACTGGTTCCAAATAGGAAAAGGAGTATGTCAAGGCTGTATATTGTCACCCTGCTTATTTAACTGATATGCAGACTACATCATGAGAAATGCTGGGCTGGAAGAAGCACAAGCTGGAATCAAGGTTGCTGGGAGAATATCAATCACCTCAGATATGCAGATGACACCACCCTTAGGGCAGAAAGTGAAGAGGAACTAAAAAGCCTCTTGATGAAAGTGAAAGAGGAGAGTGAAAGAGTTGGCTTAAAGCTCAACATTCAGAAAATGAAGATCATGGCATCTGGTTCCATCACTTCATGACAAATAGATGGGGAAACAGTGGAAACAGTGTCAGACTTTATTTTTCTCTGGCTCCAAAATCCCTGCAGATGGTGACTGCAGCCATGAAATTAAAAGACGCTTACTCCTTGGAAGAAAAGTTATGACCAACTTAGACAGCATATTGAAAGCAGAGACATTACTTTGCCAGCAAAGGTCCGTCTAGTCAAGGCTATGGTTTTTCCAGTAGTCATGTATGGATGTGAAAATTGGACTGTGAACAAAGCTGAGCACTGAAGAATTGATGCTTTTGAACTGTGGTGTTGAAGAAGACTCCTGAGAGTCCCTTGGACTGCAAGATCCAATCAGTCCATTCTAAAGGAGATCAGCCCTGGGTGTTCTTTGGAAGGAATGATGCTAAAGCTGAAACTCCAGTTCTTTGGCCACGTCATGCAAAGAGTTGACTCATTGGAAAAGACTCTGATGCTGGGAGGGATTGGAGGCAGGAGGAAAAGGGCATGACAGAGGATGAGATGGCCTGATGGCATCACTGACTCGATGGGCGTGAGTCTGAGTGAACTCCAGGAGTTGGTGATGGACAGGGAGGCCTGGAGTGCTGCGATTCATGAGGTCGCAGAGTCGGACATGACTGAGCGACTGAATTGAATTGAATGATAATCCTACGTGCAAGACAGGAAAAGAGACACAGATGTATAGAACAATCTTTTGGGCTCTGTGAGAGAGGGCGAGGGTGGGATGATTGGGGAGCATGGCATTGAAACATGTATATTATCATATGTGAAACGGATCACCAGTCCAGGTTTGATGAATGAGACAGGGTGCTCCGAGCTGGTGCACAAGGATGACCGAAAGGGATGGGGGTGGGAGGTGAGAGGGGGGTTCAGCATGGGGAACACCTGTACACCCGTGGCGAATTCATGTCAATATATGGCAAAACCACTACAATATCATAAAGTGTCCATCACCATCTCCTGGAGTTCACTCAGACTCACGTCCATCGAGTCCGTGATGCCATCCAGCCATCTCATCCTTGGTCGTCCCCTTCTCCTACTGCCTCGAATCCCTCCCAGCATCAAAGTCTTTTCCAATGAGTCAGCTCTACGCATGAGGTGGCCAAAGTACTGGAGTTTCAGCTTTAGCATCATTCCTTCCAAAGAAATCCCAGGGCTTATTTCCTTCAGAATGGACTGTTGGATCTCCTTGCAGTCCAAGGAACTCTCAAGAGTCTTCTCCAACAGCACAGTTCAAAAGCATCCATTCTTTGGCACTTAGCCTTCTTCACAGTCCAACTCTCACATCCATACATGACCACAGGAAAAACCATAGCCTTGGCTTGACGGACCATAGTTGGCAAAGTAATGTCTCTGCTTTTGAATATACTATCTAGATTGGTCATAACTTTTCTTCCAAGGAGTAAGCGTCTTTTAATTTCATGGCTGCGATTCATGGTGTCAGAAAGAGTCGGACACGACTGAGTGACTCAACTGAACTGAACTGAATTAGCTTCCAATTAAAATAAATAAATTTCTATTTTAAAAAATTCTGTCTTTGAAGTGTAAGATATCTAGTTGCTCCCATAGTCATTGAAACCACTTGGCAGTGTCAGTTTTTTGTAGTCATTCTAATGGGCATGCAATGATAGATACCTGTGATTTTTGTTTGCATTTCCTAATGACTAATGATGTTGAACACATTTTCATGTTCCTATTTTCTATTCATACGTCATCTTTTGTAAATCACCTGTTCAAATCTTTTGCCCATTAATTTATCTTGGATTATATACTTTGTGATTGTTGAATTTTTGCATACAAGTCATTTGTCCGATATGTGATTTGCAAGTCTTTTTCCCTAGTGTGTGTCTTGTCTTTACGTTATCCTAAATGTCTTTCACAGGGCAAAAAAAAAATTTTTTTTTAAGTCCAGTTTATCAATTTTTTTTATGATTAAGCTTATGTTGTTATATGTAAGAACTCTACCTACACTAAGGTCACAGAGATTCTCTTCTACTTTTTCTTCTAAAAGTTTCACAGTTTATATTTGTTCTATGATTCATATTAAGTTAAATCTTGTATAAGGTATGAGATATGGGTTGAACATATTTTTACACATGGATGTCCTGTTTTTCAAGTACCACTTTTCAAAAAGGCTATACTTTGTTTATTGACTTGCCTGACATGTCTTTTTTTTTTTTTTTTTTTTTTTTTTTTTTAGTTCTGGACTCTATTCTGCTCCTTTGATTTATGTGTCTATTCTTTGGCCAATATCACACTGTCATGATTATCCTTGTTTTACTGTATGTCATGAAAATGGTATTATAAACCTTTCAACGACTTTTTTTTTTCTTTCCAGAAAATTTTAACTCTGATAAATACTCTGCATTTTATGATTAGCTTATCTATTTCAACAAAAGTCCTCCTAGGTTTCTGATTGCTTAGAATTTGTGGACCAACTAGAAGAGGATGAGCATTTTAACAATACTGGGTCTTCTACTCTATTAACATTGTTTATCTCTTCATTAATTTTGGTCTTCTTTCATTTCTTCATCGGTGTCTTGAAGTTTTCATCCTAGAAATCATACATGTACTTTATTAGACTTTTACCTGAGTATTTCACTTCTTCCCCTTCATGGATCACTGCCTTGTCATGGCAGAGGGGCCTGCATAACTCAATGAAGATAGGAGCCATGCTGTGCAGGGCCACCCAAGATGGAGAGGTCATAGCAGAGAGTGCTGAGAAATTTTGATCCATTGGAGCAGGGAATGGCAAACCAACCCAGTAAATTGCTGTGAGAACATCATGAACTGTATACAAAACACACAAAAAAATATGACACCAAAAGATGAGTACCTGAGGCCTGAAGGTACTCAATATGCTACTGGGGAAGAGTGGAGGAAAATTACCAAGAGCCTTAAAATGAATGAAGCAGCTGGGCCAAAGTGGATACAACGCTCAGTTGTGGATGTGTCTGGTGATCAAAGTAAAATCCGATGTGGCAAAGAATGAATACCATTCTTTGGTATTGGAACCTGGAATTGGTTTTGGAATTGGTTTTGGAATTTTGTTTTGGAATTGGTTTTGGAATTGGTATTGGAACCATTCAGGTATTGGAACCTGGAATGTTAGGTTCATGAATCAAGGAAAATTGAACATGGTCAAGCAGGAGATGGTAAGAATAAATATTGACATCCTAAGAATCAGCAAATGAAATGGACGGGAATGCTGCTACTGCTGCTAAGTCGCTTCAGTCGTGTCCGACTCTGTGCGACCCCATAGACGGTAGCTCACCAGGCTCCCCCATCCCTGGGATTCTCTAGGCAAGAATATTGGAGTGGGTTGCCATTTCAAGAATCAGTGAACTTAAGTGGACGGGAATGGGTGAATTTAATTCAGAGGACCATTATATCTACTACTGTGAGCAAGAATACCATAGAAGCAATGAAGAAGCCCTCAAAATCAACAAAAGAGTCTGAAATACAGTACTTGTGTGCAACCTCAAAAATGACAGAATGATCTTGGTTCATTTGTTTCCAAGGCAAGCCATTCAGCATCACAGTAATCCAAGTCTATGCCACTACCACTGAAGCTGAAGAAGCTGAAGTTGATAAGTTCTAAGAAAATCGAGGGGCGGTCCTAAGGCGGCTGACGAATAGGACAAGGAGACCACTTTTCTCCCCACAAATTCACCAAAAGATCATTTGAATGCTGAGCAACTTCCACAAAATAACTTCTGAACACTGGCAGAGGACACCAGACACCCAGAAAGGCAGCCCATTCTCTTCGAAAGGAGGTAGGACAAAATATAAAAGACAAAAAGAGAGGCTAAAGAGTTTGGGACAGAGACCCATCCCTGGGAGGGAGTCGTCAAGGAGGAGAAGTTTCCAAATACCAGGAAATGCTCTCACCAGCAGGTCTGTGGGGAGTTTTGGAATCTCAGAGGGCAACATAACTGGGAGGGGAAAATTAAAAAAAAGAAAAACAAAAAACACCCGCAGAATACATGCCTTAACCACAACTCCCAGAGGAGAAATAGCCCAGACGTTCACATCTGCCAACAGCAAGCAGGGGAGGCAAGGGTTGCATGCTTAGGGTACGGACTGGGCCTGAATGCCCTGAGGACAATCTGAAGGAGCTAACGTGAGCTCGCAACCCAATCTGTGGGGTAGCCAGAGAGAGAGAGAGAAGAAAAAAGAGAGAGAGAGAGAGAAAACTTTCCCCTGAAAAGCCTAACCTAAGGCATAGCCTGGGTGGCGGCTCACAAATCAAAGGACTGAGCAAACACCAGAGGAGAGCTAGTCAACTGTGTGCTGGCCCATCTCCTGCTGGAGGCAGAGAGGCAGACGGGCAAGAGCAAGAGCCAGAAGCTGAGAGGCAATCTCGGCCCCAGAGATGGCATCTTCCACCAAACACTGAGCAGACTCCTGATTGCTAACCAAGTCTTCCTGAGATCCTGGACAGTTGTCATCTGCCAGGAGGGTCACAGGCTGAGATCAGCCCCCCAGAGGAGACACACAGCGCACTTGAGATGGCACTCTTGCAGCACACCTAGGAAACCAAGTGGCTGGGACCAGGGAGGTGATAAGATGCATTGCACACCTGGGATAGTGCACTCACCAAGCACCTGGTCGCCTGAGCTCCTCGGACCTGGGAAAGGCACAAAACACAGGCCCAAACGAGTCTGTGTCATTGTGGAGCACCTGAGAACCTGAACCTGAGCAGCTTAGATCTGGGAAATGCACTCAATCTAGGGCTCACTTTGGACAGTTCCCCTTCAGAGCAACCTGGGCCCTGAGCAGTGTAGACCGGGAAAGCACAGGGGCCATGAACTGGGGCAAACCTAGTGTGGTCTGTACACTGCAAGCACTCCCCACACACGCCAGTGATACTTGTTTGCAGTGTTCCTCCCTCCCCACAGCACAACTGAACAAGTGAGCTTAAATAGGTGACCATCTTCATCCCCTTGTGTCAGGGAAGAAATTAGGTACTGAAGAGACTTGCAAACAGAGGAAGCCAAAAGAAATAAAGAAGAGGGAGCTGATCTGGAAGTGACAGGTGCAACAGGTTAAAACCCTGTAGTTAGCATTGGCTAAGCATTGGAAGGGGCCTATAGACCTTGAGAAGTATACGCTGTAACAAGGAACTATCTGAAACTGAACTGGCCCCACACTGCCCTCAACAGCTCCAGAGAAATTCCTAGATATATTTTACTATCATCATTAAATTTTTTTTAAGTTCTTTATTACTATTTAATTTTCATTTGTATAACCTACTATTATCTTGCAAAAAAAGACCCTACTTTTGAAGCAAATTTCACACATATTTTTTATAATTTTTGTGGTTGATTTTGTTTTGTATTTTTAGTATTGTATTTTTGAGAGTCTAACCTCTACTCAAGATTATTAATCTTTGCTTTTTGGTATTTGTTATCAACTTTTTACTTTTAAGAATCTAATCTTCAGCACCCACTTTAACTCAGGGGTGTGATTACTGGCTTGCTTGCTCTCTCCCCCTTTGACTGTCCCTTTTCTCCCCCAGGTCACATCTATCTCCTCCCTCCCCCTTTTCTTCTCTACTTAACTCTGAATCTTTCTGGGTGTTCCAGACTGTGGAAACACTTAAGGAACTGATTACTGACTATATTGGTCTCTCCCCTTTTGACTGCCTCTCTTCTCCTCCTGGCCACCTCTATTTCCCTTCTCCCTCTTCTCTTCTCTATGTAATTCCATGAATCTCTCTGAGTGTCCCAGACTGTGGAGAGCACATGGGGAACTGATCGCTGGCTAGATTGCTCTCTTCCCTTTTGGTTCCCCCTTCTCCTCCTGGTCACCTCTATCTCTCTCTTCCCTCTTCTCTTTCTATGTAACTCTGTGAACCACTCTGGGTGTCCCTCATTGTGGAGAATCTTTTCTCCATTAATCTAGATGTTTTATCATCGGTGCAGTATGGATGGAGAAGTCTTGAGGCTACTGTAAGAATAAGACTGAAAGCCAGAGGCAGGAGGCTTAAGTCCAAAACTTGAGAACACCAGAGAACTCCTGACTCTAGGGAACATTAATTGATAAGAGCTCAGCCAAAAGACTCCATACCTACCCTGAAACCAAACTCCACCCAAGAGCCAAAAAGTTCCAGAGCAAGATATACTACAATAATTCTCCAGCAATGCAGAAACTTAGCCCTAAGCATTAAAATACAGGCTGCCCAAAGTCACACCAAGCCCATAGACACCTCAAAACTCACTACTGGACACTTCATTGCACACCAGAGAGGAGACCAGCTCCATCCACCAGAACACTGATGTAAGCTTCTCTAAACAAGAAACATTGACAAGCTACCAGTTGAACCTACAGAAACCTCCACAATAAAAAGGAACCACAAACTTCCAGCATACAGAAAGGCCACCCCAAACACAGCAATCTAAACAAAATGAAAAGGCAGAGAAATATTCAACAGGTAAAGGAACATGACAAATGCCCACCAAACCAAACCAAACCAAAGAGAAGGAGATATGGAGTCTACCTGAAAAAGAATTCAGAATAATGATAGTAAAGATGATCCAAAATCTTGAAAACAAAATGGAGTTACAGATAAATAGACCAGAGACAAGGATTGAGAAGATACAAGAAATGTTTAACAAGGGCCTAGAAGAAATTAAAAAGAGTCAATAATGAATAATGCAATAACTGAGATCAAAAACAATCTGGAGGGAACCAACAGTAGAATAACTGAGGCAGAAGGCAGGATAAGTGAAGTGGAAGATAGTATGGTGAAAATAAATGAAACAGAGAGGGAAAAAGAATTTAAAGAAATGAGGACAGCCTCAGAGACCACTGGGACAATGTCAAACACCACAACATTTGAATCATAGGAGTCCCAGAAGAAGAAGACGAAAAGAAAGGCCATGAAAAAATACTTGAGGAGATAATAGTTGAAAATTTCCTTAAAGTGGGAAAGGAAATAGTTACCCAAGTCCAAGAAACCCAGAGAGTCCTAAACAGGATAAACCCAAGGCAAAACACCCCAAGACACATAGTAATCAAATTAACAAAGATCAAACACAAAGAACAAATATTAAAAGCAGCAAGGGAAAAGCAACAAATAACACACAAGGGGATTCTCATAAGGATAACAGCTGATCTTTCAATAGAAACTCTTCAGACCAGAAGGGAATGGCAGGGCATACTTAAAGTGATGAAGGAGAAAAACCTACAGCCCAGATTACTGTACCCAGCAAGCATCTCATTCATATATGAAAGAGAAATCAAAAGCTTTACAGACAAGCAAAAGCTGAGAGATTCAGCACCACCAAACCAGCTCTCCAACAAATGCTAAAGGATCTTCTCTAGACAGGAAACACAGAAAGGGTGTATAAACTCAAACCCAAAACAACAAAGTAAATGGCAATAGGATCATACTTATCAATAATTACCTTAAACGTAAATGGGTTGAATGCCCCAACCAAAAGACAAAGCCTGGCAGAATGAATATGAAAACAAGACCCTTATATATGCTGTCTACAAGAGACCCATCTCAAAACAAGGGACATATAAAGACTGAAAGGGAAGGGCTGGAAAAAGATGTTTCCTGCAAATGGAGAACAAAAGAAAGCAGGAGTAGCAATACTCATTTCAGATAAAATAGACATTTAAATAAAGGCTGTGAAAAGAGACAAGAAAGGACACTAAACAATGATCAAAGGATCAATTCAAGAAGAAGATATAACAATTACAAATATATATGCACCAAACATAAGAGCACTGCAATATGTAAGGTAAATGCTAACAAGCATGAAAGGGGAAATGAACAGTAACACGATAATAGTGGGAGACTTTAATACCCATTCACACCTATGGATAGATCAACTAAACAGAAAATTAGCAAGGAAACACAAACTTTAAATGATACAATAGACCAGTTAGACCTAACTGATATCTATAGGGCATTTCACCTCAAAACAATGAATTTCACCTTTTTCTCAAGTGTACATGGAAACTTCTCTAGGATAAATCACATTCTGACCCAAAGAACTAGCCTTGGTAAATTCAAAACATTGAAATCATTTCAAGTATCTTTTCTGATCACAATGTGGTAAGATTACATATCAACTACAGGAAAAAAAAACCATTAAAAATAAAAACATATGGAGGTTAAACATCATGCTTCTGGATAACCAAAAAATCACAGAAGAAATAAAAAAGGAAATCAAAAGATGCATAGAAACGAATGAAAATGAAAACACAACACCCCCAAACATATGAGATTCAGTAAAAGCAGTGCTAAGGGGAAGGTTCATAGCAATACAAGCTTATCTCAAGAACATGAGAAAATCAAATATATAACCTAACTTTACATCTAAAGCAACTGGAAAAAGAAGAATGAAGAACCCCAGGGTATATACAAGGAAAGAAATCATAAAAATTAGGGCAGAAATAAATGAAAAAGAAACAAAGGAGACTATAGCAAAAATCAACAAAGCTAAAAGCTGGTTCTTTGAGAAGATAAATAAAATAGACAAACCATTAACCAGACTCATCAAGAAACAAAGGGAGAAGAATCAAATCAACAAAATTAGAAATGAAAATGGAGAAATCACAGCAGATGACACAGAAATACAAAGGATAATAAGAGACTACTATCAGCAGCTATATGCCAATAAAATGGACAGCTTGGAAGAAATGGATGAATTCTTAGAAAAGTATAACTTTCCAAAACTGAACCAGGGAGAAATAGAAAATCTTAACAGACCCATCACAAGCATGGAAATCAAAACTGTAATCAGAAATCTTCCAACAAACAAAAGTCCAGGACCAGACGGCTTCATAGGTGAATTCTACCAAAAATTTAGAGAAAAGCTAACACCTACCCTACTCAAACTCTTCCAGAAAATTGCAGAGGAAGGTGGGCTACCAAACTCATTCTATGAGGCCATCATCACCCTAATACCAAAGGCAGACAAATATGCCCCCTGAAAAAGAAATCTATAGGCCAATATCACTGATGAACATAGATGCAAATATCTTTAACAAAATCCTAGCAAACAGAATCCAACAACATACTGAAAAAATCATACATCATCACCAAGTGGGCTTTATCCAAGGGATGCAAACATTCTTTAATACTCACAAATCAATCAATGTAATACACCACATTAACAAATTGAGATAAAAACCACATGATTATAGATGCAGAGAAAGTCTTTGACAAAATTCAACATCCATTTATGATAAAAACCCTCCAGAAACCAGGCATAGAAGGAATATACCTCAATGTAATAAAAGCCATATATGATAAACCCACAGCAAACATTATCCTCAATGGTGAAAAATTGAAAGCATTTTCCCTAAAGTCATGTACAAGACAAGGGTGCCCACTCTCACCAGTCCTATTCAACATAGCTTTGGAAGTTTTAGCCACAGCAATCAGGAAGGAAAGAAATAAAAAGAATCCAGATTGGAAAAGAAGAAGTAAAACTCTCACTGTTTGCAGATGACGTGATCCTCTTCATAGAAAATCCTAAAGATACCACCAGAAAATTACTAGAGCTAATCAATGAATATAGTAAAGTTGCAGGATATAAAATTAACACACAGAAATCCCTTGCATTCCTATACATTAACAAAGAGAAAACAAAAAGAGATTTTAAGGGAACAATTCCATTCACCATTGCAACAAAAAGAATAAAATACTTAGGAATAAATCTACCTAAAGAAACAAAAGACCTATACATAGAAAACTATAAAACATTGATGAAAGAAATCAAAGATGACAAAAATAAATGGAGAAATATAATATGTTCATGGATAAGAAGAATCAATTTAGTGAAACTGAGTATACTACCCAAAGCAATCTATAGATTCAATGCAATCCCTATCAGGCTACCAATGGTATTTTTCACAGAACTAAAACAAATAATTTCACCATTTGTATGGAAATACAAAAAACCTCGAATAGCCCAAGCAATCGTGAGAAAGAAGAATGGAACTGGAGGAATCAACCTGCCTGACTTTAGGCTCGACTACAAAGCCACAGTCATCACGACAGTATGGTACTGGCACAAAGACAGAAATACAGATCAATGGAACAAAATAGAAAGCCCAGAGATAAATCCACACACCTATGGACACTTTATCTTTGACAAAGGAGGCAAGAATTACAGTGGAGAAAAGAGAATCTCTTTAACAAATGGTGCTGGGAAAACTGGTCAACCCCTTGTAAAAGAATGAAACTAGAGCACTTTCTAACATCACATACAAAAATAAACTCAAAATGGATTAAAGATCTAAATGTAAAACAGAAACTATAAAACATCTAGAGGAAAACATAGGCAAAACACTCTCTGATATAAATCACAGCAGGATCCTCTATGACTCACCTCCCAGATTAATGGAAATAAAAGCAAAAACAAAAAACTAAACTAAACAAATGAGACCTAATTAAACTTAAAAGCTTTTGCCCAGTGAAAAAGGTGAAAAGATAGCCTTCAGAATGGGAGAAAATATTAGCAAATGAAGCAACTGACAAAGAATTAATCTCAAAAATATACAAGCAACTCCCACAGCTCAATTCCAGAAAAATAAATGACCCAATCAAAAAATGGGCCAAAGAACTGAACAGACATCTCTCCAGAGAAGACATACAGATGGCTAACAGACACATGAAAAGATGCTCAACATCACTCATTACCAGAGAAATGAAAATTAAAACTGCAATGACATACCATCTCATGCTGGTCAGAATGGCTGCTATCAAAAATTCTACAAACATTAAGTGCTGGACAAGGTGTGGAGAAAAGGGAATCCTCTTACACTGTTGGTGGGAATGCAAACTAGTACAGCCACTATGGAGACCAGCGTGGATATTCCTTAAAAACAAAACAACAACAACAAAAAAAACCTGGAAATAGAAAGGCCATAACCCAGCAATCCCACTGCTGGGCATATACACCGAGGAAACCAGAAATGAAAGAGACACGTGTACCTCAATGTTCATTGCAGCTCTGTTTACAATAGCTAGGACACAGAAGCAACCTAGATGCCCACTGGCAGATGAATGGATAAGAAAGCTGTGGTACATATACACGATGGAATACTACTCAGCTATTAAAAAGAATACATTTGAATCAGTTCTAATGAGGTGGATAAAACTGGAGCCTATTATACAGAGTGAAGTAAGTCAAAAAGAAAAACACAAATACAGTATATTAATGCATATATATGGAATTTAGAAAGATGGTAATGATAACCCTATATGCGAGACAGAAAAAGAGACACAGATGTAAAGAACAGACTTTTGAACTCTGTGGGAGCAGGTGAGGTGGGATGATTTGAGAAAATAGCATTAAAACATGTATATTACCATAGGTGAAATAGATCGCCAGTCCAGACTCGATGCATGAGACAGGGTGTTCAGGGCTGGTGCACTGGGATGACCCTGAGGGATGGGATGGGGAGGGAGGGGTGGAGGGGTTCAGGATGGGGGACACATGTACACCCATGACTGATTCATGTCAATGTATGGCAAAAACCACTACAATATTATAAAGTAATTCATTTCAGTTCAGCTGCTCAGTCATGTCTGACTCTCTGCAACCCCATGAACCGCAGCATGCCAGGCCTCCCTGTCCATCATCAACTTCCAGAGTTTACCCAAACCCATGTCCATTGAGTCAGTGATGCCATGCAACCATCTCATCCTCTGTTGTCCCCTTTCCCTACTACCCTCAATCTTTCCCTCAAAGCATCAAGGTCTTTTCAAATTCGTCAGCTCTTCACATCTGGGCCAAAGTATTGGAGTTTCAGCTTCAACATCAGTCCTTCCAATGAACACTCAGGACTGATCTCCTTAGGATGGACTGGTTGGATCTCCCTGCAGTCCAAGGGACTCTCAAGAGTCTTTTCCAACACCACAGTTCAAAAGCATCAATTCTTCTGCACAGCTTTCTTTATAGTCCAACTCTCACATCGATACATGACTACTGGAAAAACCATAGCCTTGACGAGATGGACCTTTGTTGGTAAATTAATGTCTCTGCCTTTTAATATGCTGTCTAAGTTGGTCATAACTTTTCTTCCAAGGAGTAAGTGTCTTTTAATTTCATGGCTGCAATCACAATCTGCAGTGATTTTGGAGCCCCCCAAAATAAAGTCAGCCACTGTTCCCACTGTTTCCCCAACTATTTGTCATGAAGTGATGGGATCAGATGCCATGATCTTAGTTTTTTGAATGTTGAGTGTTAAGCCAACTTTTTTCACTCTCCTTTCACTTTTGTCAGGAGTCTCTTTAGTTCTTCTTCATTTTCTGCTATAAGGATGGTGTCGTCTGCTATCTGAGGCTACTATATTTCTCCTGGCAATCTTGATTCCAGCTTGCACTTCATTCAGCCCAGCATTTCTCATGATGTACTCTGCATAGAAATTAAATAAGCAGGGTAACAATATACAGCCTTGATGTACTCCTTTTTTCCTATTTGGAACCAGTCTGTTGTTCCATGTCCAGTTCTACCTGTTACTTCCTTATCTGCATACAGGTTCCCCAAGAGGCAGGTCAGGTGGTCTGGTATTCCCATATCTTGAAGAATTTTCCACAGTTGATTGTGATCCACACAATCAAAGGCTTTGGCATAGTCAGTATAGCAGAAATAGATGTTTTTCTGGAGCTCTCTTGCTTTTTTGATGATCCAACAGATGATGGCAATTTGATTTCTGGTTCCTCTGCCTTAGCATCCAATTAAAATAAATAAATAAATTTTAAAAAAAGAGAAGACCTAGAAGACCTCATAGTAGTAAAACTTTAAAAAGATGTTCTATTCACATTGGGGATTGGAATGCAAAAGCAGAAAGTCAAGATACACCTGTAGTAACAGGCAAGTTTGGCTTTGGAGAAAAAAATGAAGCAGGGCAAAGGTTAACTGAATTCTACTAGGAAAATCCATGAGTCATAGCAAATAACTCTTTTCAACAACACAAAAGATGACTTTACACATGGACATCACCAAAATGGTCAATATTGAAATTAAATTGATTGCTTTCTTTGTAGCTGAATATGGAGAAGCTTTTTACAGTCAGTGAAAGCAAAACCTGGAGCTGACTGTGGCTAAGATCATCCGCTTCTCATAGCAAAATTCAAGTTTAAACTAAAGAAAATCAGGAAAAACACTAGGCCAGCCAAGTATGACTCAAATTAAATTCCGTATGAATCTGTGGTAGAAATAATGAATAGATTCAAGGGACTAGATCTAGTTAACAGTGTGCCTGCAGAATGATGGGCAGAGGTTCATAATATTGTATAATAGGTGGCAGACAAAACCATCCTGAAGAAATAGCAAAGCAAGAAGGTAAAGTGGTCATCTGAGAAGGCTCACAAATAGCAGAACGAAGAGAAGTGAAAAGCAAGGGATGAAAGGGTATGTCCAATAAAACGCAGAGTTTCAAAGAATAGTTAAGAGAGACAAGAAGGCCTTCTTCAATGAACCATGTTTAATAATAGAAGAAAACAACAAAAGGAGAAAGACTAGAGATCTCGTCAGGAAAATTGGAAACATCAAGAGAGCGTTCTGCCCAAAGATAAGCAGAGTAAAGGATAAAAATGTTAGAGACCTAGTAGACAATAAATCAAGAAGAGATAGAAAGAATACATGGAAGAACTGTATAAAAAAGATCTTAATGATCTGGATTACTACGATGGTGTGGTTAGTTACCCTGTGCCAGACATTCTGGAGTGTGAAGTCAAGTGGGTCTTAAGAATCACTGCTGTTAATAAAGCTAATGGATGTGATGAAATTCCAGCAGAACTACTCAAATCCCTAAAGAATGATGACATCAATGTTTTGCATTCAATATGTCAGCAAATCTGGAAGACCCCGCAGTGGCCATAGAACTGGTTAAGGTCAATTCTCATCACAATTTCCAAGAAGGGTGGTATCAAAGAATGTGCTAACCATTGGACAACTTCACTCATCTCCCCTGCTAGTAAGGTCATGCTTAAAATCTTGCATGCTACGCTTCAGCATTATGTGAACCAAGAACTACCAGATGTCCAAGCTGGGTTTAGGAAAGGAAGAGGAACTACAGATAAAGTTGCCAACATCTGTTAGATTATAGAGAAAGCAAGGGAATTCAGAAAAACACTTATCTGTTTCGTTGACTATGCTAAGCCTTTGACTGTATGGATCATGACAAACTGGAAAGCTCTTAGAGAGATGGGAATACGAGATCACCTTACCTGTCTCCTGAGAAACCTGTATGCAGGTCAAGCAGCAACAGTTTGAACCCTGAATGGACCAACTGATTGGTTCTGTTGTGCCCGAAAGTCCGAATCCCAAGACGGACAAGAACAAGACCTCCACGACAATGCAAAAGGCAAAAAGGGAAATTTATTTCTGCTTGAGTCAGGGCCCCTGCCACATCCAACGCAGTGGAGTAAGACAAGAGGCCCCGACCTCTGGGTTCAAGCAGTATTTATAGGATTATAGGCAGCTGGCAAACTTAGATTGGTTGCACGGTTTACTCGTTAACTGCTGATTGGTCAGTTCTTTCGTGGGCGTGGGCTTTCCTGAAGAATTTCCATCTTTGTCTCTATAGGCCACCTCTAGGCTACTAGGCTTACAATGATTGCCTGAGCGGTGCACGCGTGAATTTTAAACCTGGCACAACAGTTCAAGATTGAGAAAGGAGTGCAATGGGGCTGTCTGCTGTCACCCTGTTTGTTTAACCTATACACTGAGCACATCATGAGAAATGCTGGGTTAGATGAGTTACAAGCTGGAATCAAGATAGGCAGGAGAAACATCAACAACCTCCAATATGCAGATGATACCACTCTAACAACAGAAATTGAAAAGGAACTAAACAGCCTCTTGATGAGGGTGAATGAGGAGAGTGAAAGAGCAGGCTTAGAATTGATGCCTTCAAACTGTGCTGCTGGAAAAGACTTCTGAAAGTCCCTTGGACAGCAAAGAGATCAAACCAGTCAATCCTAAAGGAAATCAACACTGAATAATCACTGGAAGGACTGATGCTGAAACTGAAGCTCCAGTATTTTGGTCATCTGATGCAAACAGATGATTCATTAGAAAACTTCCTGAGGCTGGGAAGGATTGAGGGCAGAAGGAGAAGAGAACATCAGAGGCTGAGATGACTAGAAGGCATCACTGATGCAATGAACATGAACTTGGACAAACTTGAGATGGTAAGGGACAGGGAGGCCTGGCTTGCTGCAGTCCATGGGGTCACAAAGAGTTGGACACTACTGGGTGACTGAACAACAACGAATTTCACTTTTTATGATGCATGATAGTTGAAAATGGCATTTGAAGACATTTTCCAATTGTTTATTACTAGTGTACAGCAGGGTTGACATACCCTTTCTATAAAGACTCATGTAGTAAATATTTCAGGCTTTAATCAGTCCATATTTAAAAATGTCTCCTCTTCCCCCTCCACTCCTCTACAATCCTTTTAAAATATAAAACAATTTTTTTGCATATTTATCTTAGAAAGATAGGCCATAGCACAGATTTGGTCCATAGACTATGGTTTGCTGACATGTAGAATACAGAATAGTGAAAGTGAAAGTCACTCAGTTGTGTCCGACTCTTTGTGATTCCATGGGCTGTACAGTCCATGGAACTCTCCAGGCCAGAATACTGGAGTGGGTAGCCTTTCCCTTCTCCAGAGGATCTTTCCAACCCAGGGGTTGAACCCAGGTCTCCCACATTACAGGCGGATTTTTTACCAGCTGAGCCACAAGGGAAGCCCAAGAATATTGGTGTGGGTAGCCTATCCCTTCTTCAGCGAATCTTCCAGTAGTCTAACCAGGGTCTCCTGCATTGCAGGCAGATTCTTCACCAACTGAGCTATCAGGGAAGCCTAAGAAATAGACTTAATTTTTTTTGATATACTGACCATGAATCATTCCATGATATTGCAGATATATTGACAATGGATCATTCCTGTTGGAATACAAATAATGTTGCTATTACCTCAACTGTAAAGAAAAAAATCCCTTTCCTTGATGCAGTTTTCCTACCAGTTAATGCATTATTTCTTTCCGCCACCATGGAGCTAACCCCTTCAAAGAGTTATCTATACTTGAGGGGTCAAATGTTTCCTTCCCACTTAAAAGCTCTTTTCACTAAGGGCTGTGATATGAATGAATGAGAGGAGGAGGAGAGAGGCCTGGGGGCCACAAAGTTGCAGATAGTGCTGCACCTGTGAGTTTTTTGTTTGTTTGTTTGTTTTAATTTTAATTTTTACTTTATTTTACTTTACAATACTGTATTGGTTTTGCCATACATTGACATGAATCTGTCTCTGGTGTACATGAGTTCCCAATCCTGAACCACGCTCCCCTCACCTCCCACCCTATATCAACTCTCTGGATCATCCTCGTGCACCAGTCCCAAGTATCCTGTATCCTGTATCGAAATAGACTGGTGATTCGTTTCTTACATGATAGTATACATGTTTCAGTGCCATTCTCCCAAATCCTCCCACCTTCTCCCTCCCCCTCAGAGTCCAAAAGTCCATTCTATACATCTGTGTCTCTTTTGCTGTCTTGCATACAGGGTTATCATTACCATCTTTCTAAATTCCATATATATGTGTTAGTATACTGTATTGGTGTTTTTCTTTCTGGGTTACTTCACTCTGTATAATAGGCTACAGTTTCATCCATCTCATTAGAACTGATTCAAATGTATTCTTTTTAATGGCTGAGTAATACTCCGTTGTGTATATGTACCACAGCTTTCTTATCCATTCATCTGATGATGGACATTTAGGTTGTTTCCATGTCCTAGCTGTTATAAACAGTGCTGCAATGAACATTGGGGTACACGTGTCTCTTTCAAGTCTGGTTTCCTTGGTGTGTATGCCCAGCAGTGGGATTGCTGGGTCATATGGTATTTCTATTTGCAATTTTCAAAGGAATCTCCACACTGTTTTCCATAGTGGCTGTACTAGTTTGCATTCCCACCAACAGTGTAAGAGGGTTCCCTTCTCTCCACACCGTCTCCAACATTTATTGCTTGTAGACTTTTGGATCACAGCCATTCTAACTGGCGTGAAATGGTACCTCATTGTGGTCTTGATTTGCATTTCTCTGATAATAAGTGATGTTGAGCATCTTTTCATGTGCTTGTTAGCCATTCGTATGTCTTCTTTGGAGAAATGTCTATTTAGTTCTTTGATCCATTTTTTGATAGGGTCGTTTACTTTTCTGGAATTGAGCTGCATAAGTTACTTGTATATTTTTGAGATTAGTTGTTTGTCAGTTGCTTCATTTGCTATTATTTTCTCCCATTCCGAAGGCTGTCTTTTCACCTTGCCTATAGTTTCCTTTGTTGTGCAGAAGCTTTTAATTTTAATTAGATCCCATTTGTTTATTTTTGCTTTTATTTCCAGTATTCTGGGAGGTGGATCATAGAGGATCCTGCTGTGATTCATATACTGCACCCGCGAGTTTAATTGTTCGTACACATTCAGCCCTGGTCCAGCCACTGGCTGCTGTGGGGGTGGGGAGAAGTATCCTTTCTTCTTCTGAGTGTGTTGGAGGCTCCCTCTGCTGGTGGATATGGAAATAACAAGTTCTAAGACATCTGGTGTCCATTCATTGAACATGTGTGAGTGGCTGTGTGACTGTGTGTGTGATTGTGAGTGAGTGTATGTGTGGCTCTGCGCACACATGTGTTATGGTATATGTGTACACGAGTGTATGCATTTAATTGTCTGCATGGGTAGATCCATATGTGTATGTGTACATATGAACATGTGTGTTGTTGTACATAGCTTTTTGGTGTGCCTAAGAGTGTGTATGCAACTGTAAGGGCACGTGAGTGTATGTAGCCCTGGTTTTGTGTGTCTTTGTGCACACAGTGTGTGCATATGTGACTGTGTATGCAATTGTGTTGCAAGTGTGGGTGTACATGTGTGTAAAGGTGTGAATGTATGTATCTTGAAGTAACTGAACTATGTGTGCACCAACCAGGCTGTATTCCTGACAGCAACTGCTGTGAGTGGCCTCTTCTTCTGTCCCCAGACCTCAGCTGTGCGGTGTATGCAGGATATCTGGAAAAATAATGCTTTTGAAGGAAGGAGCCCTAAGAACTGGTAGGTGCATGTTCTCTGCTGTCCCCCAGAGGAACTGAGCCCCATGTGCCCAGAGTGTGAGCTTCCTGATGAAGCAGCCTTTTCTTTCTGCCTTCCCTTCCCAGGCTCACTTCTACAGTGCCTTACTGGCCTTTCCTGGCATCACTTTTCAAAGAAACAACTCACATTAACCCTTCCCTAGGGTCATTAGCAAATAAAGTGGTTGCATTTCAATCCTTGAATCAAGGTCTGCTTTCAAAGGATGCAAACTAAGAAACACACAGACTTACTTCTCCAACTGCCAAGGGTCTGTTGAAAAGTGAAAGTATTAGTCACTCAGTCATGTCTGACTCTTTGAAACTCCATGGACGGTAGCCCACCAGCTCCTCTGTCCATGGGATTCTCCAGGCAAGAATACTGGAATGGATAACTATTCCCTTCTCCAGAATCTTCCAGACCCAAGGATTGAATCTGGGTATACTGCATTGCAGGCAGATTCTTCACCTCTGAGTCAACAGGGAAGCCCTAAGGGCTTCTTATTATTCCTTTTTTAATGAGGAGGAATGTGAAGTTCAGAGGGTACATCAGTTGCCCAAGGTCATATAGCTGGAAAATGGCAAACCTAGCTTTGATCTAGAGCCCTCTGACCCCAACCCCAGTGCTTGCTCTTCTCCTAGGAGCTTCTACCCTGCTAAGGTCAGAGGGAATGAACAGGGGATGTTCATAGTCTGCAAGATAACTGATGTCTGTACAAGGGGGACCTATGGCTCACAGCTGGTGCCAAAATCCTCATTCTGTTGTAAAATCAGGAAACAATGGCAGTTTTTCAAGCTTGATGCTGACTGTGAGTCTGGGAGTGTTGTTATAAGCACTTAACTCTTTTAAATTGATTTGATTTTCACAACTAACTTGAAAATACCCTCAGTTTTCAGGCAAGAAAATTGAGACATAGAAAGGTAAAGAGAGCTACCCAGATTAACTTAGCTGGTCCTGATTTGAACCTTGGCACCTGGAGTCCTTTTTCTGAACTGGGTTACTTTCTGGCTTTTCACAGTTTGTATATATTAAGTCCTGCTGCATGCCAGGCATGGCACTAAGCATTTACCCAGTATGGTACTATGCATGACATTAAGCTTTTTCCTTTTAAAAATATAGTTTTTGTAATTACATGGATTAGTAATTGTGGTGAAAAGTGGTTTGCAGGTTTCATCTAAGGAAAGAAAACAGTTGGTTAAATGTAGACATTTAACAGAACCAAGGAGATCAAACCAGTCAATCCTAAAGGAAAACAGTACTGAATATTCACTGGAAGGACTGATGCTGAAGCTGAAGCTCCAATACTTTGGCCCTGATGTGAAGAGCTGACTCATTAGAAAAGACCCTGATGCTGGGAAAGATTGAGGGAGGAGAAGGGAATGACAGAGCGTGAGAGGGCTGGATGGCATCACGGACTCAATGGACATGAATTTGAGCAAGCTCTGGGAGATAGCGAAGGTAAGGGAAGTCTGGTGTGCCACAGTTCATGGGGTCACAGAAAGTCAGACACCATTTAGTGACTGAACTGCAACAACAGAAATATTGTTCCTTCTACTTCACCTTCCCATTCCAGGATGTGGGTATAGTACTTCATTTTTGTGTGTGTGCCTACACAAAGAGGGACACTCACATAACTGGTTTGCTGAGATGTCTGAGGTACCCCGTCCCTTTGGGAAATGTAACAGTTGGGTCCTTCCAGGGACCTCAGATGAACTACATGAGAGTGGGTTTACACAGGGGCCATTTACAATGTACAGATTGTGTAAACAAGAAATGTTGCTCACCGTCTGGTTCTGCAAGGTGAAATCATTAGCTGCTGCAGTTGCCAACTCAGGACAGAGAAGTGGGTGAGGCACTGCGTACATGGAAGAAGAGGTAAAATTGCCTTTAGATAGTTTCAGGTAAAATTTGCATGAACCTGAATTTTTGTATCTTGCCATACTTAGAACAGTACTAAAATTATTAACTAAGAAATCTGTTCCTCATGACCTTCTCCTATGATGCGTACTGGATTACATATTCCCTACGCCAAAGTCATATATATGCTGACCTCCTTAGCTCCTTGGAGCAGTTCCTCAGAGCTATGCGAGAAACTGAATCCTGGGCTAGAGTCCTCAGTAGGGTCTCTGAATCAAACTGAAACTCACTGCTCTTACGTCGTGTAGTTTTTATTTTAGTTGACAACAGGACAAGGGGAACCGTCAGGTGTGGCACTCTGGGAGCTAGCTGACACCACCCACAAGCCAGGGTGCAGCTGATCCTGAAACCCAGAGAGAAGCGCTGAAGCTGGAAGCAGCAGTGGCCATTGGAGAGGATGGATGGCAATCCTCTAACCTCTCTGATTGCCTGCAGGGCCTTCCACTGACCAAATGTCATCTCCTTTCTGTACCAGAGAGGCTGCAAGTAGGTGGCTAAAGATTCCTGTTGTAACAAGGAAGAACAAATGTGACTTCACATTGGGTCTATTCCTCTAACACTTGTGCTAGGTTGGTGTGCTTAGTCATGCTGGCTCTGCATCTTTGTCAAATATGTTGCCTAGAGTCTGAAACATATGGACTTCCCGGGTGGTTCAGTGGTAAAGAACCCACCTGCCAATGCAGGAGATGTGGGCTTAATCCCTGGGTTGGGAAAATTCCCTGGTGAAGGAAATGGCAACCCACTCCACTATTTCTTGCCTGGGAAATCCCATGGACAGAGAAGCCTGGCAGTCTATGGTTCATGGGGTTGCAAAAGAGTCGGACACGACTTAGCGACTAAACAAATAGCCTGAAATATGCATGATAGCACTTTCTCAAGACTCTGCCTCTACGCTTGACTTTTAAAGTCATAACACTTTTCATTCATATAGCAATGAAAAGTTGCAGAACAGAAAATAAGACCACACAGGGGCTTTAAGATCCTTCACCTGAATCTCCCAGCCAGTGTTGAGGAGAAGGAGGTTTGGGGTCTCCCCAGCATCCTACCCGTGTCAGGACACTACCCCTACTCTTCTGCTCAGAAATTCTGCCAGGAGCCCCATCCCTCAAGTTCTCTTACACCTTAGAACACCCCCCACAAGGCAGTTCTGGACAGGATCAAGTAAGGGCCAGGAGGGAAGCACCAGATCCACTGGGTGATTTATCCTGGATGTGATAAGATGATCCACCTGATGCTGAAAGGACCTCCATGTGTCTCTCCACTAGTGTCATCATATTGCCTGAAATTCCACCTGTATAAATGGATTAATAGGGCATTGTCCCTTACGAGTGGGAGTGGAACAGCATGGCGGAGGGAGAAGACTTCGGCTTGGTGGTTTGATATACCTGAGTGCCTTTCAGATGGGCAACTTAAGCTAGAGGCTTGTTCTCTTCGAACCTCAGTTTGCTCTTCTCCTAAATAGGTAACTTCCTTCCTGCCATCATGTGGGTCCCTCGCCTGATCCTAAGGTGCTGGCCCAGAGCCCTGAGGGGAAGGTGATGCAATTATATTGCTGGCAGAACATCCTGCACACAAGGATTACTTTATGTAGAGCACCTGACTCACAGTAGGTGTGTTTTATGTAGGACACCTGATGCACACTAGGCATATATACATAGAGCACTCAGCATACAGAAGCAGTGCTTTACATAGAGTGTCCAACACATGGTATGTGTCCTTTGCGCAGAGTACCACACACATAGTAGGTGTGCCTTATGTAGAGACCATGGCATGTCATAGGCATGACTTGTGGAGAGTCCCTAGCACATAGTAGGTGTGCTTTATATACAACCCCTGGCATACAGTAGGCAGGATTTATGCAGAGTCCTTGGCATGTTGTAAATGCACTTTCTGTAGCCCACCTGGAACGTAGCAGGCATGCTTTATGCGGAGTTTCTGACACATCGTAGGCTGCTTCTTCAGGTACCAGCACATAGAAGGCACTCTTCAAATATAGCTTTGTCTGCACCGAGTAGGCTTGCTCTAGGTGGACTACTGGCACAGACTAACACAAGCACTAGTAGCCATCACTTTGCTTTTATTCCGTATTTTTTGAGGACTCAAGATTCTTCCCATTTTCCTGTGAGATCCTCTTTGGCCCCTCATCTCCAGGTCTCATTCAACATCCCACTGAGGACGGTCTGCACAGCCCACAGTCAGAGCAAGGGTGGGGCAGACCTCCACTCCCAGTTCTGTCCCCCCACCCCCTTGTGTGGACCCTGTTCTCTCTCAGTCCACCCCAGCCTGGCCCCTCACACCTCCATGTGCCCTCTTCCAATTGGCTCCTTTATCCCTGGACTCAGTCCAGTTCAGCCGCTCAGTCGTGTCCGACTCTTTGTGACCCCATGGACTGCAGGACGCCAGGCCTCCCTGTCTATCACTACCTCCCAGACTCAGATAAAGGTAATTTCCACTCAGACTGGTTTCTCTGCTCCTGTTCCTGGAAGCCATGCTTCAACACAGGCCCTGGGCTGTGTGAGGTGGGAGTTGAACTGCTGCCAGGCTGTGTGCCCTGGAGGCCAGGGGCTTCAGGGCTTTGAGTTTCCAGGGTCTCCGCTGAGAAATGGTCCATGATGTCTCCCTGGTCCACCTCGGGAAGGGAGCCCTGGAGATGACTTGGGACAAGGCTGACCCTCTGTCTGTCCTGAGGATCCAGCGTCTGTTATACTGAACTGGTTCCCAGGCCTCACTTCATGTTTTGTCAGTGTCCAGGTGGGGAGGAAATAAGCATGCTGGGTGAATCAGCTGGCTTAGTCTGGAGCCTGGCAGTATTTTCTAGGGGAGGGGCTGGGTAAAGGCTTTGCACAAAAAGGGGAGAGGAAGTTGTGTGAGAGACAACCTGCTCTAGAAAGAAGGTACCAGGCTGAGGGTCAAGGGGCTAGGGGTTTTGATCTGGTGTAGGGAAGGCCACTGCCCATGGCATGGTGGCTCTAGGGAATGAGCTGGCTTGGGAGAGGAGTGGATACCGGTGGGTAACACACACACACACACACACACAAACTCTCTGTGTGTGTCTTTCTGTCTCTTTATGTCTATCATTCCCTCTTCCTTTGAATTTCTCTGGTCTCCATTCTCTCACCCAGCTCATGTCTGTCTGTCTCTGAGCCCTTCTCACCCTGTCCCCAGCACTCACCCTGCTGCTCACTCCCTTGCTCCTCCCCCTCTATGCATCTCTGCCTCACAGCTCACCATCACTGCCTCTTCCTTCATCCTCAGGATTCACCCTGCACCCCATCTGACCACAGGATGCTGGAGCTGAGCGTGTCCTGGCTGGGATTCGGGCTGGTGGCAGCCTCCCCATGGCTGCTGCTGCTGGTGGTTGGCGCCTCCTGGCCCCTGGCCCACGTCCTGGCCTGGACCTACACCTCCTACAACTGTCGCCTCCTCCAGTGTTTTCCACAGCCCCCAAAACTGAACTGGTTCTTTGCTCACCTGTACCTGGTGAGTTTTCTGGGAGATCCTGGGAGATCAGGAATGGGGCTCAGGGTTTGGGCTGGGGTTAGAACAGCAGAGAAGCCAAGGAGGCCTGGGAGGCCCCTCTTCCCTCCCTCCCTCATTCCTCTGCTCTGCCGTCGAGACCTTCCCCACATCCTGTCTTTCTAGCCCTAGCCTGCTTTGGGGTCCGTTTCCTGCCTGCTTTGCACACATTAGTGCACCTCTGAGGCCAGGCTGCACAGAATCTGGCCCCCTGGCCTCTCCAGTCTGCATGATGGCCTTGAGGTCCTCTCAAGGGTGCTGTCCTGGGTCTGCTCTGCATGTGGTCCGTTTCCTTGTGACTTTTCACTCTGGGCTACAGCTTCCCCACAGGAATTATCTATCACTTCGCCATCCCCACGTCTCCTCCTTCCAGGATCCATCCTCTTATCTAACTCCCCTCCCTCTACCAAGATGTCCCAAGGTGCTCATAGCCCAACCTGGATAAAGTTGGCCAATCACCACCCATCCTAAGAAGCCTTCTTAGACCTCTCTCTCTTCCATGCCTGCCCACTTTGTGCCTCGGACCTTGACTCTGGCTTGGCCCTGCTGCTGATTAATTAAACAGCTCAACTGTCAAATTGCTTAATAAGCACCTCCCAGTCTGATGATGGTTCTGGGAAGCAGACTACAATCCATGGCTGGCTAATATTAGGATGCAAAATAAAGGTGTGATGACATAAGTGATGAGCATGCCATCACTTCCCCCTGTCAGGGTCAAAGGGATGGGTATCCAGCTCCTCCTATCTAACAGCCTAGCTGAGAGAGGTGTCCATCTTTTCTTTCTTGTCTTGGACAAGAGCTACCACTTAGTGGAGAATTTACTGAAATTTTACTGTTTATTTTGGCAAAGTTCAGAAGGCAGGGGCATTACAAATCTTCATGTGAAGATTTCCTGAGATTCTGGGTCTTGAAAGCATCTCAGCGAGTCTTCCCAGGTGGTGCTAGTGGTCAAGAACCCTGCTTGCCAATGCAGGTTAGATGGAAGAAAGGTGGGTTTGATCCCTGGGTTGGGAAGATGCCCTAGTGGAGGGCACAGCAACCCACTCAGTATTCTTGCCAGGAGAATCCCATGGACAGAGGAGCTGGGCTGCAGTCCATGGGGTCGCCAAGTCGGACACGACTGAAGTGACTTAGCACACAAGGCAGTGAGTCTTGGAGGCAGCAGGAATGTTTCAAAGTTACTGCGTTTCTTCCCTCCCCTCTAAGGGCTTGGTCATGGAGTATGGTCTTGGTCTTTTTTCCTTCCTGTGGCCCTTCATGCCGTGTGACCTCGGCTGAGTCACTCTCCCTCTCTGGACCAATCTCACCAAGTGCTTTGCATCCTTAATTTGGTACTTGAGGAGAAGGGAGTGAAAGGTTGTTGCTGAACTATGAAAAGACGCTGGGATTCTTGGCCTCCAGAGAAGAATTCAATCCAGGGCCAGAGACTGAGGGTTGATTGCTCAGAGCTTTTGTGTAATAAAGTTGTATTAAAGTCTAAAAGAGAGAGAAACCTTCTGACATAGTCATCAGAAGGGGGCAGAAAGAGTACCCCCTGCTAGTCTTCAGCTGGATGTTATATAGTCACTAGCAGTCTGTTAATGAAAGAAAGGAATGTCTTAAAACTCAGAATCGCACCAGGCCCCTCATCCATAATATGTAGTTTGGGATAATCTCGGCACCAGACAATTCATCCTGGGCCATAAAACGATTGACCTGAATCTTGTAGAAGGGCAGATTACCATACAAATAATTTCATTTACATAGATTAGGGGAACAATGTCTGAGTATAACATACTGGTTTGTCAAGTCAGTTCTGAGCCATTAGGTGGAACTGACTTGAAGACGAGTCTGGGGTAAATGCATAGTACATTAACATTGGGGGTCGGGATTGGGAGTTCATGTACACTCATGGCTAATTCATGCCAATGTGTAACAAAATGAATACAGTATTGTAAAGCAAAACAAACTAAAAAATAAAAATTAATTTAAAAAATCAAAAAAAAATAAAAAGCAATTAAAAAAAAAACCTAAAAAAAAAAAAAACATTGCTTAAGACAAACATTTCCATTAAAAAAATGCATTGGTAACTCAAAGTTTGAGGAT
>SJXQ01004674.1:93433-228341 GCA_006408695.1 Aepyceros melampus
ATATATATATATATATATATATATATATATATATATATATATCACTAGCTTGTTTCCTCCTGCCGCTTAAGAGAGATAAAAAATGTCTGACACTTGCAGCCTATTTCCTCCATTTGGAGACCCCTGGCCTTACTGCCTGTTTCCCTCTCTGGAGCAGGTCACAAAGGTGAATGTGACTTATGTTCACCTGCCAAGGGCCCCTGGGGGTATATGTCAGGTTTGAATGAGGCACCTGAGGGAGAGGATACTTTACTAGGAGGCAACACATTCTTCTTTTCCTTTGGGTACAAAAGCTTCTTCATTTATAGATGGCATAATTGAAAGTCATGTCCATAGGTTGCAGAGAAATAGGCAGGATGTACTCTGCATGGAGCCAGTTGGGGGAGGGGGTTTCATGGGTCAGAGCTGCTGTCATGAGTGAGGGGCAGAATTCACGAATGTCCTTTGGGATCGGCCAGGGATGGAAGGCCCCAGGTGTGCAGATGATTTACTGCAAGGAACTGCAGACTGTATGGACCAGCCAGAATAGGAGAGGATGTGGGACCAAAACCCAGGGACAAGCCCTGAGGCCACCTTGCTACCTACAAACCTCTCCAGTGGGGATCTCTTTCTGTGGCCACCCTTGGGGCTGAGACCATTCCCTGGACAGGAAAAAGTTTGGCTTCTCAAGATAAAGTCACCCTACCTGTGGGCAAAAAGCCTGTCTTCTCCCTGCACTCTGGGGTATCTCCTTGTGACTTGGAGGTGCTTCAGAACCACTCCTCCACACGAGGGAAGGAGCAGGAGGAAGCAGAGATTCCCTCCATCTGTGTGGGATCTGACACACTGTCCACTGCAGCGGTTTCTTCTTGGGAATGATGTCCTTACATGCTTTCAGGTCCCCCCCGACAGAGCAGGGCTTGAGAAGATCAACCCAGCCGGCAGCTAACTACTCCCATGGATATATGATCTGGTTTGGCCCCATCACTCCCATGATCATTTTCTGCCACCCTGACATGCTCCGGAACATCACCAATGCCTCAGCACCCATGCAGAGCTTGTGGTGGTGGGTGTCATGACACATTTGATGGATTCTAGCCCCTCCTTGCCGACTTTTTTATGTGGCCCCTACAGGACCCTGCTCCCCCTTCCTCTCTTCTCTCTCAGCCACTTCCGCTTTGCTTCATGCATTTATCAAGCTCCATCTCACTGACTCCTGTTTCTTCCCATGGCCATTTGGCCTCCAGTCTTGTACCTTCTGAAGTGTATCCCCAATCTCAAGGTCTCATATCTGGACAGAGAGATCCTTGACCTGGTATGGTTGGTCAGGAACTGGCCAGCAGAAGATGGGCTGTGGCAATCCAGAGAAGAAACAAAATTCTCTGCTGGGGTGTGCCGGAGGGCTTCCTGGAAGAAGAGGTGCTGGAACTAGGTCTGGAACAACGAGAAGAAAATATTTCAAAGCAGAGGGTGGAGTGACTCAGTGGGCATCCATAGTATCCCAGGCCCCCTGCTAGGCCGGCCCTCAGTCTCACTCACCTGCAGACCCAGAGCAATGAAGGCTTCTGGCTGGTGCAGGATTGGGAGCTGCTCTTCCTGTGACATCTACCTCTCTGGTGGGCCCATTTCATTTATCCTATCTTGTGGCTCAGCCACTCTAGTTCAGTGCTCTCCTTCTCCAGTCCCCAGGAGTCTCCCTAAGGAGACTCCACCCCACCCTGTCTCCCTTCCCTTGCCCTCTGCCCCTCCCATCCGAGACAGACCAGGGGAACTGGCAGCTTCTGATGGAGACCTGGGTTCAGACACCAGAATGCTGAGTGACTCTAGGAAGGGTCCCGGCTCCCTCTGGTTGCTGAAGTCTCTTTCAGCTGTTGGTGGTAGAAATGCCACCCTGTATGGTCTAAGCAAAGAAAGGAAATCAACTGACCACCTGGATCTAGGTCTTAAAGAATGTTATCAGAAATCTGTTTTCATCATTTAGTGTTCATGTGTGATGGCTTTACTCTCATCCTAGTAAAACTGAATCTCAGACACTCAAACTCCATGGGAAAGGGAGTTCATTTACACAGTTCTAGGAAAAGTTGAGGATTCCTTTTAGTTTGTCTGATTTGGGTCATAGGACCAATTCCTGCAAACCTAAGATTCTGAGCATCCAGGCTTGGCACCATAGGGTCTACTGAGCTATTGTTTTGGGGCTCAGAGCAGTTGGATAATTAAGAATTCAGGCCATGGATTAAAGAGTCTTGGGCTGGTGTCTCAGGTTTACTGTCCGGGAGAATGTGCGCAAGGGACTCCATCATTGAGAGCCTCAGTTTCCTTATCTGCAATATGAGGACGAAAGAGAAGTCAGGTGAACGTGGTGTTTGGGATCCAAACAGGGAAAGAACCTCTCTATCCCTGTACCAGAGGGACCACAAAGATTGTATATGACCAATGTGGGGAGGGAGCCCAGGAGAAAACTCAGGACAGATAAGCAGCTGCCAGAGGTGACTCATGGGCTCAGGTGTGGATCTCTGCCCTGCAAATCCTTGCCTCTTGCAGCCGAGAAGAGAGTGAATTGGGTCCTTTCTGTTCCTCTCCAGATTCGGAGCTGGGAGGAAGGTCTCCTGCACACACAGGGCCTGGCCAGCACCTATGGGCATGTGTGCTGCTTGTGGGGGAAGGGGGCTGGCATGTGGTCATCTGCATCCTCCATCCCACCACTCCAGGTAGACGTCCTCTTGGCCGTGGCTTGCCTGCGGCCACATCCTCCATGCTGGGTGCAGACACAGGGGGCTGTGGTGGAGATGCCTCTGCCTCTTTCTTACCTGGACTCTCACCTGCCTACTTCTGGTCATGTCTACTCACACCTAGGGCATATCTGTGTGCTGTCTGCTGTAGGCTATGTCTGGTCAGCTTTATGTTTCTACCCGGTTTCTGATTACAGCTGGTACATGTTTTACCTGGTGACATCTGGTATATGATTAAACCTGGGCTCAAATAGACATGGTCTCAGTCACATCTGGAGTTGCTTCAGCTGTGGCCAAAGACATCTGAGGCATTTTGGGGTTTGTCTTTTTCTTGCCTGAGATGCTGTTAGTGATTATCGTTTCTCCTGCTTGTCAAGTCTGGGTCATGTTTCAGGTTTGTTTGAGGTCTGAGACTCAGGGTCACTTTCAGACATGCTAGTGACCTTATGTGATCTTGTTTGATGCCTGTCTTAGGGTATGTCTGAGTCATGTCTGGGGCCCAGCCGGGGACACATCTGGTTCAGGTCTGTGACATCAGTGTATGTAAGCCCTGTGTGGGACTCATGCTGGGCAAATTCAGGCCAAGTTAGATTGTCTTCAGGTCCATGTATCATATCAGGCTGTGTCATCCATGTTGGGGCCATGTCAGGACATGTTAACACATGGGGCCATGTCACATATCTCAGGAGAGGTCAGAGTGCAGGGGCAGATGTGGTGTTCTAGATCCCCATAAAGATGTTTTGTAGAGTGCTGGGCTATGCCTGTGTCTTCATAACATGTTGGAACATGTAGGAGCCATGTCAGGGAATGTTGGGGCATGTTTTATCTTGTTGGAGTGTTTCTGAGCACCTAAGAATTGTGTCTATGGGCTCTGCCTTTGCTCTCCTCTGTCCTGCAGCCTGGTCTGGTTCCCCCACTCCCGTCACCTCTCCACCTGGCTTCTGGCTTCCAGTTCTCTTGGCCCCATTCCTGCTATGCAGGGCTCAGAACGGGAATGCAGATTCCTGGCTGGGATCCTCTATTCCACACAAAATTTCTTCCTTTCCCCATCTCCCTGGCCCCTGATGGTCCTCCTTCATGTCAGCTGCTGCTGCACCCAAGAACATGGATTTATACAACTTTCTGAAGCCCTGGCTGGGTGAGTAACTGTGAGCGAAGGGGATTGGGGACAACCCTGGGGACCCAGAGGAAAGTTCTGCCTTTTGCCCATTCCCTGTGGCTATCTCTGCTAGGGGATGGGCTCCTGCTGAGTGCTGGTGACAAGTGGAGCAGGCACCGTCGCATGCTGACACCCGCCTTCCACTTCAACATCCTGAAGCCCTGTATGAAGATTTTCACCAACAGCGCAGATGTCATGCATGTGAGTCTCTTGAACCCAGGTCCCATCTGGAGTCTTGGGGATAACGGGGACTCAGAGACACCTTGTCTGGAACCTGGCTCTTGTGGGTGGCTTTAAGGCCATGGGCTCTTCCTTTCTGAACCGTGGTTTCCACAGTTGAAAAATAAGGATTATGTGATCCCTGCTTTGTAGGGTGGCCAAGATGACCTAATGGAATCATGTCTCTGGCACATAAGAGATGCTCAGAAAGTGTCAGTTTCTACATTTTCCTTAAAGAGGCCTTGGAGTCTTGAGACACGTTTGGTAAAAATGATGAATATTTTGTAGTAATTATTCTAGAGTAACAAGTCGCTTAAAAACAGTAAGTGCTTGGTACTGAGAAGTCTGTGAGTCAGTTGGCTGGTTCTTCTGGATGCAGGTTGGGCCACTAGTGTATCTTTGATCAGATAGGAAGTTTTGCTGATCTAGGGTCATTCTTCTTACATATTTTGGGCTTGGCTGGTTGCAGGCTGATGTCAAATGGCCTTACTCCGGGCAAAGGACTTCCTTTCATGTGATTCTCTTCCTTTAGAATGCATCTCAGGTTTGTTCACATGGCAGAAGCAGGATTCCAACAGCCTGACAGGAAGCTGCAATGCCGCTTGGGAGCTTGGTTTAGGACGATCTACTTATCATTTCCACCAGAGTCTATTGGGCAAAGCAGAGCTTCCCCTGGTGGTTCAGTGGTAAAGGATTTGCCAGCAATGTAGGTGACACGGGTTTGATCCCTGGATTGGGAACATCCCCTGGAGGAGGGCATGGAAACCCATTCCAGTATTCTTGCTGGGAGAATCCCATGGACAGAGGCATCTAGCGGGCTGTGATCCATGAGTTCTCTAAGAGCTGGACAGGACTGACCAACTAAGCATAGCACACATTGGCGAAGGTAGATCCAAGGCCAGCTCAGAATCAAAGTAGGCTCCACCTACTAATAGAAGTTACTGAAAAAGCACATTGCAAAGGGTTTGGATATATATACACGGGGAAGGTCAGGAATTTGTGACGTGGCTGTGTCTTTTCCATATTGCAAGCTGACAAGGGAGCTTGTTGCTGTTTTGTGGATTCTGTCAGAAGGCATGAGAGTCCTGGGTCACTGACAAAGGATAGTTTTTTACTCTTGGCATAGCAAATGGCACCTTCTTCTTGCTGTTTTGCATTCTTCCTCCAGGTCAACAAATCCCATGTGGATGGCAAATGTGGACTTTGACTGGTACCCACTCAAGTACTATGTTTTATTATAGGGTGGAAGAATACTAGATTTAGGGTGTCTGTGACTTTTAGAACTAGAAGCACGCCTGATATTTTCCCAGGAGGAGACTTTACCTCACTCTTAAAGGTTGTTTGCTGCAAACACAACTCTGAGAAATAGTCCAGGTAAAGAGCATCATGGACTACCAATTTTTTGGCATACCCAGCAAGATTATGCAAGAGTATTCAAGGCCCAGGGAGAACTACTTCTCTAAACACAGGGATAGTTTATTCATCAGTTTCCATCAGTGAAGGTGATGAAAACTAAAATTTGCTTAGCACTTAACTTTATGCAGTAAGTTGACCAAGGATACAGAGAGAGCAGGAAGGTGAGCCAAGATTTAAAAACAGGTCTCCTGACTCCCAGTCATGAGAACTTCATGTCCTAGCAGTAACAGCTTCCACTCCCACTCAAGCCTGATACTCCCTGAAGATGGTTTCCTGGGCCCAAGAGGCAGGGTCTGGGTGAGTCCACTCAGGTGGTTGGGAATGGGCCCTAACTCTGTCTCCTTCTCTGTCCAGACCAAGTGGGAGCGCCTGGTCACCCAAGGCCACACCCGTCTGGACATGTTTGAACACCTCAGCCTCCTGACCCTGGACAGTCTGCAGAAATGTGTCTTCAGTTTTGACACTAATTGCCAAGAGTGAGTCTCAGCTAAGAGCCTGGGAACATGAGTCATAGACCAAAGGTAGTATACAGAGGAGGGAGGACTGACCAGAGCAATAAGGAGGGCCTTCCTGAAGGAGGTGGCCCAGAGAAGGACAACCCAGGACAGGAAATGGAAAGAGAAGGAGCTACCTTTCAGGTAGGTAGACCTGTTTGGTAAAGAACAGAAGGCTAGAATGAGAAAAGTATGTGCAATAGTGAGGAGAGATGTTGGAAATAAGGTTGAAGGAGTGGGCAAGTAATATCTTAAGGACATTCTGAAGCCAGGCAAAGCGAATCTGACTCAAAAGAATCCAGCTGTCATATAGACATTGGATGTAAGAAGACTAGGGAAAGGGCTGGGCCACTCACCAGCTGGGAGAGGATAAGGTATGAGCTAGGTGGACGGTTCTGGAAAGGAGACGGGGGCAGTGAGAGAGACAGGAGAGAAATATGATATCTAAGCTGTGCTCCAGGTGCCTGGGGCGTGGAGTCAGCTCATAGAGGTGGAATGTGGGTTGAGGCGAGTCTGAAGAGTCACATCTTCTGGCTCATCCCCACACTGTATCTGTGAGCCATTTGTTCTTGGAGCCTCAATTCCTGAAGGGAGGAAGCCCCTGGCTTCTGGGCTTCAGGTGTTTTAAGTTGTTTCCTCCCTTCATGCTCTCATCCTGTAGGAAGCCCAGTGAATATATCGCCGCCATCTTGGAGCTCAGTGAGCTTGTGGCAAAGCGGAACAGGCAGATCTTCCTGCACATGGACTTCCTATACTTCCTCACTCCGGATGGGCGGTGCTTCTGCAGGGCTTGCCGTCTGGTGCATGACTTCACAGGTGCCCTCGTCCAGGAGCGGCGGGGCACTCTCCCCAAGGAGAATATTGATGACTTCCTTAAGGCCAAGGCGAAGACCAAGACTTTGGACTTCACTGATGTGCTTCTGCTGACCAAGGTGGGTTCCTCTGGGATCTGAGTTCAAGAGGTAGAATGGACTTTCATCTGATCAAAGAATTTGAATGGGATGTAGAGGGTCCTGGGAAGCCATGGAAGGGGCTTGTGGAACGGAGGGATGGGTCAGGGATAAGTTTTAGAGATGACCATGTGGAATATTGCCTGTGGGGGACTACTAAGTCTGAAACTGTGAGGGGCCTGAGATTTCACTCAAATGGAAAACTAATAGTCAGTCTACCACAGAGATAGACTGTGTACATATGTATGTGTATGCACAGTATGCATACAGAATCCTGGATCAGAGCAGCCCATTTATTACTCATGGCAAAAACAGTCACCAGAGTGGAACTGTCGCTCTGTTACCCCATTCCTAAACTCCTTTGATAACTCAAGTATGCTATTACCTGTACATGGCAATCATACTTGCATCACAGTAAAAGTACATTCCTCCAGATTTTTAAATTTGGAACTTATACAAGACAGCTGATACATTTCCCCCTTTCTCCCTATGGGGAGAGGGAGAGAGAGAGACACAGGCAGAGATTATTCTGGAGCTTAAACAAATTATTTTTGGTAAGAAGGCAAAGTCTAAAGTTTTTATATTTTTATAACCCAGGTTGCCAGGAACTTTTTTTTTTTTTTTCAGAAATCCCTCATTATTTTGAAATATAAAAATATTTATGGGTGACTGATTATTTTTTCACCAGGGACAACATAGGAGACAAAGAGGTCAAGGAGGAGGTCTCTAGGGTGGGGCCTCTGGTAACAGAGTGCACAGGTGGTTTAAAATTTCAGGGTGAGCTTGGGTCTCTGGATGGATAATGGGGCTTCAGAGATTGTCTCAGTTTCGCCTCAGAAACCCTCTGAGCTAGAGCAATTCTAGGGATCTTGCTTTCTCTCCAGGATGAAGATGGGAAGGGATTGTCAGACGAAGATATCCAGGCTGTAGCTGACACCTTCATGTTTGAGGGTGAGGCCGCAGTGTAAGAAAGCATAGGGATAGGGTGTCTCTAAACCCAGGAACCAGCCCAGTGCACCCTGGACCACCCCATCCTTCTCCATCCTCCTCCTGGGCTTTACCGTGGGGGTGTTGTCCACCCTGTGGTGCTGAAGCAGTCCAGAAACACAAGTCTTTCTGGATGCCCCCAGGCCATGATACTACAATAGACTGTGTACATATGTATGTGTATGCACAGTATGCATACAGAATCCTGGATCAGAGCAGCCCATTTATTACTCATGGCAAAAACAGTCACCAGAGTGGAACTGTCGCTCTGTTACCCCATTCCTAAACTCCTTTGATAACTCAAGTATGCTATTACCTGTACATGGCAATCATACTTGCATCACAGTAAAAGTACATTCCTCCAGATTTTTAAATTTGGAACTTATACAAGACAGCTGATACATTTCCCCCTTTCTCCCTATGGGGAGAGGGAGAGAGAGAGACACAGGCAGAGATTATTCTGGAGCTTAAACAAATTATTTTTGGTAAGAAGGCAAAGTCTAAAGTTTTTATATTTTTATAACCCAGGTTGCCAGGAACTTTTTTTTTTTTTTTCAGAAATCCCTCATTATTTTGAAATATAAAAATATTTATGGGTGACTGATTATTTTTTCACCAGGGACAACATAGGAGACAAAGAGGTCAAGGAGGAGGTCTCTAGGGTGGGGCCTCTGGTAACAGAGTGCACAGGTGGTTTAAAATTTCAGGGTGAGCTTGGGTCTCTGGATGGATAATGGGGCTTCAGAGATTGTCTCAGTTTCGCCTCAGAAACCCTCTGAGCTAGAGCAATTCTAGGGATCTTGCTTTCTCTCCAGGATGAAGATGGGAAGGGATTGTCAGACGAAGATATCCAGGCTGTAGCTGACACCTTCATGTTTGAGGGTGAGGCCGCAGTGTAAGAAAGCATAGGGATAGGGTGTCTCTAAACCCAGGAACCAGCCCAGTGCACCCTGGACCACCCCATCCTTCTCCATCCTCCTCCTGGGCTTTACCGTGGGGGTGTTGTCCACCCTGTGGTGCTGAAGCAGTCCAGAAACACAAGTCTTTCTGGATGCCCCCAGGCCATGATACTACAGCCAGTGGCCTCTCCTGGATTCTGTTAACCTTGCAAAGCACCCAGAATATCAAGAGCGCTGCCGGCAGGAGGTGCAAGAGCTCCTGAGGGACCGTGAGTCTAAAGAGATTGAATGGTGAGTGCAAGTCTTCATGGCCTTTTTCTGAGCCCTTTTCATTGCCTCTGCTCCCTGGCTTAGGGAAGAGAGAAATTTTTTGTGTGCATTCTGTCACTTAGTGGAAATAGGAACAGAGCCCAGAGGCAGGATCTCATACCCAGCATGTGTGTGTGTGTGTGTGTGTGTGTGTGTGTGCATACTAAGTTGCTTCAGTTGTGTCCGACTCTGTGTGACCATATGAGCTATAGCCCCGCCAGGCTCCTCTGTCCATAGGATTCTCCAGGCAAGGATACTGGAGTGGATTGCCATGCTCTCCTTCAGGGGATCTTCCCAACCCAGGGATTGAATCTGCATCTCTTACGTCTCCTGCACTGGCAGGCAGGTTCTTTACCACTAGTGCCACCTGGGAAGCCCACTCAGCATGGATAGGAGGACAAAATTCGCTGGCTTTTGGCAGAGAAACCTGGATTTCTGAGATAATTAACAACAATATGTGAGGACAGATGATGCCACTTAGCACAAATTCAGTAAGTGAACTTCGCCTCCACTCCCTGACTGTTTCCTCTGAAATTACATGTTTTCAAAAATCTTCACGTCCTGAGTATTTGCTAATCTCCTGCCCCTTAATTCCTCATATTGTTGAGTCTAGGGTTCACTACGATCACCTGTGTATTAAAGTCATCCAACTCCTTTCTTGGAACATCTGCAGCTTCATCCATCTAATCCCTACTTAGGAAACACTGCCATACTGCCTCTCTGTCCCCAGTTCTATGCCATCTCCAATTCTTCCCAGCCCCATTCCGTATGCTGGAGACTCAGGAAGGACCAGACCCAATCTTGGCTTTTAAGGAGCTCCTAACCTGCTGTAGAAATAGTCCCAGGTCAGGACACTCCCAGTGTACATGGGCAGGGCTGGGATTTGGAACAAGAGGGGCCAAGTTGAGGGTGGAAGAAGTGCCTCGGCAGAGACTCTGAGATATAATCAGTAGATTATGGGGTGCATCTGAGGTACATTTAGGTCAAGAAGACAGCTGGGAGAAAATGAAGAACTTGGAGGAAGGGATGAGAAAGAGGGAGAGTGAGAGAGAGAAAGGAAGGAGGGAGGGAGGCATTTGACTTGAATATATAATTGATCTGTGGAAAGCAGATTACCTCATAATATTAATACACAGTATCCCAGAGTGTGAAGTGGATATCTATTTTTGGATAGTCAGGGAATCTTTAGGCTTTTAATTGAGTCTAAAATTTTAGTAAAAAGATTGTATTCACACGTTGTTAACTTAACCTTAGATACTCTTGTTGCTATGGTAAACCATATATTCTATCTGGATTGAGAAATATTAGAAGTTTAATTGGAAAATATGCATTCACATTTCTTGGTAAGTTTAATTCAGGTATTTTATATCATCACCATCATTTTTTCTTTTATTGTTTTTCTAACTAATTGTTATTTCTAATAGAAAAACTGATAATTTATGAATATAAATTTCTTGCCCAATGAACATAGGAAATGCTAAATATTGAGTCTCATATCCATAAGAAAAATAAAGACTGTCTCCTAAAATCTCAGGAACAACTGGGAAGCTATGTGTAAAAAAGTTAATTCATCCTGCTTCTCATGTTTTATAAGAAAGTAACATCCACATGAATCAAAGATTTTAAAAACGATGGTGTCTTAAAGCCTCTAGAAGAAACCATGGGAGGTTATAGCTCCAGGGTAGAAAAGACTTTATTTTTGAGACAAATCCTAAGAGACATACAAGAAAAGATTGATATACTATTTCATGAAATAGATAAAGAGCGGTGTGTATGGTATTCAGTATGCTAGTACATAATTTTTTAATGCAAAAAATACCTTTGGAAGGATACATAATCACTAGACAAACTATAAGAAAGGGAGAGGAGTGCTATTGGTCCATAGATTTGGTGTTTTGTAGTTTTCCAATTTTGAGCTAGTTAACTGTATTTCAGTCAGTCCAGTCACTCAGTCATATCTGACTCTTTGTGACCCCATGGACTGCAGCACACCAGGCTTCCCTGTCCATCACCAACTCCTGGAGTTTACTGAAACTCATGTCCATTGAGTCAGTGATGCCATCCAACCATCTCATCCTCTGTCCCCCCTTTCTCCTCCTGCCGTCAATCTTTCCCAGCATCAGGGTCTTTTCAAATAAGTCAGTTCTTCGCATCAGGTGGCCAAAGTATTGGAGTTTCAGCTTCAACATCAGTCTTTCCAATGAATATTCAGGACTGATTTCCTTTAGGAGGGACTGGTTGGATCTCCCTGCAGTCCAAGGAACTCTCAAGAGTCTTCTCCAACACCACAGTTCAAAAGCATCAATTCTTCGGTGCTCAGCTTTCTTTGTGGTCCAACTCTCACATCCATACATGACTACTGGAAAAAACAGCTTTGACTAGATGGACCTTTGTTGGCAAAGTAATGTCTCTGCTTTTTAACATGGTGTCTAGGTTGCTCATAGTTTTTCTTCCAAGGAGTAATAGTCTTTTAATTTCATGGCTGCAGTCACCATCTGCAGTGATTTTGGACCCCAAGAAAATAAAGTCTCACTGGTTGCCCTATCTATTTGCCATGAAGTGGTGGGACTGAATACCTTAGTTTTCTGGATATTGAGTTTTAAGCCAACTTTTTCACTTTCCTCTTTCACTTTCATCAAGAGGCTCTTTAGTTCTTCTTTGCCTTGGTTTCCCTGGTAGCTCAGAGGGTAACTGTATTTAATTATTTTTAATTGGAGGATAATTGCTTTGCAATGTTGTGTTGGTGTCTTCCATACAACAACACGAACTGGTCATAACTACAGACACACACACACACACACCCTCTCTCTTGAGCCTGCCTCCTATCAGCTCCTTATCCCACCACTCTAGGTTATCACAGAGTGCTAGGCTGGGCTCCTCATGTTATATAGTAGCTTCCCTCTAGCTATCTGTTTTACACACGGTAGTGTATATTTGTCAATGCTACTTTCTAAATTCACTGGATCTTATCTGCAATGCTTATAAAAACTTTTCCAGTGAATTCTCTTTCACTGTCTGCCAAAATGATGCATTTACTCCACATTTCAAATGACATTACCCTCCTTTTTTTCTCCTGTTTAATTGCTTTAGCTAGTATCTCTAGTCCTGTAATAAATAAGATAAACATTCAGTCTGTTTCTTGCTCACTTACCTTTTGATTTTGCAGTCTTGCAATAAAGAATGTTGCACATTCATACAAATTTGTAAATATTTCTGTGGTTCACTTTTTGTTGATTTGTTCAGAAAAGCTTCTAAAAATATCTGACTAAATTCTGTCTAGTACTTCTGTGATATTGTTTTTCTTTCTCTCTTTTTAAAAACCATTTTATTGAGGTATGATGATCAAAGGAAAAGCTGTATATATTTATGTATATGACTTCATGAGTTTGGAGATATTTGATCCATCTGTGATTTTGTTCTGGGCAGAGAGGGTCTTATAGGGCACCAGGAGGGCTGGTGGTGTCTCTCTTTTTTTACCCTGGATAATTGTCATGGGGTTTCCTTAGGGATGACCTGGCCCAGTTGCCCTTCCTGACCATGTGCATCAAGGAGAGTCTGCGGTTGCACCCCCCAGTCACGGTCATCTCTCGCCGCTGTACCCAGGACATCATGCTTCCAGATGGCCGGGTCATCCCCAAAGGTGACCATAGTGATTAGGGGAGGAGGTTCCTGGTAGGAAGAGGGGACCATCAGCCAGGTTGGAGCTAGTTCTGATTGGTCCCTCCTCTCCCACAGGTGTTGTCTGTGTCATTGATATTTTCGGGACCCATCACAACCCATCTGTGTGGCCAGACCCTGAGGTGATGCCTCCGCCATGCCATACTTCCATCATTCCTGTCCATGCCCTTTGGGGGACCAAGGGCGACTACAGAATTCTGATTGGCAAATCAAACATCACCTCCTTCCCATTATACACATGTCTGCCTCTCCAAGGATGGACGTCCTGGGAGATACCGCCCAGTAACCCTGTCTTGTCTTGCCCCAGGTCTATGACCCTTTCCGCTTTGACCAAGAAAACATCAAAGGGAGGTCACCTCTGGCTTTTATCCCCTTCTCAGCAGGTCCCAGGTGAGGGCATTGGGCATTTGAGGTGAGGATGGAGTAGTAGGGGCGGGGGTCTGGGGCTGAGATTCCAGGTGTGACTGTGGGGGCAGGAAAGGGGCAACACTGAACATGGTCAGAGTTCTGGCACTCCCTCTCTCCCATCCCCCTGGGAATGGTAGTGGGCGCAAAGTGGGGTCTGCAGTATGCTGAGAGCACGGTTCCTTTGTCTGCTGGTCTGCATTCTAGACTGAGGTCTGGGCTAGACTCAGGGGATATGCAAGTAAGAGGGGAATCGCAGGCATGGTTAGCTTTCTCTGCCAGTCAGATTTCAGGCACTGTGGGGCCGAGATGAGGGTTCCATGTAGTCAGAGCCCCGACTCCTTCCACAGGAACTGCATTGGACAGACGTTTGCCTTGACTGAAATGAAGGTGGTCCTTGCTCTCACCCTGCTGCTCTTCCGTTTTCTGCCAGAGGACGAGGAGCCATGCAGGAAGCCGGAGCTGATTCTGCGCGCGGAAGGTGGACTTTGGCTGCAGGTGGAGCCGCTGAGCGCAAGCCCTCAGTGACTGAAAGATCCACTGCCACCCTGCCTGGGACTCTCTGTCGTCAAAAGGGCCCAGAGCTCCCCTTGCTGGCTCTCGGTGAGACTCAGGCAAACGAGACGACAGCGTTTTACTCCTGGGAGTCTGAAACGGCCTCACCCCAGTTCCGTTCACGCTTCCCTGAGTCTCACCGAGAGCCAACAGGGGGCGCTCTGAGCGCTTTTGAAGATACAGCGACGTGGTTGATTGGAGGAGGGACCAGTTCATGTGCCCAATATTACCTCTTAAGCTGAATCCCAGGGACCGGGGAGCCTGGTGGGCTGCCGTCTATGGGGTCGCACAGAGTTGGACACGACTAAAGTGACTTAGCAGCAGCAGCAGCTGACTACCAGACTGGCACTGTGGTAGAGAATCTCCTGCCAATGCTGGAGATGCAAGAGTTGTGGGTTGGATCCCTGGGTCGGGAGTATCCCCTGGAGAAGGAAATGGCAACCCACTCCAGTATTCTGGACTGTAAAATTTCATGGACAGAGGAGCCTGGCAGGTTACATTTCATGGGGTCACCCTGAGCACACATGGATATATGCATGGCTGATTACAGGACTCTATGCTGATGGCTTGATTCTCCCAGAACCCAAACATGGGCAATAGGAAGCTACATTAGGTGTTTGAGCAGAAGACGGACCAGGGTTAAGGTTGGACTTAAGAGTTGGCGAGTGTTCAATATATGTTGGAGTCTGGGAGGAGTCCAATATATATGAGTACATCAAATCTGTGGTTACTCCAGATCTCCAATGAACACAGAAGAAATAAAACAAAGACATGCGTGCTAAAACTCTAGGCTCCCCAGGCAGTCTTTCTAAGTTAAATAACTGGGAAGTGGTTTTCAGACTCCCTGTCAGCACCCCCACTCATGTACCACTGCCCCCCGCCCCCGCCCCGCATTTTCCACGTTCAGAGCCTTCAGCATCATGCATCAGAGTGGTGCATTTGTAACAAATGATTAACTTACACTGACACAACATTATCACCCAAAGTCCATAGTTTGCGTTAGAGTTCACTTTTGGTGTCCATTCTATGGATTTTGGCAAACAGATAATGGCATGTATCCATTATTATGGTAACATGCGTGCTAAAACTCTAGGCTCCCCAGGCAGTCTTTCTAAGTTAAATAACTGGGAAGTGGTTTTCAGACTCCCTGTCAGCACCCCCACTCATGTACCACTGCCCCCCGCCCCCGCCCCGCATTTTCCACGTTCAGAGCCTTCAGCATCATGCATCAGAGTGGTGCATTTGTAACAAATGATTAACTTACACTGACACAACATTATCACCCAAAGTCCATAGTTTGCGTTAGAGTTCACTTTTGGTGTCCATTCTATGGATTTTGGCAAACAGATAATGGCATGTATCCATTATTATGGTACCACACAGAATATTTCATTGCCTTCGAACCCTCCCAGTGGTTGGCCGAATTCACGTATACCTCCCCCCAACTCATGGCAACCAGAAATCTTTTTACTGTCTCCATAGCTTTGCCTTTTCCAGAATGTCAAATAGTTGACATCACATGATATGTAACCTTTTCAGGTTAGCTTCTAGCATTTAGTAATATGCATTTAAATTTCCTCTATGTGTTTTCACGGCTTGATAGCTCATTTCTTTTTAGTGCTGAATAATATTCCATTGTCTGGATGTACCATGGGTTATCTATCTATTTATCTACTCCAATTTCTTTTTAATCAAGTTCATATATTACTAAACACAAATAAATATTTAAATGAAATGATATAAAATACAAAAAAAGAGATAAAGGAAACCAAATAAAAACAAACCCTAAGAACATCCAGAAAGTTAGTAAATCTAAATTATTTCCTCATGAAACAAAAACTTATGTGTAACTAACAGAGTGTAATAGTAGAACGTCTAACATTTCCACCATTCTTTGGGACAGAGAGAAGAGGGATGTTGATTCATCCAATAAAAGCCTGGTCAATAGGAAAAATAGCCCTTCTTTCAATGATCATCTTTATTTGGAAGTCTGATAGCTGTCTCAGACTTGTTATATCAAACTAGATTCTTGAATTTTCACCCCCAGACCTCTAGGGAATCCTTTAATGATTCCAAAAGTGGTTTTGTTGACTCTGTTTCCAGACAAGTGCATTTTAAAGCTATTTTTTTTTTGAGTGTGATTTAATTTTAGTGCAATTCAGTGAAACACATAGATAATAGATGGCTTTGGGATTCATTAAGTGGTTTGGGGGCTAAATACATGATTAATTTCTTGTAAATATTCCATGTGTGCTGGAGAGTGAGTTGCTTTTCTCTTGGGTATACATTTCTCTCTCTACTTAGTAGCTCAAATTTTTAAGTTGTGTTTAGATAATATATTCTTTAGTCTAAGTCTTGTCTTCTTGATTTGTTGAATTTTAAGAGGATTGGGATAAAAGTTCCAAGTACTGGTGTTTATGTAGTTATGGATTTCCATCTACTGATTTATCGATTTTGGGTTTGCATCTATTCACAATCTGTTTGGACCCTTTAAAAGTGTATAACTTTATTTGTAACACAAAATGTTTTTCCTTTAATTTTTATCAGATGTAAATATTGAGATTGCTACCCTGAGGTTACTTTTTAAATATTTGTTGGCTATATCTTTTCCATAAAAAATGAAGTGACATTCACATAAGTTAACAATTTTAAAGTAAGCAGTTCTGTGGCATTTAGTACATTTGCAATTTTGAAGAGCTGTCACCTCTATCTACTTCCAGAATGATTTCATCACTCTGGAGGGAAATCCTGTACCTAATAAGCACTTACTCCCCTGTTCCCTCTTTTCTAAAACTTTCTGTATTTTTATACTTCAAGTGAGTGTTTTGTATACACCATCCTGTGAGACATTTCTTTCTTATTTAATCAAATCCATGAACTCTTTCTTTTAATTAGTGACTTTAACCCAATTGCATTCTCTCATGTATGAGGAGTTAATTTTACACAAGGAGTTTAATTGCTGTCTACTTTTCATTTGCAAATATTTTCCCCCATTCAGTAGGTTGTCTTTTTATCTTGCTGGTAGGTTTCTTTTGCTGGCAAAATTTTAAGTTCAATATTTTTTACCTACTGTGATTAAAATTTTAAATTTCTCCCATTCACATATTTTTTGGGGAGTAGATCACAGGGGAGCTGGGTTCCATTGGACAGCCTTGGGGGGCACTTCACGTGATCTATCAGCTGAAGCCAGAGCAGGAACTGACAGGCATGACATTTTCTCTAAACAAGCAACCAGGTGTGAACAGGATCAGAACGCTGGGATATTCTGGAGGCAGGGTAGCAGGGTGGTGAGAACTCAGACTCTGAATTCAGGCAGAGCTGGTTCAGATCCTGGCTCTGTTCCTTTCAAGATGAATATCCTTCACTGAGACTCAGCTCCATCATTTGTGCAAAGGGAGTTTTAATTGCATTTATTTCAAAGCAGTTAATGAGATGACCCAAGGACATGTTGAGCTCAGGGACTGGTACATAGTAAATTATTAGTGAATAGCAATGACATTCTTATTCATATTTTCACGGTCACCTCCAGGAGGAGGGGCATCAGGTGTATGGGTTTTGGGCTTGGGGAAGTGGCTGAAAGGGGTGATGAGAGAGGACGAGAGGAGGAAAGGAGAACTTCTAGAAACAGAGGAAGCAAGCGTTATTACAAGAGCCACCCACAGAGCTGAATCCAGTCCAGGCACTGGCTGAAGTGCCTTCCTGCTTCCTCTGAGGCTGGCCTGACACTCTCCTCACTTTTACCCCATGTTAGCCACTGTCAGTGCAGCTGAGTTCATTGGAGGAGCTCCTGGCATCCTGAGCAGGGGACTGTAGAGCCAGATGATAAGGTTTAAAAGAGTTGGTCCTAGGGGAAGGAGAGGTAGGGGCTGGGCAAATTTCCCAGTCTTTGGGGATTATATGTATAGGCTGGAAGGAAGGGGCAGACCATGGACCTGAGTGGAGGTCCTAGGTTCAGAGCATCCTGGAGCTGGGCTGGAGGCTGAGGATCGTTTATTTGGTCCCTTTTTCCTCATCTCCCTTCACTTTCTAGTCTCCAAAATGCTGACATAATACAGAATGACTGAACAACAAAAGTGAACAAAAGGAGTCAGTGGTCACATTTTCAGGGCTCTGAGGTCACCCCTGTGGGGCCCTGGAAGTACTTCCCTTGGGTCTCCTGGTGACCCAGTGTCTGGCCTATGTGAGCACAACTTAGGCTTCATTACGACCCAGGTGTTTCAAAAGAGTCATCTGTGTGGGTAAGCAGTAACAGCAGCCCTCAAGGACCAGCGAAGGTATTGAGCTGGACTCCTGGGTGGATTCTGGAGGAAGAGTTCAACTCTTTCTGGGGTTGGGAGCTGGGCAGTCCATGAAGTCCAGCCTCCCTGCATCCCTGACAGTGTTTGCCCCCATACAAGGAGACCTCCCTCTCCCCCGCATGACTGATTCCTTTCCAGAACAGTATCAGAAGGTACTTCTGTTGCTCTTTATTCTTGGTGAGATGGGTAGGCCATTGCGGATGGGCCATCAGAAGGAAACAGGCCCATAGTCTATAGTCTATAGACATGGGTCTAGTGTAAAGTAGTGAGGATGGATGGGTTGATTCCTGGCCAGTAGGATTTTAGAAGGAGACTGTCTTCCCCCCTCTCATCCTGGAGGATTTTTAGGGTTGGGGGGAAGAACCAAGAAGGGGTCCAAAGATCTGGAGCATATCACTTTGCTGCCCCCAATCTTGCTGTTCATAGACTGTGTATACCAGATGCAGGATAAACTGAAGCAACTGGACATCAAATGAGAGTGCTGATAGGGGTGATAGCATTTCTCCCCAACATATCAGCCTTTCCTGGTTCTTGACCAGCTATTCTTCATGAATCTGTTAGTCTTAGAAGAACTGACAGATGCTGAAGGCAAATGGGACATTGTCTGAGGAGAAACATTTCAACAAATGGAGTATGTGTGGGCAGGCAACAGTAAAGAGTCAGGACACAGGGATGGATAATGGTGAATAAAGGTTGAATTTTTTCTCAGCTCACTTAATCATACCAGTTCCTGTAGCATATCAGTTCATGATGGTCTTTTTCACTAACACCTTTGTTATAGATAAAAATTTGAGGCACATTCCATTGCATTATGCTACCTTCTGATAATGTCCAACTCTGGAATGGATAGATGGAAAGCTAGTATGCTCCCTGTTGCAAAATGACAAGGATGCAGGAGGTGGGTTATATTCACATCATCTGCTTGGTTGAAGGCTCAAATCAGTGGCCAGTACAGCCACCAGTTCCAGAAGAGCTGAGCTGTTTCCCATCCTCAAGGATCCTCCTGGGAGTCCTGTCCCAAGGACTTGCTTGAGTATGGTGTCTTCTGATATAACTTTTCTATAGGCAAAGACTTCTGGGTCAAAGCTGAGGATCACTGTGCTGGTCACTATCTGTCCATTATCAACAACCAAGCAGAATAGGTAGGAAGAGTGGGAGAAGGAATTTGGGAATCTTTCCAAATCATGGCAATGTCATATCCTTGTCCCCTGCATAATCCAGTGCAAATCTTTTATTCATAATACACACTCACTTTATTGAAATGAAGAGTTGGTCACAATTCATTCACGTTCTGTTTTGGGGCAATCATTCATTATGGCTCCTCTGTCTGGAATGCTCTTTCTTCTTTATCTACATGGAGGACTCCTACGCCTACAATAAACTGTGGAAAATTCTGAGAGAGATGGGAATACCAGACCACCTGACCTGCTTCTTGAGAAATCTGTATGCAGGTCAGGAAGCAACAATTAGAACTGGACATGGAACAATAGACTGGTTCCAAACAGGAAAAGGAGTGCGTAAAGGCTGTATATTGTCACCCTGCTTATTTAACTTACATACAGAGCACATCATGAGAAACGCTGGACTGGAAGAAACACAAGCTGGAATCAAGATTTCTGGGAGAAATATCAATAACCTCAGATATGCAGATGACACCACCCTTATGGCAGAAAGTGAAGAGGAACTAAAAAGCCTCTTGATGAAAGTGAAAGAGGAGAGTGAAAAAGTTGGCTTAAAGCTCAACATTCAGAAAACGAAGATCATGGCATCTGGTCCCATCACTTCATGGGAAATAGATGGACAAACAGTGGAAACAATGTCATACTTTATTTTTTGGGCTCCAAATCACTGCAGATGGTGACTGCAGCCATGAAATTAAAAGACGCTTACTCCTTGGAAGAAAAGTTATGACCAACCTAAAAGATCATGGCATCCAGTCCCATCACTTCATGGGAAATAGATGGGGAAACAGTGGCTGACTTTATTTTCTTGGGCTCCAAAATCACTGCAGATGGTGATTGCAGCCATGAAATGAAAAGACGCTTACTCCTTGGAAGAAAAGTTATGCCCAACCTAGATAGCATATTCAAAAGTAGAGCCATTACTTTGCCGACTGAGGTCTGTCTAGTCAAGGTTATGGTCTTTCCAGTAGTCATGTATGGATGTGAGAGTTGCACTGTGAAGAAGGCTGAGAAATGAGAGCCGAAGAATTGATGCTTTTGAACTGTGATGTTGGAGAAGACTCTTGACAGTCCCTTGGACTGCAAAGAGATCCAACCAGTCCATTCTGAAGGAGATCAACCCTGGGATTTCTTTGGAAGGAATGATGCTGAAGCTGAAGCTCCAGTACTTTGGCCACCTCATGCAAAGAGTTGACTCATTGGAAAAGACTCTGATACTGGGAGGGATTGGGGGCAGGAGAAGAAAAGGACGACCGAGGATGAGATGGCTGGATGGCATCACTGACTTGATGGACATGAATCTGAGTGAACTCCGGGAGTTGGTGATGGACAGGGAGGCCTGACGTGCTGCAATTCATGGAGTCGCAAAGAGTCAGACACGACTGAGCGACTGAACTGAACTGAACTGAATGAAAGTTATATATGACAAACCCTCAGCAAACATTATCCTCAATGGTGGAATATGGAAAGCATTTCCCCTAAAGTCAGGAACAAGACAAGTGTGCACACTCTCACCACTACTATTCAACATAGTTTTGGAAGTTTTGGCTACAGCCATCAGAGCAGAAAAAGAAATAAAAGAAATTCAGATTGGAAAAGAAGAAGTAATACTCTCACTGCACACTCTTGAGAGTCCCTTGGACTGCAAGGAGATCCAACCAGTCCATTCTGAAGGAGATCAGCCCTGGGATTTCTTTGGAAGGAATGATGCTAAAGCTGAAACTCCAGTACTTTGGCCACCTCATGCGAAGAGTTGACTCACTGGAAAAGACTCTGATGCTGGGAGGGATTGAGGGCAGGAGGAGAAGGAGACGACCGAGGATGAGATGGCTGGGTGGCTTCACTGACTTGATGGAAGTGAGTCTGAGTGAACTCCAGGAGTTGGTGATGGACAGGGAGGCCTGGCGTGCTATGATTCATGGGGTCACAAAGAGTCAGACAGGACTGAGCGGCTGAACTGAACTGAACTGAACGCTTACTTCACAACCTGGAACAGACACCCTCAATGTTCTTCCCCAACTCTGTTTCCATCACGTTGCACAAATCTGGAAAATGTTGCCATGTTATGGGGACATCACTCTACAAATGAGGGCTATTCTAGGATAAGAGCTGAATCTAACACACTTTTCAGTCCACGGTTGCTAGAAGCTGACTGGACACACAGCAGATCTCCATATTTGTCAGGAGATTCCAAGTGAGTACCAAAATCATGTCGACTGGGTAGAATCTGAACTTCTCACCCCATCATCAGTACCCTTTAGTCACTGTTAACTAAAGAGTATCCTAGCAGTATTACTCGTCAATACTCTTAGTTACTACTTATGTGGTGCTCAGCTAAGCACCACAGTGTGCTGTTACTCTTTCATTGAATCTGAGAGGCAGCTGCCTTTGTTGTCTCTGTTTTACAGATGAGTGGCCTGTGCATCGTAGGTGACCGTAATTTGACTGACCACACAGGCCATACTATTGGATATGGAAGTATATTGAGACTTTTTTGCCTGCTTACTGACATTCTATCTTGCACAGTGTCACCTGTCTTTGGGACCCCCTTTGTCTTACTTTGGAGAAGGCAATGGCACCCCACTCCAGTACTCTTGCCTGGAAAATCCCGTGGACAGAGGAGCCTGGTGGGCTACAGTCCATGGGTCGCTAAGAGTGGGACACGACTGAGCAACTTCGCTTCACTTTGTCTTACTTAGTTGAGCCATCTATGGCTCAAAGGGCCCACTTCCACCTATGGTCCCACATACTTTTTGACTGAATTTTTTCAATCCAAATAAAAGATGAGTAATAGTGGACTGGTCTCAAGGAAACAGTACTCAAAATGCATCTACAAGTGATGAGATGGATCAGCCCTCATCTTCACATTAGTCTCTATTTATGGATTCCAAGCTCCTCTACCCCAGGTAGCATCCACCCCTGGAACTTGGGACAGACTTTCCAATATATGCTTTCTCAAATACCTCAAGGATCTGACTTTGGCATCAACCAAACTGTCCCCTTATCTCCTGTTGTCTTGCTAGTCACAAATGTATGTTTGTATCTAAGTTATGGATTGTCGTTGTTCAGTCCTGTCTGATTCTCCGCCATCCCATGAACTCATGGATTAAATAACAAGAAAGAAATGAAAAATTTTTAATCACAGGAAGCCATAGTACCTTGAATATATTAAAGAGAATTGTGCTCATTCTGAAGAAAAATAGACAGTGTGTCATTTGCCAAGCTTAGTAAGTTTCAGTGAAGTGAGAGTCACTCAGTCATGTCTGACTCTTTTGTGACCGAATGTACTATACAATACATGGAATTCATCATGCCAAAATACTGAAGTGGGTAGCCACTCACTTTTTCAGGGGTCTTTCCAACCCAGGGATCAAACCCAGGTCTCCCACATTGCAGGCAGATTCTTTACCAGCTGAGCTACCAGGGAATCTGGAACTATCTGGAGGCTTTAGCATCCCACAGACAACACTGGAATAACTGCTACTGGAGGATTCCTTCCTAATTCCTCATCATGTCTTTCAATAAGCCTCAGATTCAGGTCCTCACCTATCTTTGAACATTCCTTGATTTCCACTCACTTTACCAAAACTTTGCTTTAATTTACATTTCTGTCACTGACAACTGACACAGTTCCCACTAAATCAGGAAGGAAGGGGACTTTCCTAGCGTCCAGTGGTTAAGACTTTGCCTTCTGATGCAGGGGTGTGGGTTTAATCCCTGGTCAAGGAGCTAAAATCCCACATGCCTCATGGCCAAAATGCCAAAACCATAAAACAATATTGTAGACTTCCCTGGTGGCTCAGTGGTAAAGACTCCACCTGCCAGGACAGGAGACACAGATTTGATCCCTGGTCTGTGAAGATCCCACATACTGCAGAGCAACTAAGCCAGTGAGCCACAACTACTGAACCTGTTCTCTAGAGCCCAGGAGCTGAAACTACTGAGCCCATACCTTGCGCTACTGAAGCCTGTGGGCCTAGAGCCTGTGCTCTGCAACAAAAGTCATCACAGTGCAAAGCCCTTGAACCGCAACTAGAGAGTAGTCCCTACTCTCCACAACTAGAGAAAACCCACACAGCAATGGAGACCTAGTGCAGTCAAAAATAACTAATTAAATAAAATTTAAAAAATCTTAAAAAAATATTGTAACTAATTCAATATTGTAATATACCATACCATAACAAATTCAATAAAGATTTAATGAATGTCCATATCAAAAAATCTTTTTTAAAAATCAGAAAGGAATTTGAGAGTGTCATACTTCTACATCCAATGTGGATGTCTTCTCACTCCTGTGGTGCGCCCAGTCTCTGCTGAAGCCTCTCTGCCTTCCTAGGTGGAGCATTTCCCCTTTGGATGCCTTTATTCTGGAGAAAATCCATCTTATGGAGGATTCGCGTCTCCAATAGTCACTTATACAGGTGTGTAGTGAACCAATCTCATAATCATGGGAGGTATTCAGTTCAAGGTCTAGAACGCACTATATTAAAATCACAGCATGCTTTTTATTTCCTTTAAGACATTAATGGGCTTCCCTCATAGCTCAGTCAGTAAAGAATCTGCTTGCAATGCAGGAGACCTGGGTTTGATCCCTGGGTCAGGAAGATCCCCTGGAGAAGGGAATGGCTCTCTACTCCAGTATTCTTGCCTGGGAAGTCCCATGGACAGATGGGCCCAGTGGGCGACAGTCAGGGGATCGCAAGAGTTGAAAATGACTTAGTGACTAAACCCACCAAGACAATATGAATGTATCACTCTTTGACTCATTTACTCATATTCTTGTGAAATATTTTCTCTCTACTGTGAGAAGAACACTCAGAGATCAGGGGACTTCATCTGGCTTGCTCTGTCCTTGAATTCCCAGAAGCTGGGACTTGCCCAGAGGTTGCTTTCTATAGTGGTCAAAATATTGGGAGATTGGGGCTGACATATATACAGTATTGATGATACATATAAAACAGATAACTGAGAGAGCCTGCTATATAGCACAGGGAGCTCTACTCAGTGCTCCGTGGTGACCTAAATGGGAAGGAAATCCCAAAAGAGGGGATATACGTATGCGTGTGTACTAAGTCGCTTCAGTTGTTTCTGACTCTTTGCGACCATGTGGACTATAGCCCATCAAGATCCTCTATCCATGGGATTCTCAGGCAAGAATGCTAGAGTGGGTTGCCATGCCCTCCTCCAGGGGATCTTCTTGACCCAGGGACATAACCTGGGTCTCCTGCATTGCAGGCAGATTCTTTACCACTAGCGCCACCTGGGAAGCCCGGATATATGTATAGCTGATTCACTTTGGTGTACATAGCAACTAACGCAACATTGTAAGGCAACTCTATACTCAAACATTTAAAGAATGTTGGTTGAATAAATGAATAGATATGTCCTTAAAGCATGGGGTAAGGTAAATGAAGTAGTTGATTGGTTCAGACACCTACAGGACTGTACAGAGCGATGAAACAATGCTACCTAGCATTTATTGAACATTTCCCAAGTGCCAGCAAGTTTACATGCAGCACACCATGAGGCAGGTGCTATTACTAATTAATTTCCTCATTTGCAGACAGAGACTTAGAGATGTCAAGTTCAGTTCAGTTCAGTCGCGCAGTCGTGTCCGACTCTTTGCGACCCCATGAATTGCAGTACGCCAGGTCTCCCTGTCCATCACCAACTCCCGGAGTTCACTCAGACTCACGTCCATTGAGTCTGTGTGCCATCCAGCCATCTCATCCTCGGTCGTCCCTTTCTCCTCCTGCCCCCAATCCCTCCCAGCATCAGGGTCTTTTCCAATGAGTCAACTCTTCGCATAACGTGCCCAAAGTACTGGAGCTTCAGTTTTAGCATCATTCCTTCCAAAGAAATCCCAGGGTTGATCTCCTTCAGAATGGACTGGTTGGATCTCCTTGCAGTCCAAGGGACTCTCAAGAGTCTTCTCCAACACCACAGTTCAAAAGCATCAATTCTTCAGCGCTCAGCCTTCTTCGCAGTCCAACTCTCACATCCATACATGACCACAGGAAAAACCATAGCCTTGACTAGACGGACCTTAGTCGGCAAAGTAATGTCTCTGCTTTTGAATATACTATCAAGTTATGTCAAGTTATGTCACCACATTTGCACAGACAGTAAGGGATAGCATCGAGATTTGAACCCACATCTAATGGACATGAGTTTGAGTAGGCTCTGGGAGGTGGTAATGGACAGGGAAGCATGGGGTGTTGCAGTCCAGGGGTATTGCAAAGAGTCGGACACAACTGAGTGACTGAACTGAACTGAACTACCTGCTGTGAGTCAATGCTATGCATGCTACCACATATCTTCCAAGCAGGAAGCTATCCTTGCTACTACATATCTCCTCTTGCCTATTAATCTATGTTTTAGACACTGAAGAGAAGCGAGCAATTCACACTGGTGGCCAGCTGGTCTCTGTTTAATAGATGAAAACCTTACATTAAAAAAACCCAAAAAACAACAAGTCCCCAGAGAACTGATGTTATAGGATCTCCTTAGCAGACAATTAATAGACTTTACCAGAACCTGTCACCTCCAGCCCCTCTCCAGTCCTCTCTGTGCCCATCAGTTAAGACCCCTGGGAAATCTTCCTTGAGAACACAATAGTTCAGAAATATTATAGCCTGACTGGTGTTAAAGAGCCCAATGGGACATGCACCTGGCACACTCTGCCAAACTCCACTGGCATGGTAACCGCTAGAAGCCAATTTCAAGTTTTCTTGTGAACAGGTCATGGGATTTTTCAGTGACACTTGGGGCTCATTAAAAGTTGACTTGCAATTCCCTCCCTCCACTTCATTTGTGTGAATGAAAGAGTCCCTAAGGATCAGAGCTGCAGGCGGTTGAGGTATGATGAATACCTCAGGGATAAGATGCAGAAAGAGCCACAGTTTCACTCTACTCTGGAGGAATGGTCTCAGATAATGTTCCCACTAGGCTCAAGCCCAAACTTGGGCATTTGATTAGCATCAAGAGACTTAAGTGGGAATTGGAGGTGGCATTCTCTTCCTTTAAGCCATGAAACCCCTGGAGCTCCAAACAGCCAGATGCTACAGCATTCCCTATGGTGCTCTGGTCAGGGAACTGAAAGCCTGCTAAGCCCCTGGTGCTCACATGGCCACTGTGAGCACTCCAGGCTGCTGGGTTTGCACAGAAGTGAAGGTGTCCAGAGCTTTGAGGGCAGCTGACGCTTCTGCTTCCATTGTAGTGCTCACTGTCCTCTGTTGTGTAAATTACTGATCAACACCTCCCCACCTCCCCCACCAGACTGGCAGCCCTGAGAGGGTAGCACCACTCTGAACTTGCTCATCAGTATGTTCCCACAGGTTGGCGCCTAATAAAGGCTCATTAAACACTTACTGAGAAAACAAACAACTTTATGTGAAAGTTTGTGAACTGCAAAATCCTTCTGAAATGTGATTGGCTATTCCTTTATTACTTTGCTGACTAAGGTCCATCTAGTCAAGGCTATGATTTTTCCTGTGGTCATGTATGGATGTGAGAGTTGGACTGTGAAGAAGGCTGAGCACCGAAGAATTGATGCTTTTGAACTGTGTTATTGGAGAAGACTGTTGAGAGTCCCTTGGACTACAAGGAGATCCAACCAGTCCATTCTGAAGGAGATCAGCCCTGGGATTTCTTTGGAAGGAATGATGCTAAAGCTGAAACTCCAGTACTTTGGCCACCTCATGCGAAGAGTTGACTCACTGGAAAAGACCGTGATGCTGGGAGGGATTGGGGGCAGAGGAGAAGGGGATGACAGAGGATGAGATGGCTGGATGGCATCATGGACTCAATGAATGTGAGTCTGAGTGAACTCCGGGAGTTGGTGATGGACAGGGAGGCCTGGTGTGCTGCGTTCATGGGGTCACAAAGAGTCGGACATGACTGAGCAACTGAACTGAACTGACTGATTCCTTTATTTATCTGAAATTCACTTTTCAGGTGCAGTGGACATCACCAGAATCCACTTCCCCTTGTGTCTGTATCGTGGCCAGAATTCTGTGTGTAAATGAGTGTCATCTCATGCCTGTTGAGATTATGGGATAATGTTCTTTGTAATGGGCTTCCAGTTTTTTGTAATGGCTCAGATGGTAAAGAGTTCACCTGTCAATGCAGAAGTCGCAGGGGATGTGGGTTCGATCCCTGAGTTGGGAAGATCCCCTGGAGGAGGACACGGCAACCCACTCCAGTATTCTTGCCTGGAGAATCCCATGGACAGAAAAGCCTGGCAGGCTACAGCCCATTAGCGTCACAAAGAGTCAGACACAACTGAAGTGACTTAGCAAGCATGTTTTTTGCAATTTCATCCATGTCATTTTAGGCCACTTTGATCTCTCCATGCCCTTCCTTGCTGCCCAGGTGCCCTGTCATATTGGCTTTCTTCTGTTCCTTGGATGGGCCATCATTCTTCCTCTCTAGGTCCTTTGTATATGTTGCCTGCTGCAACCTCTCCTCTCATTCTGCCCCTGGAGTGGATCGCCTCAGCTGAAATGCCAACTTCTCTGTGAACCACCCCTTCAAACTTCCCCCAGCCCACCTTACTCTTTATGGACTATCTTTTTTTTTTTTTAAGATATTTTTATATGGTCCATTTTTAAAGCATTGAATTTGTGACCATATTGCTTCTGCTTTATGTTTTGGCTTTTTGGCCCCAAGGTATGTGGAATCTTAGCCCCCTGACCAGAGATCAAACCCACATCCCCTGCATTGGAGGGCGAAGTCTTAGCTACTGGAACACCAGAGAAGTCCCTCTACTATGAATTTCGTGTTGCGCTCTCATAGATAATTGCCTTATCATCCTAAAACACTTCACTCTCTTGTCTAATTTAAGTAATTTTTCATCTGCCTCTTCTGTTCCACTGTAATTTCCATGAGAGCGGGTATTGTGTTAGCTATAGTCATGGCGTTCTCCCCAGAGATGGGCTCATATGTTCCATACATATCGTTTGAACACGCTTGTTGGGGCTGAACTTCCTCTGTGCTGGAGCTAAGAGTTATTTCATGCACAGCCTTTAAATACCAAGGCTGGTCATGCTTATCAAACTAACCAGTGACTGTGGTGAGTTCTGACTTCTCCCACTTGTCAGAGAACAGTTCAAGCATGAGATTTCCTTCCTCTATTTTTACCAGTCACTTGCCCCAGAAAAAGAGGGGCCCCTTGAGCAAAATGTACTTGGTTGGAATTTTATTTTATTAATATTTAACTGTCTACATCAGCTCAGTTCAGTTGCTCAGTCGTGTCTGACTCTTTGTGACCCCATGGACTGCAGCATGCCAGACTTCCCTGTCCATCACCAACTCCCAGAGCTTGCTCAAACTCATGTCCATTGAGTCAGTGATGCCATCCAATCATCTCATTTTCTGTTGTCCCCTTCTCCTACAGAGATAAAGATAGTTTGTGCTGGAGATGAAAGATGACAGGGAGCCAAATTTCCCTTCTAAAAGGCAAGAACATTAGTCATTCAGATATTAGAGATAAATGCAATGAAAATGTGACAGACTCCTGGGGAGTTACCTTTAACTTCTCTGAAACCCATCAAGGTGGAGATCCAAAAAGCAAATCCTTGGACAATTAACCTCAAACACTAAAGATTATCTACCAAGTTCATATATCTGAGGTCAGATTGAAAATCCATAGAACACCGTCCCATGCTTCCTAAGTCAAAGGCATTGAGGAAAGTAGCTAGAGGACATTTTTCTTTTGGTTAAACTTTTTTAAAATTGGAATATAATTGCTTTATAATGTTGTGTTAGTTTCTACTGTAAAACAAAACGAATCAGCTATTTTATAAGGGTATCTTGTCCCTCTTGAACTTCCCTCTCCATTGCCATCCCACTCATCTAGGTCATCACAGAGCCCCGAGCTGAACTCCTTGTGCTACAGAGCAACCTCCTGCTAGTTATCTATTTTATACCTGGTAGTTTATATATGCTACTCTCCCAATTCGCCTCACCGTCTCCTTCCCCCACTGTGTTGACATGTCTGTTCGAGAGTATTTTTCTTAAGGGTGAGATGAGGGTCTGACCCATCTTTTCATCTGTAGCTGTGAGCATAGATTCTGGCAGGGGCTCATGAATGTTTGGGAAATGAAATGACTTGAACCAATGGAGAGATCTAGAAATGCATGGGTCCCGCCTAGTTGAGCAAAGCTACAAGGTTGTGGTCCCAAGAGACTTAAGTTATTCAGCATGGTTTCTTCAGTGGCCACACACTGCTCAGCACATAGTAGGTGCTCAACAAATATCTATGAGACAAGCATAGGAATAACACCTATAGCATGAAAAAATTTGAAGTGGGAGTAGAGGCGGGGGGTTCACCCGCCTTCACCAAGCACCAACTCTGTGCCCGTCTCCTTACATGCATTGTGTCTCTTATCTGTATAATTCAGCCCCATTTTACACAGAAAGAAAATGAAGCTCAGAGAGGTCAAGTCACTCATCCAAAGTCACAGACCCCCCACAAGGTAGGGTTGCAAGATGAAGCTGGACTCTGACCTTGATCTCCTCTACTGTGTCTCCAGTCTTAGTACTGACTCCTCAGTGACCCTACCCATATTTCCTGACCTCCCTGGGCATTTAGGAACAGTAAGAAAACATCTTTCTCCTTGGTCTTGGATTCATTTCTTGGTTGATCATCTATTCCTCTGATGTCCTTTCCCATTCTGAGTTGTGCCAAGAAAAGTTCACCAAGATTTCCCCACACACTCTGAGTCTTCTGCTGTTTCAGTGGCAAAGAGCTTGGTGGAAAGTGTTGGCTGGCCCCCTGGTCCAGGCTGGCATCTGCCAGTGCCAAGTTGGCTGCCCTAGCCCTTCCTGTTCTTTGCTTCCAGCTCATCATTTCCCTTGGCCTTAGAGTGACGGTTCTAAGGGCCTTCAAGCCCCTTCACAATTTGGTCCTGGTCTGAACTCCTAGTCTCCCCTAACCCTGTTCTGGGCATTTCTCTACATCTTCCCTCATCCTGGTTCCTTCACCTGGAATGCCCTGCCTACACTGTGTGCTCAAGGACTCTTGTTTATCCTTTAAAGTCCAGTTCAGATGACATCTCTTCATTCTCCTTCCTGTCTCATAGGGTCTTACAGCACCACGTATGTCCTTCATTAATTATTTTCTTCAACACATATATTTATTAAATATTTTATGCATGTACATGCTCAGTTGCTTCAGCCTTGTCTGACTCTTTTATAACCCCACAGACTATCGCCTTCCAGGCTCCTCTGTCCATGGGATTCTCCAGGCAAGAATACTGGAGTGGGGTGCCATGCCCTCCCCCAGGTGATCTTCTTAGTGCAGGGATCGAAGCCGCATGTCCTGCATCGCAGGCAGACTCTACTGCTGAATCACCAAGGAAGCCCATTAAATATTTACTGTTCTATTTAGTACTTACCCTTTTAGATGCTGGGAACACGTGCAGCTAGTGAGATGCCCTCTCTGCACCAAGGAGGGCTGCAGGAGTCTAGTAAGATACACAGACACATAACTGGGTGATGGCAACACTATGTTATGGGGAGTTTCAGGAGAAGCTGGGAAGCAGAGAGGCACCTCATCCAGTCAGGGGTGTGGGGGGCAAGATTGGCTTCCTGGAAGAGGTGACATGTGACCCGAGACTGGTTGATTGAGGCAGATAGGAATGAGGAGTTGGGCATGTAGTGGCACCTGGGTTAAGAGAGAGGCTGGCACATTCAAGAAATTGAAAACGTCCCCTTCTCAATTTAGCTTCGAGATATAAGAGTGGGAGCAGGTATCGGAACTGGAGGAAACATACCCAACTCCCCACCCTGCAGGAGCCCGCCACTTCCCCTAGAATCCACCTGTGAGTCCAGCTCGATGCTGGCAGGTGTTTGAGGGCTCCTGTCACTACGTCTCCACAGATGACTCCTCTGGAATCGGGCTAGGAGGATGCTCACCTAAGTCACTATCAACAGCCACACAGAACAGGTGAGGGCAGGCAGGATGCCTAGAGTTCTTCTCCAAGACAGTGTGTGATCATGTCCCTGTCCTTGCAGGATCCTTCCCAAACCCCATAGTCCAGGGGCCCCCAATCTCCAGAATCGAATGCCTGATGATCTGAGATGGAGCTGATGTAACAAAAAGAGAAATAAAGTGCACAGTAAATGCAATGTGAGTATCATCCCCAAACCAGCCCCCTTTCCTGGCTTGTAGAAAAATTGTCTTCCATGAAACTGATCCCTGGTGCCAAAAAGGTTGGGGACTGCTACCATAGGGCAGCATGTGGAAATGATCCAATGGTGCATCTTCTTATACTATAGTTGTGTTGATTTCAGTTGCTGTGGCATGAATGCCTTTTCCCCTGTTATCAGCCAAGAAAATGCCTGTGTGTGTCCTCATGTTCAGTTGTGTCTGACTCTTTGTGACCCCTTGGACTGTAGCTCGCTAGGCTCCTCTGTCTAAGGGATTTCCCAGGCAAAAATACTGGAGTGGGTTGCCATTTCCTTCTCCAGGGAATCTTTCTACACCAGGGAATGAACCCACATCTCCTGCATTTGCAGGTGAATTCTTTACTATTGAGCCACCTGAGAAGACTTCAGTTCAGTTCAGTCGTGCAGTTGTGTCTGATTCTTTCTGACCCCACAGACTGCAGCCCGCCAGGCCTCCCTGTCCATCACCAGCTCCCAGAGATTACTCAAACTCATGTTCATTGAGTCAGTGATGCCATCCAACCATCTCATCCTCTGTCATCCCCTCCTCCTCCTGCCCTCAATGTTTCCCAACATCAGGGTCTTTTCCAATGAGTCAGCTCTTCACATCAGGTGGCCAAAGCATTGGAGTTTCAGCTTCAGCATCAGTCCTTCCAATGAACACCCAGGACTGATTTCCTTTAGGATGGACTGATGGATCTCCTTGCATTCCAAGGGACTCTCAAGAGTCTTCTCCAACACCACATTTCAAAAGCATCAATTCTTTGGCGCTCAGGTTTCCTTATAGTCCAGCTTTCACATCCAAAAATGACTAGTGGAAAAACCATAGCCTTGACTAGATGGACTTGGTTGGCAAAGTAATGTCTCTGCTTTTTAATATGCTGTCTAGGTTGGTCATAACTTTCCTTCCAAGAAGTAAGTGTCTTTTAATTTCATGGCTGCAGTCACCATCTGCAGTGATTTGGGAGCCCCCCAAAATAAAGTCAGTCACTGTTTCCACTGTTTCCCCATCTATTTGCAATGAAGTGATAGGACTGGATGCCATGATCTTTGTTTTCTGAATGCTGAGCTTTAAGCCAACTTTTTCACTCTCCTCTTTCACTTTCATCACGAGACTCTTTAGTTCTTCTTCACTTTCTGCCATAAGGGTGGTGTCATCTGCATATCTGAGGTTATTTATATTTCTCCCAGCAATCTTGATTCCAGCTTGTGCTTCCTCCAGCCCAGCGTTTCTCATGATGTACTCTGCATAGAAATTAAATAAGCAGGGTGACAATATACAGCCTTGATGTACTCCTTTTCCTATTTGGAACCAGTCTGTTGTTCGATGTCTAGTTCTAACTGTTGCTTCCTGATCTGCATACAGGTTTCTCAAGAGGCAGGTCAGGTGGTCTGGTATCTCTCAGAATTTTCCAATTTATTGTGATCCACACAGTCAAAGGCTTTGGCATAGTCAATAAAGCAGAAATAGATGTTTTTCCTGGAACTCTCTTACTTTTTCGATGATCCAGTGGATGTTGGCAATTTGATCTCTGGCTCCTCTGCCTTTTCTAAAACCAGCTTGGACATCTGGAAGTTCATGGTTCACGTATTGTTGAAGCCTGGCTTGGAGAATTTTGAGCATTACTTTACTAGCATGTGAGATGAGTGCAATTGTGTGGTAGTTTGAGCATTCTTTGGCATTGACTTTCTTTGGGATTGGAGTGAAAACTGACCTTTCTAGTCCTGTGGCCAGTGCTGAGTTCTCCACATTTGCTGGCATATTGAGTGCCGCACTTTCACAGCATCATCTTTCAGGATTTGAAATAGCTCAACTGGAATTCCATCACCTCCATTAGCTTTGTTTGTAGTGATGCTTTACAAGGCCCACTTGACTTCACATTCCAGGATGTCTGGTTCTAGGTGAGTGATCACACCATTGTGATTATCTGCGTCATGAAGATCTTTTTTGTACAGTTCTTCTGTGTATTCTTGCCACCTCTTCTTAGTATCTTCTGCTTCTGTTAGGTCCATACCATTTCTGTCCTTTATTGAGCCCATCTTTGCATGAAATGTTCTCTTAGTCCTTTAAGTCCCAGAGAAACATTCCTTTCTCCACATTTTCCCATAGTGAGCTGCTGGTGTCGCCCTCACAGCTCCATATATTGTGTTGTGACTCTTGGGGTCATGAGGGTGAGACTAGACATCATGCATTTTGGTTACAGGTTTCCAGGACTTATAACAGTGCTGGCACACAGTAGAAATATTGTTGTTGTGTGCCTCTTGTACAAAGTTCAATGGCAGAACCACTCCTGCTCCCCAGACCCTAAACTCTCAAGCCTGGAGTTAAAGGTCCTGTAATAAAACTCACAGGTGCAATGTTTTCATGGCCATAGGGAGTATACATGTTCAAATGGGCATGACTAATCATTAGATCTACTCTGGCAAGAAAGTGCTGTTATTACTCCTAGTCTGCAGATGTGGAGGCTGAAGTTCAGAGGTTTATGCTAATTTCTTTGAAGTCAAAAGAGTTATTAGTGATGAAGCTGGGGATCAAACTCAGGGCTCTCAAGAGGGCATCAATTGGAAGGGACTGATGGCATTATTGGAGAAGGCAATGGAACTCCACTTCAGTATTCTTGCCTGGAAAATCCCATAGATGGAGGAGCCTGGTAGGCTGCAGTCCATGAGGTTGCTAAGAGTCGGACACGACTGAGTGACTTCACTTTCACTTTTCACTTTCATGCACTGGAGAAGGAATGGCAACCCACTCCAATATTCTTGCCTGGAGAATCCCAGGGACGAGGGAGCCTGGTGGGCTGCCGTCTATGGGGTTGCACAGAGTCAGACATGACTGAAGTGACTTAGCAGCAGCAGCAGCAGATGGCATTATAGAGCAACAGTTTCAAATACATTGGGAGGAGAGAGGCTTGTCCATCCTTGGTGGATGGCTGGAGGTGTGGTGTAGAGCCTGTGGCTGACCTGTGGGAGACCATATGGTGGGGTGGTGGGGCAGGGTTAGCATCTGAGAATGTACAGGGGAAAGGACTCCTGTCACCATCCCTGCCTGCTTTGAAAAATGTAGACCAGAGATAGCATCCAGAGAATGAACACAGAAGCAGATGCACAGGACCACAGGCAACTCAGGCTCCAGGGCTGGTGTTGACCCATCTGTAGACTAGACCCCTAAACTCATCCTAGGTCCATGGTAAGTGTCATCCATAACCAGTGTGTTACCACCATCAGACTGCCACCATACCTAGGAAAGAAATATGGTACTAACAGGTATAAGTACAAATCTCAGAGTGGCTTTAGGCTTCTGGTCAACCCCACATGTGGGCTTGTGGGTCGAGTGCCCTCTAAAAGAGAGAAATGGTGATAAGTGTTGTCCTTGCAGATAATAAGTACCAAAGGAGAGTGATACTTTTGAGACAATTCTTTCCTGTGACTGGGACCCACTCAAACCCAGTATGATCTTGAGGGCTTTGAGTGCTTCTCCTAGAAAGCATTGACAGTTTTGTCTGGTCCCAGAGAGCAGAGAAGTACTGCCTCAGAAAGATACTTGAAACTGAGGATCCCCAGATATTCAGGATGCAGGTAGGTATCCTGCTTGGTCAATTCTAAGAGTATAATTGTAGTTTTAAAAAGATCTATAGAGGTGCTTATTAGGGGCTTGTGAACCACAAGATTGTGGTTGTTCTTTAGTTGCTAAGTCGTGTCCAACTCTTTTGTGACCCCATGGACTATAGCCTGCCATTCTCCTCTGTCCATGGGATTTCCCGGCAAGAATACTGGAGTGGGTTACCATTTCCTTCTCCAGGGGGTCTTCCCAATCCAGGGATTGAGCCCACATCTCCTGCACTGGCAGGTGGATTCTTTACCATTGAGCCACCTGGGAAGCCTGAACCACCAAATACCATGTTCTGAATGCAGATAGGCAGATATTCTAGTTATTTCCATTTTATACATAAGAAAACAGTTCAAGAGTTTAGGTAGCATATCTCATATTATAGTAAATAAATAAGAGATATGGGGCTCAGAATTCTGAGACTTTTATAAAAATTATGAAAGATAATCAAAAGACAGATTGAAGGAACTCAGAGAATCCCAAGCTGGGTAGATTCCAAAAATAATGTGCACACACACCCACACACACACACATGCATAAACACACATCCATACAGACAAATACATCCTGCTCCAACTGCTGAAAACCAAAGAAAAAGAGAAAAATCATAATGACATCCAGAGGAAAATACATATTAAATGACATGGTGGACTTCTCTGGTGGTATAATGGATAGGAATTCACCTGCCAATGCAGGGGACATGGGTTCGTTCCCTGGTCCAAGAAGATTCCACATGCTGCAGAGCAGCTAAGCCTATGTGACAGGACTACTAAACCTGCATATTGCAGATACTGAAGCCCGTGAGCCTAGAGCCTTGCGCTACACCACAAGAGAAGCTGGTGCACTGCAACAAAGGGTAGCCCCCACTCAGCACAACTAGAGAAAGCCTGCGCCGCAACAAAGACCCAGAACAACAAAAAATAAATAAATAACCAATTACAAAAGACGTCCTCTAAAAAAAAGACACGATATGAAAGTTCCCTAACAATGGGTTTGAGAAACAGAAGCCTCTCCATCAACATTCGTTTCCTTTTCTTCCTTATTGCATCACGTTCTCCATTAAAATGTAAAGTTATGTATGCCCAGCAGTGGGATCACTGGATCATAAGGCATTTCTATTTGCAAATTTTTGAGGAATCTCCACACTGTTCTCCATAGTGGCTGTACTAATTTGCTTCCCACCAACAGTGTAAGAGGGCTCCCTTTTCTCCACACCCTCTCCAGCATTTATTGCTTGTTGACTTTTGGATCGCAGCTATTCTGACTGGTGTGAAATGGTACCTCATTGTGGTTTTGATTTGCATTTCTCTGATAATGAGTGATGTTAAGCATCTTTTCATGTGTTTGTTAGCCATTCGTATGTCTTCTTTGGAGAACTGCTGGGCATACACACCAAGGAAACCAGAATTGAAAGAGACACGTGTACCCCAATGTTCATTGCGGCACTGTTTATAATAGCCAGGACATGGAAGCAACCTAGATGTCCATCAGCAGATGAATGGATAAGAAAGCTGTGGTACATATACACAATGGAGTATTACTCAGCTATTAAAAAGAATACATTTGAATCAGTTCTAATGAGGTGGATGACGCTGGAGCCGATTATACAGAGTGAAGTAAGCCAGAAAGAAAAACACCAATACAGTATACTTACACATATATATGGAATTTAGAATGATGGTAATGATAAACCTGTACGCAAGACAGCAAAAGAGACACAGATGTATAGAACGGCCTTTTGGACTCTGTGGGAGAGGGAGAGGGTGGGATGGGTTGGCAGAGTGGCAGTGTAACATGTGTGATATCATAAGTGAAACGAATCGCCAGTCCAGGTTTGATGCAGGATGCAGGATGCTTGGGACTGATGCACGGGGATAATCCAGAGAGAGGGTGTGGGGCGGGAGGGGGGAGGTGGGGGTCGGGATTGGGAGTTCATGTACACTCGTGGCTGATTCATGTCGATGTGTAGCAAAACGAATACAGCATTGTAAAGCAAAACAAACTAAAAAATAAAAATTAATTAAAGAAAAAAAATAGCTAAAAACCATATTGGTGACGGATTTCACTGTTGACTCAATGATTGCTGCCAGGCCTCCATATTCTTTATCTTTTAGGCACCTGGGAGGATGTTAATCAATGTAATCAGGATATAGAAAGAGGTATATAGTAGTTTTGATGTTAGCGACACTAGACTTTTGAGTTAATTACTTTCCTCTTTGTTATATATCACAGCACTCCTCTTGTGTCCTTGCTATGTAAAACTGTAACTTTATTTAGTGTTTTCTAAGAATGGCACCAGACTTTGGGAAGAACAACACAAATGAGTCTTCTGGTTAACAAACCCTTATCAGAAAAGGGCCGTAAAATGTTAATTGGCCTTTTGGCCAGAAGATGATGTAAATCACCTAAGACTTATGTATACAATTGAGTATGCAGAGAGAAAAGCCTGGTTTTGATAAGAATCTGGGCTGCTAACGCTGCATAATTTTGTATTACCCATTGATCTCTATGTACAATCAAAAAAGTATAAAAGGCCTTCTAAACAATAGAGGACGGGCCAGTCGCTGGACTGGTTTCCCATGTGCTTCCTCTTTACTCTAATTTTTGGCTGAATTCCCATCTGGGGCGTGGAGGCTCACCATGTCTACTTACTTGTCCCGGCTTTTAAGATCCACGCGAGGTGTAGCCCAAGATGGGGCACCCCCCGATATTCAAGAGGACGCCAGTGGCCTAATGTAGATGGTGCAAGTTCCTTGTCTTGGAACTTTATTAGTTCTCCATGTAAACCAAGTTATTCAGCCTCTTTTCTCCACCTAAATTTTCCTACTATACTATTTCTTCCTAATCTAATCTTATATTAATGAATAAATAAGGTTTTCCTCGCCTATGCTGTCCCCACTTCGAATTTCCTGGATCCACCAGGGCTGGACCCTGGCACCTCTATGAAGATTTTTAGACTCAATTAATTTTGAAAAAAACTAATGCCTCCCAGTGTTAGAACTCAGGGTGGTTTTCTATTTTTTTTTAAGGTAGAAGAAAAAGGTTTATTTTTCATTTAAGTACTTTATTTTTTACACAGAAGCAGAAATATAATGTTGCACACATGAAACTTATACAATGCAATAAACCCAGTTATCTCAATAAACATAAATTAAAAAAAGAAAGGAGACATAAACATATTTTAAAAACAGAAAAAATCCACTCCTTGCCTGATTATCTTGGTCAAGTTATTAAAACTTGTCTTGTCTCTGTTTCTTAAATTTCTGAAATAGGGATGTAGAAAGTACCTAGCTCATACAGTTATTGTGAAAATTAATGACTCACACATATTCCTGTTTTTATAATCTTAGAAGCCTACCAGGGGAAGTGTAAGTACTAAGTCTTAATCATTATTTGTTGTTTAGTTGCTCGGTCGTGTCTGACTCTTTGTGACCACATGGACTGCAGCACACCAGGCTTCCCTGTCCTTCACTGTCTCTTGGAGCTTGCTCAAACTCATGTCCATTGAGTTGGTGATGCCATCCAACCATCTTGTCCTCTGTTGTCCCCTTGACTTCCTGCCCTCAATCTTTCCCAGCATCAGGGTCTTTTCTAATGAGTCAACTCTTCAAATCAGGTGGCCAAAGTACTGGAGCTTCAGTTTCAGCATCGTTCCTTCCAATGAATATTAGTGATTGATTTCCTTTAGGATTAACTGGTTTGATCTCCTTGCAGTCCAAGGGACTCTCAAGAGTCTTCTCCAACTCCACAGTTCAAAAGCATCAGTTCTTTAGCACTCAGCCTTCTTTATTGTCCAACTCTTACATTCATGTATGACTACTGGAAAAACCATAGCTTTGACTATATGAACCTTTGTTGGCAAAGTAATCTCTGCTTTTTAATATGCTACTGAAAGGTTGTTGTTGAATTACTGTGTCGGGATTCTTGGCCCCCGGAGAAGAATTCAATCTGGGGCCAAAGATGAGGCTTGTTCGCTCAGAGCTTTTGTGTAATAAAGTTTTATTAAAGTATAAAGGAGATAGAGAAAGCTTCTGACATAGGCATCAGGAGGGGGCAGAAAGAGTACCCCCTGCTAGTCTTCAGCTGGATGTTATATAGTCACTAGCAGTTTGTTAATGAAAGAAAGGAATTTCTTAAAACTCAGAATGGCACCAGGCCCCTCACCCATAAGATGTATTTTGGGATAATCTTGGCACCAAAGGTTTATCTTGGGCCATAAAATGATTAACTTGAATCTTGAAGAAGGGCAGATCACCATAAAAATAGTTTCATTTACATAGATTAGAGGAACAACATCAGAGTACAGCATATTGGTTTATCAAGTAGGTTCCGAGCCCAAAAGGTGGAACTGACTTGAAGACAGAGTTTGGAGTAAATGCATAATACATTAGCATAGCTTGAGATAAACATTTCCATAAGAAAAGGCATTGGTTAACTTTTGGTGAAACCAGGTGTCATTATTGCAACACAGAATTTTAAGAGAAACCTCCTTTTAAATTTGTATAGAGAAGGAAAAAATATCGCTAGTTTGTTTCCTCCTGCTGCTTAGGAGAGATAAAAATGTCTGATACTTGTAGGCTATTTCCTCTGTTTGGAGACCCCTTGCCTTCCTGTCTGTTACCCTCTCACTACCTAGGTTGGTCATAGCTTTTCTTCCAAGGAGCAAGCATCTTTTTTAATTTCATGGCTGGCTGTAGTCACCATCTGCAGTGATTTTAGAGCCCAAGAAAATTAAGTTTCTCACTGTTTCCATTGTTTCCCCATCCATTTGCCATGAAGTGATGGGACCAGATGCCATGATCTTACTTTTTTGAATGCTGAGTGTTAAGCCAGCTTTTTCACTTTCCTCTTTCATCAAGAGGCTCTTTAGTTTCCCTTTGCTTTCTGCCATAAAGGTGATGTCATCTGCATATCTGAGGTTACTGATATTTCTCCCAGCAATCTTGATTCTAGCTTATTCCAGCCTGGTGTTTCACATGATGTACTCTATATATAAATTAAATAAGCAGGGTAACAATATACAGCCTTGACATACTCCTTTTGTAATTTGGAACCAGTCCGTTGTTCCATGTCTGGTTCTAACTGTTGCTTCTTGATCTGCATGCGGATTTCTCAGGAGGCAGATAAGGTGGTCTGGTATTCCCATTTCTTTCAGAATTTTCCACAGTTTATTGTGGTCCACACAGGCAAAGGCTTTGGCATTGTCAATGAAGCAGAAGTAGTGTTTTTCTGAAATTCTCTTGCTTTTTCTATGATCCAGCAGATGTTAGCAATTTGGTCTCTGATTCCTCTGCTTTTTTTAAATCCAGCCTGAACATCTGGAATTCCTCAAGTCACCTACTATTGAAGCCTAGCTTGAAGAATTTTGAGAATTACCTTGCCAGCATGTGAAATGAGTGGAATTGTGTGGTAGTTTGAACATTTTGGCATTGCCTCGCTTTGGGATTGGAATGAAAATGGACATTTTCCAGTCATTTCCCAAACTGACCTTTTAGTCATTATAAACATAACTACTATTATTATAATGTAACATAAAGAACACGCTCTAAATATTTTACAACCACTAACACTAATTTAGAAAACTGAAATAATTTTTCTTTTTATTGGAGCATAGTTGCTTACAATATTTTGATAGTTTTTCTGTACAGCACGGTGAATCACCTATGTGCATACCTATATCCACTCCTTTTTGGAATTTCCTTCTGATTTAGGTCACCACAGAACATTGAGTAAAGTTCTTTGTGCTATACAGCAGGTTTTCATTAGTCATGTATTTTATTCCCATGCTTTTAAGGACTCACTTTGGCTGCTGTGTGAAGCATGGATTCTAAGGAGGCAGTGGTAAAAGCAGGGTCACCATTCAGGAAACAGCTGCAGTAGCCTAGGAGAATATTAAGGATGGTTGCACGTTCCCTCTTTCTTTAGAACTCAAATCAGATTCTGGCACCTCTGTCAGGGCTCTTCTAACTCACCCTAGCTGAGTCTAAGGCTCCCGTAACACCACTGCATGTGGCAACAGCTCTTTGCATACACATCTGTCTTCTCCATCAGACTTTGAACTTTCCAAGTCTAGGGCCATGTTTTACTGATTTCTGTGTCCCTGTCATTTCCTGTGATGCCCACTGCTTGGTTAAATATAATGAGCACCATTAACTGTTCCATTATTGTTAACAGGCACTTTACTAACCAGGATCTTCAAGTCCCAAGTCTATAAAATTTCTCATAATCTTGTGAAATGTATAATTTAAAAACATTGCAAGTAGGGGGGAAAAGCCATGATTCAAATATTTCTAATGTATCCATTTTAAGAAAATTTTATCTTGAGCGTCCTAAATAAAATCTGATGGAGAAGGAAAAGCATATTGGTCCTTTAGGATGCATGTCACTTAAATTGTCAGGAATATGCCCAACTCAATAGCCATGAGGCCCGCTAAGAGTCTGGAACTTTCCAGTCTGGAAAGCCTGGTCAACAGGCTTTCAGCAGAATATTTTTCTAAAATAATTTTTTAAAAACAACATTATATTGTACAGGAATAAAAATATAAAACAGTGGAACAGAGTAAAAGTCATGGAACAGACTCATGTATAAATAAACTTATTATATGCAAATCAGCAGGCTATTCATTAAATTGTATTCGTAGAACTAGTTAGCCCTTAAAAAATTTTTTTTATCACAGTGTGTCTATTACAATGGCTAAAATCCAGAATTGTGATGTTGGAGAAGACTCTTGAGAATCTCTTAAACTGTAAGGAGATCAAACCAGTCAATCCTAAAGGAAATCAACCCTGAATATTCATTGGAAGGACTGATGCTGAAGCTGAAGGTCCAATAATTTGGCCACCTGAATCAAAGAGCTGACTCACTGGAAAGGACCCTGATGCTGGGAAAGATTGAAGGCAGGAGGAGAAGGGGATGTCAGAAGACAAGATGGTCGGATGGCATCACTGACTCGATGGACATGAGTTTGAGCAAGCTTCAGGAGACAGTGAAGGACAGGGAATCCTGGTGTGCTGCAGTCCATGTGGTCACAAAGAGTCAGATACAGTTGAGTGACTGAACAACAAAATACAGAATATTGACAAACCAAATGCTGGCAAGGATGTGGAACCACAGGAACCCTCATTCACTTCTGATAGTGCAAAATGGTATGGCCACTTTAGAGGACAGTTTGGCAGTGTATTACAAAATTAAACATACTCTTACTATATAATCTAGTAATCACAGTCAAGAGCCAACTCATGGGAAAAGACCCTGATGCTGGGAAAATTGAAAGCAAAAGGCAAAGAGAGCAGCAGAGGATGAAATGGTTGGCATCACTGACTCAATGGACCTGAGTCTTAGCAAACTCCAGGAGATAGTGGAGGACAGAGGAGCCTAGCATGCTATGGTCCATAGGGTCATAAAGATTCGGACATGACTTAGCAAGTGAACAACAAGAACAACAATCACATTCCTTGGCATTTTACCCAAGAGAGTTGAAAATAGGTTCACACAAAAACCTTCAGATATTAATAGTAGCTTTATCCACAATTGCCAAGACCTGAAAGAACCAAGATGTCCTTGAATAGATAAGTGGATAAATAAAATGGGATATATCCAGACAACAGTATATTATTCAGTGTCAAAAAATTGAGTTATCAACCTATGAAAAGGCTTTGAGGAAACTTACATGCACATTACTAAGTGAAAGAAGAACATCTAAAGAGGCCACAAAATGTATAATTCAAACCACATGACAGGGCTTCTCTGGTGGTCCAGTGGTTAAGAATCTGCCTTGCAGTGTAGGAGACACTGGTTCAATCCCTGGTCCTGGCTGACTGCACATGCCATGGGACAACTAAGCCTATGTGCCACAACTACTGAGCCCATGCTCTAGGGCCCGTGAGCCACAACTACTGAAGCCCTAGCGCCTGTGCTCCATGACATGAGAAGCCATTGCAATGAGAAGCCCTGTGCACCTCAGCTAGAGAGTAGTCCCCACTCACTGCAACTAGAGAAAACTCACGTACAGCAACAAAGATCCAGCTCAGCAAAAAATATAAAAGTAATAAGAAAAACCACAATAAATTTTGGAAAAGGCAAAACTATGGGGAGAGTGAAAAGATCAGTTGTTGCCAGGAAAGGACAGAATTTATCAGAGGGAGCAGGAGGGCAGAGCACCAATGCCTGGAAGCTCCAGTAAAGAAACACTTTCATTTTTTGGAGGCAACTTGGGATGAAAATGTATTGTCTTTGGGGACAGTCAGCAATGGATTCAAGTCTTAACTCTGCCATTTCAAGCTTCACCTGAACAAGATGCTTGGCTTCTCTGCACCACAATGTTATCAATGAGCATTCTCAAGTTACACAAAATGAGTTGATAAAAGCAGGACATCTCTCATTATACTGATGAGAGGATTAAATCATAGGAGGCACAGAGTAGGAAGACAACCAAATCTATATGTTGCTTATCAGGAGCACTGCTTGGGCAGGGCTAGGAATGATGAAAACTGATGACCTCCTTCCATCCAGTAGCTGACCTCTCTATGTCTCACCTCACTTCAGGCACAGCTTCTATGCAGGGAGCCAGTTTCTCATCAGCGACTGAATTCATTCTCACTGGCTTCTTTAACTTCCTCAGCAGCTCCTGCCCACCTCCTTCCTGCTGTACCTGCTGATGTACCTGTTCACACTGCTGGGTAACCTGCTAATCATGGCCACCATCTGGAGGGACCCCAGCCTCCACACCCTCATGTACCTCTTTCTGTGTGCCCTCTCCATTTCCGAGGTCCTCTACATCTTTGCCACCATCCCACGCATGTTGGCCGACCTGCTCTCCACCTCACCCTGGTGGTCGAGCACTACGGCTTTGCCTCTGCCATCTACCTCAAGCACAAGGGTTCCCAGTGTCTGGAAGGAGACACACTGATGGGTATCACCTACGTGGTCTTCACTCTCTTCCTCAACCCCATCATCTTCATTCTCAGGAACAAGAAGCTGAAGATTGCTATGAAGAAGACCTTCCTTTACAAACTCTACCCACAAAAAAAAAAAAAAAGTGATTATGTGGGAGGAATTCCTTGGAAATAGCTAAACTGGCTTATCAGATGCTGGAAGTGGCACCCTGCAAACATGTAATAGTACATGTTTGTCTAATGCTTTAAGACTTTTAGGAACCCTTGTAGGCAACATGCAAATGTATCCACAATGGTTAAAAAGAATTAGAGTGGGAAGGTGGATGAGATGATAGCACAGAGAAAGTCGGCTTCACTGAGTCCTATCTGTTGCAAGACCCTTTGTCAGGGAGCATTAAACCTGGAATCTGGGGGATTCCCTGGTGGTCCAGTGGTTAAGAATCCACTTTGCAATGCAGGGACATGAGTTCGATCCCTGGTCAGGGAACAAAGATTCCACATGTTTTGGAGCAACTAAGCCTGCACCCCACACCTACTGAGCCTGTGTGCTCTGGAGACTGTGTGCCACACTACAGTCAACAAAAGATCCTGCAGGAAGCAGCAAAGATCACCTATGCCACAACTAAAACCCAATTCAAATAAATAAATAAATATTAAAAATTTGGACTCTGTTCTCCTACCAGAAACCAGGGTGGCCTAATTACTCCCATCAACATAAACACATATGGTAAAAAGAAATGGAAAAGTCAAGCCTCCACCCTCCTTTGGGCTGCTGTTGCTGCTGCTAAGTCGCTTCAGTTGTGTCCGGCTCTGTGCAACCCCATAGATGGCAGCCCACCAGGGTCCTCTGTCCATGGAATTTTCCAGGCAAGAGTATTGGAGTGGGGTGCCATTGCCTTCTCCAACTACAAAGCTACAGTAATCAAAATAGCATGGTACCAGAACAAAACATATATGGATCAATGGAACAGAACAGAGAGCCCAGAAATAAAATCCACATACCTATAGTCAATCTTCAGCAAAGGAGGCAAGAACATGTAATGGAGAAAAGACGGTCTCTTCAGTGTTGGGAAAACTGACATTCACATGTAAATCAATGAAGTTAAGGACACACCCTCATATAAAAATACACTCAAAATGTAAGACATGACACCATAAAATTCCATGGACAAAACATTCTGTGACATAACTTGTACCATTCAGCCTCCCAAGACAATAGAAATAAAAGCAAAAATAAACAAATGGAACCCAATCAAACTTATAAGCTTTTGTACTGCAAAGATACCATCAATAAAACAAAAAGATAGCCTATGGACTGGGAGAAGGAAATGGCAATCCACTCCAGCACTCTTGCCTGGAAAATCCCATGGACGGAGGAGCCTGATAGGCTATAGTCCATGGGTCGCAAAGAGTCGGACACGACTGAGTGACTTCACTCTTCACTTCACTTTGAAGTTATTACCCATTTGTGAAATAGATTATTAGCTTTTTGTCATTGAATTATGAGCTCTTTATACTGGGTCATATGGCAACTCCAATTTTTTGAGGAACCTCCATACTCTTCTCCATAGTGGCTGTACCAGCTTACATTCCAACCAGCAATGTAAGAGGGTTCCCTTTTTTCCATTCCCTCTCCAGTAGTTATTATTTGTCAATTTTTTAATCAGGGCCAGTCTGAGCAGTGTAAGATGGTACCTTATTGTAGTTTTGATTTGCTTTGCTCCTTTGGGCAGCAACAGGTATTAACAACCCAACTTTTGTGAGGCTACAGAAGACTAAGCCAGATCAAAGAGCCCTAAATTTCAGCTTTGTGCATATTGAAATAAGCAGACAAGTCAAGGAAATCTCCATATTTCAAGTGTGAATCTTGAGCAAGTGCAGAAAGACTGGGAAGTCTCTGTAGCTAATGCAAAGAAAGAAATCTCACTGTGAGAGATCACCTGTTGTGTTAGATAGTGACATGGCACATGGGCCAGAGAGCAACTCTTTGGAGGAACACAGTAACGGGTGCAGAGCCCAGGCTGAAAATGTATCCCAAGGCCATGCTGGTTTAATGATCCCCCATGAACATGAAGGAGGATTTACGGTTGATCGTACATCACAGTTTCTAGCAAATAGGAGAGGAAAAAGTGGAAACAGTGACATATTTTATTTTCTTGGGCTCCACATCACTGAAGACAGTGTCTACAGCCATGAAATTAAAAGATGCTTGCTTCTTGGAATGAAAGCTATGACAAACCTAGACAGCATATTAAAAAGCAAAGACATCACTTTGTCAACAAATGTCTGTATAGTCAACCTTTTGGTTTTTCCAGTAGTTATGTATGGATGTGAGAGTTGGGCTGTAAAGAAGGCTGAGTGCTGAAGAATTGATGCTTTTTAACTTGGTGCTGGAGAAGACTCTTGAGAGTCCCTTGAATAGCAAGGAGATCAAACCAGTCAATCCTAAAGGAAATCAACCTGAATATTCATTGGAAGGACTGTTGCTTCAGGAGACAGTGGAGGACAGAGCAGGCTACAGTCCGTGGGGTTGTAAAGAGTCGGACACGACTTAGTGACTGAACACCAACAGCAATACTTTATAGTACTTATAATTTGCTGAAAATATGTGCATTTAGGAGAATGACATATCATACTGTAGGACATCCCTTACAAGAGGAATTGTGAAAAGGTATTCACAAAAATAGAGAGCTGAATGGTGGTTTTCAGGGGTTAAGGAGGGAAAGAATTGGGACAATGTTGTTTAGGGGCCCAAATTTGAAACCAGTCAATCAACCAGAAGATCAGCAAGATCTGGGGGGCAAAATACAGCATTGTGAGTATAGACAATAATCATGCATTATCAACTTCAAAGTTGCTAAGAGACTAGATTTTAATTGTTTCCACACCCCAAAAACAATGTGATAATTATGTGACATGACAGAGCTTTTAGCTAACACTGCAGTGGTAATCATATTGCAGTATACAAATGTATGCCCAATGTACACTCCAAACTTACACATTATTACGTATCAACTTTATCTCAAATTAAAAAATGTCCCTTGACAAACTTATAGCATTTCAGAGTGTGAATTGATACATTAAAAATGGCAATTTATAGTATTTTAACAGACACTCATTTATGATGATACCGTTTTGTACAACAATAAATGCAATTAAAATATGTAAGTAACGGTCAAATTAGCCAATGTTTTAAGAAAGTAAATGTGCATGAAAGTGAAAGTGTAAATCACTATGTTCATGTATAAATTGAATAGTACACTAGACCTCATTTTCCTAAAGTCGAATTCAATCTTTCTCTATAACTTGAGCAGTAATAACATCTTGTGTTACCATGCAGTGGGAAGATGTGGAGAAAATTTCAGTGTAACTGAGGATCTCAGGATATCCTCTTTTGTATAATATACTGCATGCTTCATGTTACACCTCAAATACATAATCTCATTACCACCTTGCAATGGGGCATCAGGGCAGGTAAATTCCATCTACTTGACAGAGGACAAAACTGAGCCTCAAAACTATTGCATGACTCACCAAGATCACACACATCAGTAGAGTCAGACTTCCAGTGGAGGGCTTTTCTCTCCCCACGCCTCTCCACCCAATGCTTCACACACCAATTTCCTCCAGTGGGTTTTTTGTTTCCTCATCCAAGGAGAACCAGGCCATTTTCAGATCAAACGTACCAGCATCTTAAGAGCCTTTTAAACCACAGGTGGGCAATTGAAGCCAACCATACCCTGGACTGGGCACCCTGGTGGCTCAGATGGGAAAGAATCTGCCTGCAATGCAGGAGGCTTGGGTTCCATTCCTGGGATGGGATGATTCCCTGGAGAAGGGCATGGCAACCCACTCCAGTATTATTGCCTGGAAAATTCCATGGACAGAGGAGCCTGGCAGGCTACAGTCTATGGGGTCACAAAGAGTTGGACATGACTGATTGGTTGACATTTTCACTTTCACTTTTATGCATTGGAGTGTGCATTGGGACACTGAGGGAATATTTCTACAGATTCAGCAGTTTAAAGGTCTGGTCTTGTAGAAATTCCTGAGTAACTCTTTTTACCGTGATGCTGATATGCTCCCCTCCCCTGGCACCTGGACAAGAATACAAGCTAGGCTCTTTCATTTTCTTCATTAAAGGCCAACTTGACCTCTGATCTTATTAATACTAACATCCAAATGGAAAGAAATGCTGGAATGTGATTGGGTATCCATACTGAGTCAGGCACCCAATGTCTGATGCAACTTATTTCAGTTCTTTAGGCTATCAGCTTCTTGAGGTCAGGACGTTTGTGCATTTTGCTCAGCATCAACATGGCACTTGGAAGATACAGTTAATTAACATATATTTCTTGGTTGGACCAGTGCAATCCCCAGAACACTAAATAAAGCAGAATGTTGGCTTATAATTTTTACCACGTGAAACCTCATTGCCCTCCAAAGCAGTGGGAAATAGTGTGTGGGGAGCTGTGTTTGAGATCTGGATGACCTGGCTTAAATTTGCCTCTCATTTCCCCATCTAATTAATGGACATTTTATAGACATATTCCACATATGTGTACATAATAGGATATTCAGAGCCATGACATGTATATGTCACATTAGGTACATCCATTAACAAAGAACTGCTAAACAAATCTTAATTCATTCATACATGGAACACAGGCAGCCATTAAGTTCACTTAATCCTTGGACTTCATTAGCATCCTCTGTCCTTGGGGTTCCTCTCTGATATCACAGCTTTATGTACCTTGTGTACACAGATGATCCTCAATTTCTTATATTTATCCCTATCCGCTTGCCTACTCATCATCTTCAAGTGGATATCTAGGAGGCATCTCAAACTTAACGTGTCCAAATTCTTCATGTTCTTGTTGCCTTTATCATCCTTACTCTTTCTTTCTTCTCTTTCCACCCCCCTCATCCTTCCCTTCTGTATCTTCTTTCTCTTCTTTTCCATGTCTCTTTTCCTCTCTCCCTCTCTCCCTCTTTTCCTCCCCTTTCCCCTTCTCCTCCCTATCTCACCCCTCCTTGTTCCTCTTCTTTTTCTCCTTTTTCTCCCTTCATCCTCCTCTCCTTTTGGGGGATGATGAAAATGGTCTAGAACTAGATACACATGGCAGTTGAATAATATTGTAAACATGCCAAATGTCACCAAATTATTCACTTTAAAGTGGTTAAAGTTGTATGAATTTCACCTCAAAAATAAAACAAAGCCCCTTCCCCCAACACAGTGAAATCCCACAGTACTACTCTTACTTTATGGGTTTGTGTTTGTTCACATGCCCCATGCGCACAGAGGTCTGTAAGAATGCCCATCAAATCTATCATCCTGATCGCACAGCTGGCCACTGAATGACTTTTAGCCTTATCTGTAGCATCTCCATTATTTAGTAGAAGAATCACAGTTTTGTCTTTATTTTAAAATTTTTAAGGACATTTGATTAGGCTAATGATATGAATGGGGAAGAAAAACAATAGAGAGGCACATGAAGCAGCTTCCTCAGCCCCAGTGAGCAATGCAGGGCTGCTCTCTTACCAGTGTCAGCAGCCAGAGCTCTAAATCCCAAATCTGAGAGCATTGAACTCTGCTCAAGGCCCTGAGATAAATGACTCACCCCTGACCAGCAGGGAGACAGGGAAAGTGAGGACAGTCTCCCTGAGGTTGCCCGATGCTTCCTGGAGTCCCCAGGGGTCCCAGCATCCCTGTACCAGAGGACAGATGCAGAGTCAGTGGGACCACAGAGGGAGACGGTGGCAGGCAGGAGCAGAGGCAGCATAAATAATAGAGCTGAGGCTCAGTAAACTGCCCCTGCCTGGTTGGCATGATCAGGGTGGCAGGCTCCTTGCCTTGCAGCCCTCACCTGCAAGGTCCTCATCTACAGGGAAACACCAAACCAGGACCTTCAGTTGGAGTGAGGCAGAACCAGATACAGAGCTTGGAGCCCGGGTGAGTCATCTTCCAACCCTTCCAGCTGACCAGGAGAGAACTGGGGAACCTGGAGCTGCTTGGAGAAGCCACACTACTTATAAAATTCCTTGTCTAATTTGAATCTATGGGTAGATGTAGAGGTCGGGGCTCCACTTCTTGGCTTCAGAGTAACGTGGTGGTTACTTTGCCAGACAAGTGAGGAAACTGAGGTGCCAGGAGAAGAGATACCTCTCTATCTTACCCAGAACAGCTGTCCAACTATCTTCTCTCTGAATCAGCCAAAAACCAATGGTAAAATGATTGTGAAGAGGCAGGGAAGAGAAACAGGAAGATTTAGGATTGAGAGGCTGCAGTCATCCCCTGAATGTATAAAGTGTTAATATCAGGAAGGCACCAGGGTGGACAGGTGCTGTGATGGTAAGGAGTCAAGGATGAAAATAGGGAGGATAAAGGGAGGCAGCAGGTGGCTGAGATGGGAAGGAGGGGATGCAGAGAGGGGCACACAAACAGCTTCGTGAGCAGAGAGAGCCAGGATGGGGGCAGACAGGTAAGGGAGGTTGGAGACACACAGACCTAGCCTGTGGTTCCCCACCAGGGGCGGTTCTCCTCCCCGGGGACACTGAAATATCTGAGATGCCTCTGATTGTCACAGTTGGAGATGCTCCTGCATCTAGAGAGTGACAGGGATGCTGCTCAACATCTTCTAATGCCCAGGGCAGCCCCCAACCATGGAAAATGATCAGCCCCTAGTGTTTCTGATGCTAAGTTGGAAAATCCTGCTGCAATGGTACGTGTGGGCAGGGTTTGTCCACAGGTGGGTTTGACCTCTGAGTTCTGGATGGGGACTTGCCCCTCTGTGAGTTCTTTTGAGTGCCACATAGCCCAGTCACACTCCTTCTCTGGGGCTGTTCAGTGTAATTGCAGAGGAGCCCCAAAGTATTCTCCTGGTGGATCAATGCCAAGAGACATCAGTCCACCTCTCTGCCATCCTGAACTCACACCAATCTTGGTTCTAATGCTTCTTTTTACTTTAAAAAATTAAGAGACTTTACTTCTTGGAGCAGTTTTTGGTTTACAGAACACTGAGCAGATAGTGTAGAGGATTTCCACATACCCTTTCTCTTCCTGCACACAGCTTTCCCTATAATTAAAAAAAAATTTTTGGAAGATAATTGCTTTACAGTATTGTGCTAGTTTCTGCCATACATCAACATGAATCAGCCACAGCTATGCACACGTCCCCTCCCTCTTGAACCTCTCTCCCATCTCCCACCACATCCCACGCTCAAGGCAGCAGTGGAGATGCAGACAGAGAGAACAGGTTTTGTGGATGTAGTGTGGGAGGGAGAGGATGGGACAAACTGAGACAGTACCACGGAAATATATGCATTACAATATGTAAAACAGATAGCCAGTGGGAATTTGCTGTGTAGCAAAGGAACTCAACTCTATTATTATCATGCATAAGCGAGGTACATGTGTTACAGTTGCTGAACCAACACTGGCACAGTATTATTAAGTAAAGCCCACAGTTTATGTTAGGATTCACTCTTAGTGCTGTATATCCTGAGTTTTGAGAAATGTACAATGTTATGTATCCACCATTATAGTATGATACGGAGTTGTTTCACCACTTAAAAAAAAGTTCCACCTATTCATCTCTCTCTCTCCTCCTGAGTACTGAAAACCAATCTTTTGACTCTCTCCATAGTTTTGCCTTTTCCCAGAATGAACAGAAACAAATCTCAGCTGTGTTCTGTATCCCTATCATCCCAAAATGTATATAGGCAGCCCTGGACCACCTCCGCAGGACGTAGTGAGCTCTTGTCTTCTTATAGTTCCTATCTATTCCTGGCCGTGGACTCTTGTCATCTGAATTAATATAAGGAGATAGTGTGTGGATGATCTGGTATAGTGAAGCTAACAGTTCCCTTGTCTTGGAAGTGGCTCTGACATTCATTAACAGCCAGAAATAAGCGGTGAGTATAATAGAGAAGTTAGGAGAAGATAGACTTGGGGTCATTCAGATGTAGGTCAGACCCTGGCTCCCTTACTCAAGAGCCATGGTCCCTTTAACAAGTGATGTGTCCTCTGTGGAATGCAGCCACCACTTCTGAAAAACAAGGATCAATAGCTGGTGCCTCACAAAACGGGGGTAAAGATCTCATAAGAAACAGATGGTTACAGGTGCCAACATCCAGTAAATGGTAGTTATTCTTATCAAGAACCCGAAACCCAGTGCCAGAAAGAGTTGCATCTGCAAGATGACACGTTATAACGGCAGTCATAAAAAAGATAGAAGCAAGGACTTGAGACCCACTCAGGAGTTGTTGTTTCAGAAGCACACAGGAATGAATGACAAAATCTCTTTTTGGAATCGATGTCCAGGAAGGCTGTGTGGGGAAGTTGACACTTAAACAGAGTTTTAAAAATGAACAGGTAGAGTAGCATTGACAAGTATACAGTACCATGTTTAAAACAGATAGTGGAAAGCTGCTGTACAGCACAGGGAGCTCAACTTGGTGCTCTGTGATGACCTAGAGGAGTGGGATGGGAGAGTTGGAGGGAGGTTCAGGATGGAAAGGGTATATGTATACATATAGCTGATTTCCTGGTGGCTCAGATGATGAAGAATCTGCCCACAGTGTGGGAGACAAGGTTAAATCTTTGGGTCAGGAAGGTCCTCTGGAGAGGTGAATAGCTACCCACTCGAGCATTCTTGCCTGGAGAATTCCATAGACAGAAGAACCTGGTGGGCTATAGTCCATGGGATCACAAAGAGTTGGACATGACTGAGCGACTAACACTATCACTTTTTCTTTTCATAGCTGATTCATGTTATTGTACAGCAGAGCCTAACACAACTGTAGTAAAGCAATTAAAATTTAATTAAGCTTTTTATTTTGTGTTGGGATATAGTTGATTAGCAATATTGTGATAGTTTCAGGTGGACAACAAAGGGACTCAGCCGTACATATATATGTCTCCATTCTTCTCCAAATCCCTCTCCCATCTAGCCTAGCACATAATATTGAGCAGAGTTCCTTGTGCTATACAGTAGGTCCTTGTTGGTTATTCATTTTAAATAAAGCAGTGTACATGCTGATTCCAGACTCCCTAACTATCCCTTCCCTTTATCCTAAAAATGCACCCCCCCCCCCTGCAAAAATGAATAGGTATTTGCCAGTTGGAAAAGGAGAGGAACCAACATCTGGGAAAAATGAGCAGCTTAGGGATTACAGCTGTTCTCTGTATACCATTGGTTCTTAACTGGGGGTGACTTTGCCTCCCCCCCACCACCACCTTGGGGACATTGGCAATGTCTGGAGACATTTTTGGCTGTCACTACTGAGCAGGGGCTACTGACATCTGGGTGGTAGAGAGAAGGATGCTGCTAAGCACCTCACAGTGACAGGATGGCCACCACCCCAACAGCAAAGAATGATCTTGCCCCAAATATTAAGAAAGTGTGCACTGGATGTTGGAGAGCTAGAGAGAGCACAGCCCACAGGATCTTGGTCTCATCCATTCAGGCTCTTCTTGGAGGCCCTTGTTCCCAAGTTGTTGGCTTTGACTTACCCCATCTAGGATCTCAGAGTATCAAGACTGAGTGTGGCCATCCTGGGGATCTGTAAACAAATGCTTACCCAGAAGTGAGAAAAAGAAACAAGTGACGCCAAGGAAGGAGGCTAAGAAACTCTGGAAACTGATGATATTTGGGGAATGCAGCCTCCAGTCACCAAAGTTTTGTTCTCAACCTGTTGAGACTTGATCTAAGATATGAGTCCATTTGATCAGGCATTTATTGCATTGTGGTATAATGCATAAAACAAAATTTACCATTTTCTCCATTTTATAATATACAATTAATTCAGTGGCAGTAAATAAATTCATGATGTGAAACTTCCATATGTATCTATTTCCAGAACTTTCTCAGCATCCACAAAGGAAACCCCATACCCATTAGTATTCACTCCCTTTTCTTCCCTTCCCCAGCCCCTGGCAACCACCGATATGTTTTAAATTCCTACGTGAATGTTCATAGCAGCTCTGCTCACATGAGTGCAAACATGGAAACAACCTGAAGGTTCATTAGGGAATTTGGGACGGACAGGTATACATTGTTATATTTAAAGTGGATCACCAACAAGGACCTACTGTATAGCTCAGGGAACTCTGCTCAGTGTTATGTGGAAGCCTGGATGACAGGAGAGTCTGGGGGAGAATGTATACATGTATATGCATGACTGAATCCCTTTGCTGTCCATCTGAAGCTACAATATTGTTAATCAACTATAATCCAAACTAAAATTATATAGTTATAATCAGCTATGATGCAAAATTAAAGTTTAATTAAAAAAATACTCATTCCTATGGATAGATTAGCCAAACAGAAAATTAGCAAGGAAACACAAACTTTAAATGATACAGTGGACCAGTTAGACCTGACTGATATCTATAGGATATTTCACTCCAAAATAATAAATTTCACTTTTTCTCAAGTGCACACAGAACATTCTCCAGGATAGATCACATCCTGGGCCATAAATCTAGCCTTAGTAAATTAAAAAAAATTGAAATCATTTCAAGCATCTTTTCTGATTACAATGCAGTAAGATTAGATGTCAAGTACAGGAAAAAAAAAACTATTAAAACATATGGAGGCTAAACAACACGCTTCTGAATAACCAACAAATCACGAAGAAATAAAAAAAGAACTCAAAATATGTGAAGAAACAAATGAAAATGAAAAAAAAGGACAATCCAAAAGCTATGGGATTCAATAAAAGCAGTGCTAAGGGGAGGGTTCATAGCAATATAAGCTTACCTCAAGAAACAACAGAAAAATCAAATAGATAACCTAACTCTACACCTAAACAACTAGAAAAAGAAGAAATTAAGAACCCAAGGGTCAGTACAAGGAAAAAAATCATAAAAATTAGGGCAGAAATAAATGAAAAAGAAACAAAGGAGACTATAGCAAAAATCAACAAAACTAAAAGCTGGTTTTTTGAGAAGATAAATAAAATAGACTCATCAAGAAAAAAGGGAAGAAGAATCAAATCAACAAAATCAGAAATGAAAATGGAGAAATCACAACAGACGACACAGAAATACAAAGGATCATAAGAGATTACTATCAGCAACTATATGCCAATAAAATGGACAACTTGGAAGAAATGGACAAATTCTTAGAAAAGTATAACCTTCCAAAACTGAATGAGGAAGAAATAGAAAATCTTAACGGACCCATCACAAGCACAGAAATCAAAACTATAATCAAAAATCTTCCAACAAACAAAAGCCCAGGACCAGATGGCTTCACAGGTGAATTCTACCAAAAATTTAGAGAAGAGCTAACACCTATCCTACTCAAACTCTTCCAGAAAATTGTAGAGGAAGGTGGGCTACCAAACTCATTCTATGAAACCAACATCACCTTAATACCAAAACCAGACAAAGATGCCACAAAAAAGAAAACTACAGGTCAATATCACCGATGAACATAGATGCAGAAGTCCTCAACAGAGTTCTAGCAAACAGAATCCAACAACATATTTAAAAGATCATGACCAAGTGGGCTTCATCCCAGGGATGCAAAGATTCTTCAGCATTTACAAATCAATCAATGTGATACACCACATTAACAAATTGAAAGATAAAAACCATATAATTATCTCAATAGATGCAGAGAAAGCCTTTGACAAATTTCAACATCCATTATGATAAAAACCTCTCCAGAAAGCAGGCATAGAAGGAATATACCTCAACATAATAAAAGCCATATATGATAAGCCCACAGCAAACATCTTCAATGGTAAAAAACTGAAAGCATTTTCCTAAAGTCAGGAACAAGACAGGAGTGCCCACTCTTACCAGTCCTATTCAACATAGTTTTGGAAGTTTTAGCCACAGCAATCAGAGAAAGAAAAGAAAAAGGAATCCAGATTGGAAAAGAAGTAAAACTCTCACTGTTTGCAGATGACATGATCCTCTACATAGAAAACCCTAAAGACACCACCAGAAAATTACTAGAGCTAATCAATGAATATAGTAAAACCACAGGATATAAAATTAATATACAGAAATCCCTTGTATTCCTGTACACTAACAATGAGAAAACAGAGAAAGTAAAGAAACAATTCCATTCACCATTGTGATGAAAAGAATAAAATACTTAGGAATAAATCTACCTAAAGAAAAAAAAGACTTATATATAGGAAACTATAAAACACTGATGAAAGAAATCAAGGATGACACAAATAGATGGAGAAATATATTATGTTTGTGGATCAGAAGAATCAATATAACAAAAATGAGTATACTACCCAAAGCAATCTATAGATTCAATACAATCCTTATCAAGCTACCAATGGTATTTTTCAGAGAACTAGAACAAACAATTTCACAATTTGTATGGAAATACAAAAAACCTTGAGTAGCCAAAGCAATCTTGAGAAAGAAGAATGGAACTGGAGGATTCAACCTGCCTGACTTCGGACTATACTACAAAGCTACAGTCATCAAGACAGTATAGTACTGGCACAAAAACAGAACTATTGATCAATGGAACAAACTAGAAAGCCTAGAAATAAATCCATGCCCCTATGGACACCTTATCTTTGACAAAGGAAACAAGAATATACAAGGGAAAAAAGACAATCTCTAACAAGTGGTGCTGGTAAAACTGGTCAACCACTTGTAAAAGAATGAAACTAGAACACTTTCTAACACCATACACAAAGTAAACTCAAAATGGATTAAATAAAGATCTAAATGCAAGACCAGAAACTATAAAACTCTTGGAGGAAAACATAGGCAAAAGACTGTCTGACATAAATCACAGCAGGATCCTCTATGACCCACCTCCCAGAATACTGGAAATAAAAGCAAAAATAAAAAAATGGGACCTAATTAAACTTAAAAGCTTTTGCACAATAAAGGAAACTATAAGCCAAGTGAAAAGACAGCCTTCAGAATGGGAGAAAATAATAGCAAATGAAGCAACTGACAAAGAATTAATATCAAAAATATACAAGGAACACCTGCAGCTCAATTCCAGAAAAATAAACGACCCAATCAAAAAATGGGCCAAAGAACAGACATTTCTCCAAAGAAGACATACAGATGGCTAACAAACACATGAAAAGATGCTCAACATCATTCATTATCAGAGAAATGCAAGTCAAAATCACAATGAGGTACCATCTCACGCCAGTCAGAATAGCTGCTATCAAAAAGTCTACAAACAATAAATGCTGGAGAGGGTATGGAGAAAAGGGAACTCTCTTACACTGTTGGTGGGAATGCAAACTAGTACAGCTTCTATAGAGAACAGTGTGGAGATTCCTTAAAAAACTGGAAATAGAACTGCCATACAACCCAGCAATCCCACTTCTAGGCATACACACTGAGGAAACCAGAATTGAAAGAGACACATGTATCCCAATGTTCATTGCAGCACTGTTTACAGTAGTTGGACATGGGGATAAGAAAGCTGTGGTACATATACACAATGGAATACTACTCAACTATTAAAAAGAATACATTTGAATCAGTTCTAATGAGGTGGATGAAACTGGAGCCTATTATACAGAGTGAAGTAAGTCAGAAAGAAAAACACCAATATAGTCTATTAATGCATATATATGGAATTTAGAAAGAGGGTAACAATGACCTTATATGTGAGACAGCAAAAGAGACACAGACATAAAGAACAGACTTTTGGACTCTGTGGGAGAAGGTGAGAGTGGGATGATTTGAGATAGCATTGAAACATGTATATTGCCTTATGTGAAACAGATCACCAGTCCAAATTCAATGCATGAAACAGGGCACGCAAAGCCGGTGCACTGGGACAACCCTGAGGAATGGGATAGGGAGCGAGTTGGGAGGGGAATTCAGGATGGGAAACACATGTACACTCATGGCTGATTCATGTCAATGTATGGCAAAAACCACAACATTACAAAGTATTAGTCTCAAATTAAAATTATTAATTAATTAAAAATAAAACCTTTAAAAAATTTTAAAGAAAAAAATAGGTGAGTGGGTAAACAAAATTCAGTCTATCCATAAAGGGTTATTGTTTGGCTATGAAAAGGCGTGAAGTTCTTCATATATGCATTCAAATGCATTCTTCAATGTGGATGAACCTCAGAAACATTATACCGAGTGAAAGAAGCCAGACCTCAAAAGCTACATAGTGTATGAGCAGACGAAACCACAGAGGTGGAAAGTAGATTTGTATTTTCATGCCTTTACAGTTGACATTGCCTAATAAGAAAGATCCATAAAAATCAATACTTTATTTATAAAGAGATATCAAAATCTCATTAAACTGAAGTTACTGAGCACAGACAATATACATGTACTCATTTAGTGTATTAATTTAATTATCATAGATGGCACCTATTGTTTTCCAGGTCATAGTCCAAGAATAATTCATTAACTTCTCAAAAACTTCTTTGAGACAGGTATAGAGAAACAGAGGCACAGAGAGAGAAACAAATTGCTCAGTTTCACACAGTGGGAAGAGCAGGGATTTGAAGTCTGTCAGCTGACTCTCTCATCCCTTTGTCAGATGGCTGTTTTGCATTGCCTCAGAACACACAGATAGGCTCATGGGATCTGGAAAACAACCAGAACATTATTTTTACACAGTGTCTTGCCTCAGGTTCCTTGCATGAATAACTCAACTTCAGAGGAGAAATCTGATGCATGTTAAGTTAGAGACGTGCACAGGTCCAAATGACTGTAGCCATGGGATAGGGATGTCTTATGGTATTGAGATCCAGGCAAATCCCAAATCAGTCCATCCTGAAGGAAATCATTCATTGGAAGGACCGATGCTGAAGTTGAAGCTCCAATACTTTAGCCACTCATTAGAAAAGACCCTGATGCTGGGAAAGATTGAAGGCAGGAGAAGGGGATGACAGAGGATGAGATGGTTTGATGGCATCAGTGACTCAATGGACATGAATTTGAGCAAGCTCCAGGAGATGGTGATGGACAGAGAAGCCTGGCGTGCTGCAGTCCATAGGGTTGCAAAGAGTCAGAAACGACTGAGCAACTGAACGACAACAACAGCAACATAGTATTTGAAGCTCTGAAAAGAACAAGACTTACCAGAAGGGAGTAGAAGAGCAGAGCAGCAATGGTTGGAAGCTTTTTCCATTTTTGGAAGATGTAGAAGTGATATAAAGGTAGAGTGTTTGGGGACAGCTAGGCATGGGTTCTGCCATTTTGACAGCTGCACCATAAACAAGTTTCTTAGACTCTCTCAAATATTTTCAATGTGTATTCTCAAGATACTTTGTGCTTAGTCGCTCAGCCATTTCTGACTCTCTGCCACCCCATGGACTGTAGCCCACATGGCTCCTCTGTCCATGGGGGTTCTCCAGGCAAGAACACTGGAGTGGGTTGCCATGCTCTCCTCCAGGATATCTTCCCAACCCAGGAACTGAACCCAGGTCTCCAGCATTGCAGGCAGATTCTTTACCATCTGAGTGACAAGGAAAGCCCAAGAATACTGCAGTGGGTAGCCTAACCCTTCTTTAGACAGTGATAAAAACAGCACACACACTCTCTTCCCCCACAGTATTGATGAGAAGATTTAATCATAAGAGGCACAGAGTAGAAATTCAGAAAAGGTCACCTGTCATTTATCAGGGTCAGGAGCAGCCCCTGGGGCAGAGCCGGGAATGATGGAAGCTGAAGACCTCCTTCCATCCACTAGCTGACCTCTCCCTGCCACATCTCACTTCAGGAACAGCCCCCATGCAGGGAGGCAACTTCTCATCAGCAGCTAATTCATCCTCATCGGCTTCTCCACCTTCCCCCACCTTCAGCTGATGTTCTTCCTGCTCTTCCTGCTAATGTACCTGTTCACGCTGCTGGGGAACCTGCTCATCATGGCCACTGTCTGGAGGGAGCACAGCCTCCACACCCCCATGTACCTTTTCCTGTGCGCCCTCTCCATCTCTGAGATACTCTACACCTTTGCTGTCATTCCACGCATGCTGGCTGACCTGCTCTCCACTGACCACTCCATTGCTTTGAGAGCCTGTGCCAGCCAGATGTTCTTCTCCTTCATGTTTGGCTTCACCCACTCCTTCCTGCTCACCGTCATGGGCTATGACCGCTACGTGGCCATCTGCCACCCCCTGCGCTACAACGTGCTCATGGGCCCCCGAGGCTGCGCCTGCCTGGTGGCCTGGTCCTGGGCTGGAGGCTCAATCATTGGCTTGGTCATGACAGTAGCCATTTTCCAAATAACTTTCTGTGGATCTAATGAGATCCATCATTTTGTTTGCCATGTGCAGGCTCTTCTGAAGTTGGCCTGTGGAGAAAATGTCTCCATTCTGGCCATGGGCTTAGGACTTGTGTGTATCGCTGCCCTGTTGGGCTGCTGTCTCCTCATCCTCTTGTCTTACACCTTCATCGTGGCCACCATCTTGAGGATCCCTTCAGCTGAGGGCCGACATAAAGCTTTCTCCACATGTGTGTCCCACCTCACCGTGGTGATAGAGCACTACGGCTTTGCCTCTGTCATCTACCTCAAGCCCAAGGGTCCTCAGTCTCTGGAAATAGACACCTTGATGGGCATCACCTACACGGTCCTCACTCCCTTCCTGAGCCCCATCATCTTCAGTCTCAGGAACAAGGAGCTGAAGATCGCCATGAAGAAGACCTTCCTCAGCAAACTCTAGCCAGGAAAAAAAAAAGTGATTATCTGGGAGGAATTCCTTGGAAATAGTTAAATCTGGTTACCAGAGGCTACTATTAGAGATGGCACCCTGTAAGCACGTAATGGAGGACTTCCCTGTGGCCAGATGGTAAAGCGTCTGTCTACTATGCGGGAGACCCGGGTTCAATCCCTGGGTTGGGAAGATCCCTTGGAGAAGGAAATGGCAATCCACTCCAGTACTCTTGCCTGGAAAATCCCATGGACAGAGAAGCCTGGTAGGCTACAGTCCAAGGGGTCGCAAAGAGTCGGACACGACTGAGCGACTTCACACACACACACACACACACACACACACACACAAGCATGTAATAGCCTATATTTGCCTAATGCTGTATGGTTTATAAGGACCCTTGTAGGCAACATTCAAATGTTTGCAAAACGGTTAAACATCATTCTCCATATATTCTTGGTGGAAAGATGTATGTGATGACAACACTGAAAAAGTCAGATTCATTGATTCCTATTTCTTGCACAACACTTTGTCAGGTAGCATTAAACCTGGAATTTGTTCTTCTGCCAGAAACCAGGGTGAGCTAATTACTCCCATCACCATAAACCCAATTGCTAAGAGAAAAGTGATAGCTTACAGTGAATAATATTGGATTCATGATCTCTGAAGAAGATATAGCTTTGGGGCCAGGCTTGATCACTCAGAGTTTTTGTGTGGCAGAAGTTTTATTACAGTGAAAAGGGACAGAGAATGCTTCTGACATAGACATCAGAAGGGGAATGGAGAGTGTCCCACTTGCTAGTCTTATCAAGGCCTTATACACTTTTATTAAAGCCACTACCACAACATAGGTTATCTTGTCATCTTAAGATAACAAGATTAATCACAAGGTTCTTGTTAGAAAGGAGAAACATGTCCTCCAATAGTTGTCTATTGTTGTTATATAATCATTAGTACAGAGCATAAGGAAGAAGATACCTTTGAGCAAGATGTGTTATTTTGTTGTGTAACCATTAGCTCTGGGCTTAAAGAAAGTTAGTCTTAAAGACTGTTGTCATAACAACTCAGAATTTAAGAAGAAATGTCTTATGTGACTAAGACCAAGTAATGTAGAAAAAAAGAGTCTGTCCCCTTTTCCTTCTTGAGAGCCCCATCCCCTTTCTCCTCCTTGGGGCCCCTGGACTTCTTATCAACCTACCCTAGACTTGTTATCAGCTCTGTCAAAAGGAATAGGTCAAGCTTCCACCCTCCCCTGGGCAGCGACATATTGTCACAACACAAATGTTGTGAGGCTACAAAAGCCTAAGCCAGATTACAGTAGAGGAAAGCAAAACCCCCCTGAATTTTAACATTGCATGGATCTATGCAGTAGCAGTTAGAAACAGTAATAAGCAGCCTCAGAAAAAGTCAGGGAAACCATCACATTTCAAATGTGAATCTTGAGCAGCTGTAGAGAGAAGTCTCCAGAGTTGAATTAAGAAAAAAAGTCCCACCATAAGAAATTGCTTTCTCTGTGAGAGAGTGACATTGCACACAAGTCAGTGTGGAACTGTTTGTTGAACAATGACGAGTGCAGAACCCAGGATTAAATTTATTCCTTAGTCACAATGTGTAATGATATTCCTTGGGTATGAGGGGAGGATTTAAAGTTGACCACACATAGTAGTACTTAAAATTTGTTGAAAGCATGTGTACTCAAGAGAATGACAAATACAGTATAATATCTCTTATAAATGGAATTTGAAAAAGATAAACTCATAAAAAACAGAGTGGAATGTTGATTATCAGAGAATGAGGGGTGGAGGAAGTGGGGAGATGTTTAAGGGCACAAACTTGCAACCAGTAGATCAATCAGAAGATAAATAAGCTCTGGGGGTCTAAAGTACAGCACAGTGATCATAGACAATAATAATGTATTAGAAATTTCAAAGTTGCTAAGACTCTAGGTCTTAATTGTTCCACTACAAAAAGTTATGATAATTATGTGATATGACAGATGTGTTGGTTAACACTGCAGTGATAATTATATTGTGATAAATAAATGTATCAAATCATACTGTATACCGTAGACTTACACGATGTTATCTGTCAATCATATCTCAATGTTTAAAAAAGTTTCATTGACAAAGTAAAATTGTTTTGGAATATGAATTCTTACAGCTATTTAAAATAACAATTATAACACTTAATGGACACTAACTTATGGTGATACTGCTACACACAACAGCCATGAACCACAAATGTGTGGTCAGTTCAGTTCAGTTCAGTTCAGTCACTCAGTCGTGTCTGACTCTTTGCGACCCCATGAATTGCAGCATGCCAGGCCTCCCTGTCCATCATCAACTCCCGAAGTTCACTCAGACTCACGTCCATCGAGTCAGTGATGCCATCCAGCCATCTCATCCTCTGTCGTCCCCTTCTCTTCCTTCCCCCAACCCCTCCCAGCATCAGAGTCTTTTCCAGTGAGTCAACTCTCCGCATGAGGTGGCCAAAGTACTGGAGTTTCAGTTTTAGCATCAGTCCTTCCAAAGAAATCCCAGGGCTGATCTCCTTCGGAATGGACTGGTTGGATCTCCTTGCAGTCCAAGGGACTCTACTTTCTAATTAAACTTAATTTAAACCATGTGAAAAAGGAAAGTGAACAACCTGATATGTTTGCCTTCAAAATATATAAATTCTTTCACATTGATTTATGGTCTAATTTTTTGTTGCTCAGAAGCATTTGAAAAATTACATTATCGTTTTTAATTTTAATGTCAGATGTGTACTGGTACTAGTTAGAATTAGAATTTTATTTATTTATAAGTATCATAATATTATCTTGCTATAAGTGGATTCATGTAGTTTCATGTATTTACTTATGAAGGCTATCAATTTGATATAGATGTTACAGAGAAAAGAGAAAATAAACTGTTTGAAAACAAGTACTCAAATCATTAAGTGTTTTGCATCATGTTGCTCTTGTTCTAATAGAAATCTCTGTCCTTTATGAATTTTAAAAATACTGTAATAGCAATTCTTTTTTCAAATGGTAGCATGAATCCCAGAATCACCAGCGTTCTGTCACAGCATCAATATGTAAAATCTCAGAGGAGAATGCTATATCCATAAATTGATATAAGGAAATTATAATTTTTTGAATGAGAATAGGAAGAAAAGAAGAACGTAGGATAACAATTCACAGAGTGATTACAGGCTTCCATTTTTCTTTTTTTCATGATCTCCATATGTTTATAAAAATGGCTTTCAAATTCCAATATGCATAGCAAAAATAAGATGTTTCCACATGAATACCAAAATTGTATATCAATATTTCAATAAATGTTTATTTTTCTTGACATTAAAAAATTAATAGTTTAACATTTTATTTAGTGGCTTGCAGTGTAAATATAAAATCTTCCATGATAATTCCTGTATGATACTATTAAAAAAATAAAATATTTCTGAAGGCAAGATGCTTTGTTACTACAGACTATGTCATTAGAAAGAATACTGGTTAGAGCAACTGAATTGTGTGATTGGTAAACTATTGATTGATTCTCATTTTCAAATGGGTAGAACTGGCTTTAGGCTATATACAATTAAGTAAAAGTATAAATGTCTGTCATCATTTTATTTATTGTAAATACATTAGTCCAGTCAGTTGTAAAATTAATTTCTACCAAAATAAATTACTTGACATTTAACTTGAGTTATTCTTCCCTTAGGATTTAAAAGCTGCTCTTGGAGGTTACATTTACTTGGATGACACATCTGTTCAACCGTTAAAACACACTTCTGAACCACATGGCTAATTTATTGATTGGCATACTCAGATAACAAGGTAAAATAAGCATACATTTGGGGATGAGATATTATTTCCCTTCAAATATGAATTTTGTTGGGAAAACAATCTGAGGACTTACCATCCATCAATGAAGGTAGAAGCAATTAGGAATAATTAAAAGTATTAATCAATGTAGTAAGAGAACTAGTTTACTGATTTTTAGTGTCTACCTAATTAAGAGACATTAAAAACTAATGATTGTTTTTACTTTTATCCCACGTCCAGAATGTGAATGAAGGAGTCACTCTTCAAGACTTCTATGGCTGAACTGCACAGTTGAGCTGTCAAAGGAAACCCAATCAGGAAACTCATAGATGCTTTGAGAAGATATCTTAATCAAAAACAAAAACAAAAATAATGTTGGGAGGGTTGTCCAAGATGGCAACTTAGCAAAAGCTGAAACACACCTCCTCTCATGGACACAACAAGCCTACAGTTTCACATGGAACAATTCCCTCTGAAGAACCCAAGAATCAGCTGAACAGCTACTCCACAACAGAGGGCCAAAGGGCCATATGGACAAGGTATGAGAGGCAGAGATGTAGTTTCACCCACAAATCCCACCCTCATCATTGTGATCCACAATTGGGAGAATCTCACAAGTACAGGACTTCTCCCTGAGGAGCAAGAGATTTGTGCCCTACATCAGGCACACCAGTCCTTAGGATCTGCATGAGAAATGAGTCTCTAAAGCATCTAGTTTTGAAGACCAATAGGGGTTATGTCCAGGAGAACCACAGGATTATAGCAAATGGAAATTCTGCATTTAAAGTGTTCTCTCACAGACTCACTCACCCTGGACTCAGGCAAAAGGAATACCTGGGAAGCCTAAACTTTATGTGTGGTTATGTTAAACCAAAAATAACTGCCAGAGGGGCAAAAACCTTTGGGGACTCTCTCCAGGGCTGTGGTAGCTGGCTGTGTGATTAGTCACTCAGTCGTGTCCAACACTTTGAGACACTATGGACTCTAGCCCATCAGGCTCTTCTGTCCATGGGAATTTTCCATGTAAGATAATGGAGTGGGTCACCAGGCCCTCCTCCAGGGGATCTTCCTGACCCAGGGACTGTACCCAGGTCTCAGGCATCTAAGGTGGATTCTTTACTGTCTGAGCCACTAGGCATCATTTTTTTTTAGTTATCCTCCCTCACTATTGCCAGTTCTGACAGACACCATTTTTGCATTCTCACTCTAGCCTGCTAGCTAGTGCCCCTCTGCACTGCTGTCGCGACCATGCCACAGGTGGGGTGTAAGCCTCTGGTCCCCTCTGTTAAAGGTGGATTCTTTACTGTCTGAGCCACTAGGCATCATTTTTTTTTAGTTATCCTCCCTCACTATTGCCAGTTCTGACAGACACCATTTTTGCATTCTCACTCTAGCCTGCTAGCTAGTGCCCCTCTGCACTGCTGTCGCGACCATGCCACAGGTGGGGTGTAAGCCTCTGGTCCCCTCTGTTCCCCCATCAAAGCCAGCAGAAGCAAACAGCCCAAACAGTTGAGTGTCAGGGTCTCACTGTCAAGGGGCAATGAGTTTCTCAGCTGAACAGGCCAGTTGGAGAGACAGATGAGAGACAATCAAGAACTAAAGCATGGTTAAACAATATGGATCATTGCCTACACAGGACTACTCCTTTTAAACTGGAAGAGTTGCTGTTTCATTTAGCACATAGAAATACAGAGAGTCAAGCAAAATGGGGAAACAGAATGAAGTGCTCCAAACAAATCACAAGAAAATGCTCAGAAAAGAAATCTGAATAAGAGATAAGTAATATATCATATCATTCAAAGTAATGGTAATAAAGATGTTCATTAAACTCAGAAAAAGCATAGATGAACAAGAGGGAATTATAAAGAGTTGAGAAAATATGAGAAAGTACTAAACAGAAGACATATAGTTGAAGCATACAATAACTGAAGTGAAAAATACACTAGAAGGGTTTAATAGCACCCTAGATAAGGTGGAGGAATGGATCAGAGATCTGGAGAAAACATTCAATGGAACTCACCCAAATAGAGCAGCAAAAGAAAGAAGAACTTTAAAAGTGAAGATAGATTAAAGAACCAATGGGACAACATAGAGCAAAATATCATTTTCATTGTAGGGGTCCTAGAAGGAGAAAAGTGAGAGAAAGGGGCAGAAAACTCATGTGAAGAAATAATGGCTTAAGAGGGAAAGGTGAAATGGATAAAGGGGCTCAATTATATGGTGATGAATGGTAATTGCATTTTTGGCAGTGGGCACACTGTAGTGTGTACAGAAGTAGAAATGTAATGTTGCACACATGATATCTATGTAATGTTATGAACCAACATTACCTTAATAAAAAGATGAATTAAAAAAAAAGAAATAGTGGCTGAAAACTTCTCTAATCTGGAGAAGGAGGCAGACATCCGGATGTAGGAAAGCCAAAGAGTTTCAAAAAAGATAAACCCAAAGAGAAACACACCAAGACACATTATATTTTAAATACCAAAAATTGAAGAGATAATATTAATATCAGAAAGAAAAAAAACAACTTGTTATTTACTCAGGAACCCCTGTAAAACTACCGGCAGACTTCTCAGCAGAAATTTTATAGGCCAGAAGAGACTGGCATGATAAATTAAAAGTGCTGGAAAAAAAAACAAAAACAAAACTTCCAACCAAGAATACTCTATTCAGCAAGGTTATTGCTTAGAATAGAGGAGAAATAAAGAGTTTTCCAGATAAGTAAGAGCAAAGAAGTTAATCACCATTAAACCAGCCCTATAGGAAATGTCATAGGGATGTTTTAAGCTGAAAAGGAAAGGCACTAATGAGTAATAATAATAAAAAAATACATGAAAGTAAAAATTTCTCAGGAAAATTCAAATATATGAAAAGAAAATAGATCAATCACATACTTTTAATGTTAGCATGAACTTTAAAAGACAACTGGCAAAAGATTTAAGGGTCTAGCTCTGATAGAATGTCTAATGAACTGTGGATGGAGGTTTGTGACAGATTTACAGGAGACAGGGATTAAGACCATCCCCAAGAAAAAGAAATGCAAAAAACAAAATGGCTGTCTCAGAAGGCCTTACAAATAGCTGTGAAAAGAAGAGAAGTGATAAGCAAAAGAGAAAAGGAAAGATATACCCATTTGAATGCAGAGTTCCAAATAGCAAGGAGAGATAAGAAAGCCTTCCTCAATGATCAGTGCAAAGAAATATAGAAAAACAATATAATGGGAAAGACCAGAGATCTCTTCAAGAAAATTAGAGATACTGAGGGAACATTTCTTGCAAAGATGGGCTCAATAAAGGACAGAAATGGTAGGGACCTAATGGAAGCAGAAGATATTAAGAAGAGTTGGCAAGAATATACAGAAAAACTATACCAAAAAAAAAAAAAAATCTTCATGACTCAGATAATCACGATAGTGTGATCACTCACCTAAAACCAGACATCCTGGAATGTGAAGTCAAGCCTTAGGAAGCATCACTGTGAACAAAACTAGTTGAGGTGATGGAATACCAGTCGAGCTATTTCAAATCTTAAAAGATTCTGTGAAAGTGTTGCACTCAATATGTCAGCAAATTCGGAAAACTCAGCAGTGGCCACAGGACTGGAAATGGTCAGTTTTCATTCCAATCCCAAAGAAAGGTAATGCCAAAGAATATTCAAACTACTGTACAATTGCACTCATCTCACATGCTAGTAAAGTAATGCTCAAAATTCTCCAGGCCAGGCTTCAGCAATACTTGAACTTCCAGATGTTCAAGCTGGATTTAGAAAAGGCAGAGGAACCAGAGATCAAATTGCCAACATTTGCTGGATCACCGAAAAAGCAAGAGAGTTCCAGAAAAACATCTACTTCTGCTTTATTGACTATGCCAAAGCCTTTGACTGTGTGGATCACAATAAACTGTGGAAAATTCTGAAAGAGATGGGAATACCAGACCACCTGACCTGCCTCTTGAGAAATCTGTATGCAGGTCAGGAAGCAACAGTTCGAACTGGACATGGAACAACAGACTGGTTCAAATAGGAAAAGGAGTATGTAAAGGCTGTATATTGTCACCCTGCTTATTTAAATTATTTGCAGAGTACATCAAGAAAAATGGTGGGCTGGAAGAAGCACAAGGTGAAATCAAAATTGCTGAGAGAAATATCAGTAACCTCAGATAGGCAGATGACACCACCCTTATGGCAGAAAGTGAAGAAGAACTAAAGAGACTCTTGATGAAAGTGAAAGAGGAGAGTAAAAAAAGTTGGCTTAAGACTCAACATTCAGAAAACTAAGATCATGGCATCTGGTCCCATCACTTCATGGGAAATAGATGGGGAAATAGTGGAAACAGTGGCTGACTTTATTTTTTTTTTTGGCTTCAACATCAATGCATATGTTGATTGCAGTCATAAAATTAAAAGATTCTTACTCCTTGGAAGGAAGGTTATGACCAACCTAGACAGCATATTAAGCAGAGACATTACTTTGCCAACTAAGGTCCATCTAGTCAAGGCTATGGTTTTTCCAGTAGTCATGTATGGATGTGAAAGTTGGACTATAAAGAGTGCTGAGTGCAGTAGAATTGATGCTTGTTGGAGAAGACTCTTGAGAGTCCCTTGGACTGCAAGGAGATCCAACCAGTCCATCCTAAGGGAAATCGGTCCTGGGTGTTCATTGGAAGGACTGATGTTAAAGTTGAAATTCCAGTATTTGGGGCACCTGATGCGAAGAGTTGACTCATTTGAAAAGACCCTGATGCTGGGAGGGATTGGGGGCAGGAGGAGAAGGGGACAAAAGAGGATTAGATGGTTAGATATCATCACTGACTCAATGGACATGAGTTTGAGTAAACTCCAGGATTTCGTGATGGAGAGGGAAGCCTGGCATGTTGCGATTCATGGGGTTGCAAAGAGTCAGACACGACTGAGTGACTGGACTAACTGAACTGCACTATAACTGCAATAATTACTTAAAATGTGTGTTCATCGCTCAGTCATGTCTGATTGTTTGTGATCCCATGGACTGTAGCCTGCCAGCCTTCTCTGTCCATGAAATTCTCCAGGCAGGAATACTGGAGTGGGTTGCCATTCCCTTCTCTAGGGGATACACAAAATATAAAGGTATAAAATATGACATCTAAAGCATGGGAGTGGAGTAAGATGCAGAGTTTTAGAATGCATTTAAACTTAACTTGCTATTAACGTAAAATATATTGTTATATTTACAGGCAACTATATATTTGTGTATATATGGAACATTATGATAACCATAAAACAGAAATACACAGAAAAACCCCATAATGTACCTACTAAACCTATAAAAGACAATGATAAATGAAGCTAAGCATAACACTTAAAAACAGTTATCAATTTTATGTAGTATTCTAAAAATATTTAATATCTACCATTTCCAAATTCCTCTGAAAAACTGAAGAAGGAACACTCAATTCATTTTACAAGGCCAACATTACTCTGATCTTAAGACCAGAATAGGGTACCACCAAAAAGATAATTATAGACCAATATCTCTGATATAATACCAGAAACCATAAAACTTCTAGTAGTACCTACTAAACCTATAAAAGACAATGATAAATGAAGCTAAGCATAACACTTAAAAACAGTTATCAATTTTATGTAGTATTCTAAAAATATTTAATATCTACCATTTCCAAATTCCTCTGAAAAACTGAAGAAGGAACACTCAATTCATTTTACAAGGCCAACATTACTCTGATCTTAAGACCAGAATAGGGTACCACCAAAAAGATAATTATAGACCAATATCTCTGATATAATACCAGAAACCATAAAACTTCTAGTAGAAAACATAGGCAATAGGCTCTTTGACATCATTCTTGGCAATGTTTTTTGGACTGACTTCAAAGGCAATGACAACAGAAGCAAAATACAACAAATAGACTGTATCAAACAGAAAGTTTCTTCCTTTAGAAAGAAGTCATCAAGAAAATTAAAAGGCAGCCTACTAAATGAAGTGAAGTGAAGTGAAGTCGCTCAGTTGTGTCCGATTCTTTGCGACCCCGTGGACTGTAGCCCACCAAGCTCCTCTGTCCATGGGATTCTCCAGGCAAGAATACTGGAGTGGGTTGCCATTTCCTTATCCAGGGGATCTTCCCGACCCAGGGATTGAACCCAGGTCTCCTGCAAAGCAGACGCTTTAACCTCCCACCAGGGAAGCCAACATACTAAATAGGAGAAGATATTTACAAATTATATATCTGAAAAGAGGTTAATATAAAATATACGTAAATAACTCTTAAGCTCAATAAAATTGATCCAAGTAAAAGAAATTGATCAAAATTGAGCAGAAAACCTGACAATTTTTCAAAGAACACATAAAGATGGCTGATAGGCATGTGAAAATATGCTGAAATCACACATCATCAGGTAATTGGAAATCAAAACCACAAATGAGATATCACCTGACACCTGTCAGAATGGCTATTACCAAAAGGACAAGAAACAGCATGTGATGGAAAGAATGTGAAGAAAAAGGTATCTTAATGGACTGTTGCTGGGAATGTAAATTGGCACAACCACTATGGAAGACATTATGGAGGCTCTTCAAAAATCTAAGAATAGAAATAATGATTTCTATCCCATTTCATGGTTTATCCTAAAAGTATAGTTGAGTTTTCATTGAAAAGTTTCTTTTGCCTATTTTATGTTTTGGTCTTTACGTGGGACATGAAAGAAAGTGGTGATTCACAGAGTGCAGAGGGTTCATTGATACATGGCTTGTTTATGTAAGTAAATAATGGCAAGATCATATACAGTAAAGGTAATCAGGAATATTTTATCAGAAGAGAAGGCCTTTGAAGTGATCCTTGTGTCATTATGAGTCTATGGTAAGTAAAATTATGGGGCCTTTTCTGTTAGATTATTAACACACACAAAATAGCAGAGGAGGAAATGTAGCAAACTGTTAACAAACAGTGGATAGTACATCTAACCCAGAAGATATATGGGATATTGACTTAAAATACTGAAATGGGCATTGTGCAGAAGTTATGCAATGCTTTGTTTGCTGTTTGTTTTATAAATAAAAATGTGAAACATGGAAGAAAAGCAAGTTGGACAAGTTATTGAAAAATATTCTTTTTTTAGAACTTTATTGCTAGGATCTGGGGAAAGACTCAAAGTTTTTTTTTTTTTTCAAAATTTTATATTTAAAAAAAATCAGAGGAAAAGGGAAAAAAGAGAGATGGGAAGGAAGGACAATGCTCTGGGAATATATAACAACCTGGTCAAATGTTTTATTTGACATCTGCCACCATATTCAGGTCTCAGTCAGAAAAATGTACCATTATAAAACGCTAATGAAGACTAAAAGCTCAGGCTCTGCAGGATGTTAATTGTGGTTGAGAGTCCAGTTACCTGACATAAAGTTCACAGAAAACTCTCTCCCTTTTCACAAGACTTTTGAAAATTTGCATGCTCAGTTGCTTCAGCTTGGTGTGACTCTTTGCATCCCTATGGATTGCAGCCCATAAGGCTCTTCTGACCATGGAATTCTCCTGGCAAGAATACTGGAGTTGGTTGCCTTACCCTTCTCCATGGGATGTTCCTGACCCAGGATCGAACCCAAATCTCTTGCATCTCCTGTTTTGGCAAGTGGATTCTTTACCACTGGTACCATCTGGGGAGCGTCAGCTCAGTTCAGTTCAGTCACTCAGTCGTGTCCGACTCTTTGTGACCCCATGAATTACAGCACACCAGGCCTCCCTGTCTATCACCAACTGTATTTTAAACAGATTTCAAATATGAACTTTCCTGAAGAGTGATATTCCCAACCGCACCTGTCAGACTGATATTTTCACATATAATTCCCGAGGCAATGCCCCTCCTTTCCCATCATTCTTTCCAAACTGTGGTAAAGTGTAGGTGGTGTGTGTTGTTCACATGTATGTGATACTGATCTGTTAGTATCAGAGTGCGTTGGGGAACATTATTATTGAAAACAAATCTCTGTGTAGAAGCAACAATTCTGTACCCTCTATGTGCTCATGAAGAGCATCCGTCCCTGGGCTTGTTGCCTCCGTCTGTTTTTGCTGAAAATTCTACCTCTTCCCCTTGCATTCTTTCTGAGGCTAACACTTGGAAACAACTATCTGGCTCCTCAGTGCCACCTGCCAGGCTGATTTGTCTGAGACCTTGTTTCCCAGCAGGTCCCAACTAGTTATGTTGTTTGAACTTGTGCTTCAGTGAATTCTTAAAATGTTGCTTATGCCCTCTCTACTTTCCAAACAATAGCTATAGGAAAGAAGAATCTTTATTCTTGGTGGTATGCCAAAATTGAATACTGTAGAAATCTTCTCTTTGAAGAAACACTTAACAATTCAAAGCCATTACTTTAAGATCTACATCTTTCTCTAGAATTTAGTTTGTCAATAGGGACATATCCTTATAGTTCATTTAAGTTAGAGTTAATTCTCAAGTAGGTACTTTAAAAAGACATCTTTTTAAAAAGAGTACATTTAGACCAAAATTAATAAAAGGTGAAATGAAATGGAAAAGAATAATCAGTGTTATTTAAAAAACACTACTTTGAGCAACATTTCTCAACATTCCTGATCATGATGAATATTTTGTCAGTGGGCCATTTCCCTAATCATTGAATTGTTTACTCCACAAGCTGGTTTCCTGCTCATATACAGTATTAGAGAGGGAATGAGTGGTGGGATGGTGCATACCTTCAGTCGTCTCAGATTCCAGACAGAGAGGTTCAAACTGGAAGAGAAGAGTCTAACAAATGACCCATACATGAAACTGTTTATAGCAACTGGCAATATACTGGCCAGTGGTCGACTAAATGGTTGCCTGGACCTCAGGCAGAACCTCTCTGAGTTCTGAAAATTTCCATCAGAAAACTTTTCTGCAATAGGATGGAGTCCTTTGTCTTTTCCTCTGTATACAAGCCACAGTTTCAGCGGTAAATCAGTAAAAAAGTGTCATCATCATAAAATTACAAACATTTGAAAGATCCTGCTAAGAATCAGAATTGAAGCATAAATAGATGCTTTGTAAATGAGTTAATTAGTATAGCTCAGGAAGCTCTGCTCAATATTATGTAACAAGCTAAATGGATAAAGAATCTGAAAAATAATAGATACATTTATATGTATAACTGAATCTCTTTGCTGTTCATCTGAAAATACCATAATATTATTAATCAACTATATTTCAAGTAAAATAAAATGATTAAAAAGAATAAATGATTGGGTTATTAGTTCTGAACCTAACAACATTTGGGGCAATCACATACCTTTTGTTTTTTATTGCTTCATATTTTTGTTTTTAGTCAGGTTCAGGCTTTAACTAATGATTTCCTAAAGGAAATCAATCCTGAATATTCACTAGAAGAGCTATGACTGAAGCTGAATTTCCAATACTTTGGCCAACTGTTGCAAAGAGTTGACTCATTGGAAAAGACACGATGCTGGGAAAGATTGAGGGCAGGAGGAGAAGAGGGTGACAGAGGATGACATGAATGGATGCCATCACCGACTCAATGGACATGAGTGTGAGCAAACTCCAGGAGATAGTGAAAGACAGGGAAGCATGGCATGCTCAAGTTCATGGGGTCACAAAGAGTTGGACGTGACTCAGCAACTGAACAACGCAGCTCTAATTAGTTGATTGAGTCTGCTAAGTAGAGTTAATTGTTAAAAATAAAACTTAGTCATAGAATGGTTCCACTTGCATACTTTCCTTGAGAGAAATTCTATTATCTTCATCAGATTCTCAAAGAATTGGCCCCCAGTGAATTTAAAGAACATTAATGCTCTCTCTTTCTTTTTCTCTGTTATACACATAGACACACACACACACACACACACACCTCTTACTATTTAAAAAAAATAATACACACACGAGTGAGATATGCATAGTTCAGTTCAGTTCAGTTCAGTTCAGTTCAGTCGCTGAGTCGTGTCTGACTCTTTGCGACCCCATGAATCGCAGCACTCCAGGCCTCCCTGTCCATCACCAACTCCCTGAGTTCACCCAGACCCACGCCCACGGAGTCAGTGATGCCATCCAGCCATCTCATCCTCGGTCATCCCCTTCTCCTGCCCCCAATCCCTCCCAGCATCAGAGTCTTTTCCAATGAGTCAACCCTTCGCATGAGGTGGCCAAAGTACTGGAGCTTCAGCTTCAGCATCATTCCTTCCAAAGAAATCCCAGGGCTGATCTCCTTCAGAATGGACTGGTTGGATTCCTTGCAGTCCAAGGGACTCTCAAGAGTCTTCTCTAACACCACAGTTCAAAAGCATCAATTTTTCAGCGCTCAGCTTTCTTTACAGTCCCAACTCTCACATCCATACATGGCTACTGGAAAAACCATAGCCTTGACTAGATGGAACTTAGTCGGCAAGGTACTATCTCTGCTTTTGAATATGCTATCTAGGTTGGTCAAAACTTTTCTTCCAAGGAGTAAGCGTCTTTTAATTTCATGGCTGCAGTCACCATCTGCAGTGATTTTGGAACCCAGAAAAATAAAGTCTGATACTGTTTCCACGATTTCCCTGTCTATTTTCCATGAAGTGATGGGACTGGATGCCATGATCTTCATTTTCTGAATGTTGAGCTTTAAGCCAACTTTTTCACTCTCCACTTTCACTTTCACCAAGAGGCTTTTTAGTTCCTCTTCACTTTCTGCCATAAGGGTGGTGTCATCTGCATATCTGAGGTTATTGATATTTCTCTCATCAGTCTTGATTCCAGCTTGTGTTTCTTCCAGTCCAGCATTTCTCATGATGTACTCTGCATAGAAGTTAAATAAGCAGGGTGACAATATACAGCCTTGATGTACTCCTTTTCCTATTTGGAACCAGTCTGTTGTTCCATGTCCAGTTCTAACTGTTGCTTCCTGACCTGCATACAGATTTCTCAAGAGGCAGGTCAGGTGGTCTGGTATTCCCATCTCTTTCAGAATTTTCCACAGTTTATTGTGATCCACACAGTCAAAGGCTTTGGCATAGTCAATAAAGCAGAAATAGATGTTTTTCTGGAACTCTCTTGCTTTTTCCATGATCCAGCAGATGTTGGCAATTTGATCTCTGGTTCCTCTGCCTTTTCTAAAACCAGCTTGAACATCAGGGAGTTCACGGTTCACGTATTGCTGAAGTCTGGCTTGGAGAATTTTGAGCATTACTTTACTAGCATGTGAGATGAGTGCAATTGTGCGGTAGTTTGAGCATTCTTTGGCATTGCCTTTCTTTGGAATTGGAATGAAAACTGACCTTTTCCAGTCCTGTGGCCACTGCTGAGTTTTCCTGATTTGCTGGCAAATTGAGTGCAGCACTTTCACAGCATCATCTTTCAGGATTTGAAACAGCTCAACTGGAATTCCATCACCTCCACTAGCTTTGTTCGTAGTGATGCTTTCTAAGGCCCACTTGACTTCACATTCCAAGATGTCTGGCTCTAGATTAGTCATCACATCATCATGATTATCTGGGTCATGAAGATCTTTTTTTGTACAGTTTTTCCGTGTACTCCTGCCACCTCTTCTTAATATCTTCTGCTTCTGCTAGGTCCAGACCATTTCTGTCCTTTATTGAGCCCATCTTTGCATGAAATGTTCCCTTGGTATCTCTAATTTTCTTAAAGAGATCTCTAGTCTTTCCCCTTTTGTTCGTTTCCTCTATTTCTTTGCATTGATTGCTGAAGAAGGCTTTGTGTGTAAAGTTATAAGGAAAATTGATGATTGACTTCTAGCTATAATAGATTGGAAAATTTTGATTTCACATAAAAATTTTTTAGATAAGTGAAAGTTGTGAATATCCATTTTCATTATTATTTAATTTCCAAATTATTTATTGATATCAATTGGTCTTTATGTAGCATGTTGCTGTTTTATAAATGCCAGTTATATTCATTTAAAGAAACCTTTTCACAGTCACTTTTATAATTTCACTTCATCTCATCCTGGTTGTGGACTTAAGAATCCCAAAGTAAGTTTCTTAGAAACTTCTAGGTACTTTTACTGAGTATTTATAAATTAACATCCTGTCATCAGTGTTTATATAAGTGAGGATGTATGGAAAAATGTTTAAGGGAAAGGGGAATTTGAGAAACTTGTCCAAATATTATTCAGGATAAATGTGAATGAGCAATATTTCTTGGTTTTTCTTGGAATGAAAAAAAAATTGTTGCAAACATGATGATAAAGAATCATACTTCTTGATTCTATTACTTGCTGCATCTTTGATTTTGGACAAGTTATTTAACCTTTCAGAGTCTTAGGCTTTTCATCTTCATTTATTCATTCATTAAATATGGTACGATACCATGATAATTCAAAAATTCTTCTCGGAACTTACCATCTACATTGCTCTTAAAATTTTAGCAAGCATCAGAATCACCTGTGGAGTTCAACACAGATAACTGCATTATGCTTCCAGATTTCTGATTTAGTCCCTCTCAGGTGTGAGCCCAGAATTTCCATTTTTAACCAGTTCCCAGGTGAAACTGATGCTACTGGTTCCAGAACCACACTCTGAGGTCCACCACTCTAGAGCTTGCCGGCATTAATCAAACTCGTCAAATTCCAACTTTCCGTATAACTTCTAAGAGTATGAAGAAGAAGTACCTGGTGCTACAAATGGGCATATGGACTTTGGGAGTTCAGGTAAGGTTTTCCTGACTATGCGAGTCTTGAGCCGAAGGAAGAGAATGAATGGGTGGGTGAATGAGCAGTGAGGCTGAGTAGAGGTTCTGAAAAGGGAGCCTGGAACGTGCTGGGAATGGTTTAGTGGTTATGCTGAGAACCAGGGAGTTGGGGGTTATGAAATGAAACTGGATGGACAGGTAGGGCTAGTACTGAGCTGTGCTAAGGATTTTGTCCTTTACTCAAAGGGTAGTGGGAGAGCACTTAATTTTCCGAAGGAGAGAAACAGAAGGTGATAGAATGGCATGGGAGGCAATGATGTGATCTATTAAATGTTTCAAGACAAGTTTCTTTACCATTGACTGCAGAGTTGAGAACATGAATGTGAGGAAACAAGAAAGGAGGTAATGTCAACCTCCTGGTGAAAACTGATGGCACCTTTTAAAACAGGGTTACTAATACATAAGGTTGTAGAGATGAAGTATGATACACATAAAATGCTCAGTGCTGGCATAGAGTAAGTACTTAGTACTATTTGCTATTATAATTAATAAAAACAAATATCTTGAGGCCCAGATGCTCTCAGGGCCATGGAAATTACCATTAAAATGTCATCCATATTTGAACTTTCAGGCTTCTCCTACTCTACCCCAGGAAGAATTATCTTTGAAAATACGATAGTGAGCAAAAAAGAAAAAAAAAAAAAAGGAAAAATGACCTGGATTATTGAATCCTTATGTTGAGAAGGAAAATCTGAAAGGGAAAGAAAAGTTATCATTGGGAGGAAACAGAACTGATACGTGGCTGTATGGCTAGTTGGCACTGATGTTAATTGTTTGTAGTTCTCTTGTGTATAGGAAAAAATAATGGCTTCTCAGGAAGTAGGTGGGGAGAAAATGTCTGTTCAAAAAAGGAAGACTACAATGAATAAAGTATATTTCAGTGGAGCTGCCAAATTAAAAAAAATAAGAGGGGAAAAAAAGATTAAAGCCAGGGAGATTAAAAACAAAAATGACAAAATAACATGAAAGGGTAACTCCCATAAGGTTAGCAGCTGATTTCTCAACAGAAACTCTACAAGCCAGTTGGGAATGGCATGATATATTTAAAGTGATGAAAGGAAAGAGACTACAACCAGCAATATTCTACCCAGCAAGACTCTCATTCAGGTTTGATAGAGAAATCAAAAGCTTTTCAGAGAAGCAAAATTTGAGAGAATTCATCACCACCAAACCAGTTTTACTGCAAATACTAAGGAAACTATTCTAGGCAGGAACCACAAGAGAAGGAAAAGACTTACACGAAATAAACCCAAAACAATTAAGAAAATGGTAATAGGATTATACATATTGATAATTACCTTAACTGTAAATAGATTAAATGCTCCAACCAAAAGACACAGACTGGCTAGATGGGTGAGAACATATGCATGTATACACTTCCACTTACCACATCACTCTATTTAACCCCTCAAATTGTATGTAGTTATTTTATATTGTTAGGTTAATCATGTTTCTGTTATGGCTTGCAATTGTAATTATCTTTTATTTTTTGTCTGGCTACTGATTGTGAAAACTGATAAACATCTATTACTATGGCGATTATGTAACTATTATTAGTTTAACACCATTGTATCATGATTGGTCAACAGAAAATAGTAGAATTCTGTATCACAAAAGCTACCATTTAATAGAAAAAACTTGTAATCACTTTTTAAAATTCAGATGCATAACAGAATTATCTTGGAATTTTTTGAAAAGTACAAATGCTCAGGTATTGCTTTTTTCTCCAAAGCTCCAGGTGTGTTTCTAATGAGCAGCCATGATTAAAAACAACTGGACTATATGATGATCTTTTATCTAGTTTGTTTCACTTTTTATATTTCATATTCAGTGCTCTCATTTCATTTATTCCAATTTCACCATTTCATTTTGTTTTGTTGTTGTTCTTTCTCAAACCTTTATCAAGCATAGTAGAAAAGCTTCTTTATACACATACGTATATACATTATGTATAGGTGAAGTCGCTCAGTCGTGTCCGACTCTTTGCGACCCGGTGGACTGTAGCCCACCAGGCTCCTCAGTCCATGGAATTTTCCAGGCAAGAGTACTGGAGTGGGTTGCCGTTTCCTTCTCCAGAGGATCTTCCCAACCCAGGGATCGAACCTGGGTCTCCCGCACTGCAGGCAGACGCTTTAACCTCTGAGCCAATAGGGAAGCCCATACATATATGTATATATGTATGTATATATATGTGTGTACATATGTATATATATGTATTTTAGCAAAAAAGAAGGGGAGAATCAGAGGCCTTAGCATGAAGGAGGTAAAGAACGGCCTTGGAAAGAATCATTTGGCATTCTAACAGGAAGACTTGCAACAGGGCATGAATCTGCTCTTGGTTGCAGAGTGTCAATTTATAGTTTATAATTACTCATAACCCAATGTACATAGTGTTTGGCATGTGCAAAATATATTGGCAAATGCATTAGTAAAATTTAACTATCCAAAGCTCTGGGAGCATTAACTTGGTAAAATAACAGAATCCATTAAAGCAAAAGTAATTAACTGATTCAGCACTCTTTCTGGGTAAAGTGGCAAGAACTCAGGGATGACTGTGAAGGACACAGAGGGCAAATCAGGGGAATTTTCTGACTACAATACAAGGATGACACATAGAGAGACAGAGCCATTGCACACACCTTTGACTTTAACTCAGAAGCACTGTTCCTTATCCAGAAAGCAGGGGGAAACTGTTAATTGATGTCATGGCATCTGGTCCCATAACTTCATGGCAAATAGATGGGGAAACAGTGGAAACAGTGACAGATGTTATTTTTTGGGCTCCAAAATCACTGTAGATGATGACTTCAGCCATGAAATTAAAAGACACTTGCTCCTTGGAAGAAAAGTTATGAACAACCTAGGCAGCATATTAAAAAGCAGAGACATTAGTTTACCAGCAAAGGTCCATCTAGTCAAGGCTGTGGTTTTTCCAGTGGTCATGTATGGATGAGAGACTTGGACTATAAGAAAGCTGAGCACAGAAGAATTGATGCTTTTGAACTGTGGTGTTGGAGAAGACTCTTGAGAGTCCCTTGGACTGCAAGGAGATCCAACCAGTCCATCCTAAAGGAAATCAGCCCTGAATGTTCATTGGAAGGCCTGATGCTGAAGCTGAAACTCCAATACTTTGGCCACCTGATGGGAAGAGCTGACTCACTGGAAAAGACCCTGATGCTGAGAAAGATTGACGGCAGGAGAAGGGGATGACCGAGCATGACTTGGCTAGATGGCATCACTGACTCAATGGACATGGGTTTGAGTAAACTCTGGGAGTTGGTGATGGACACGGAGGCCTGCCATGCTGCGGTCTATGGGATCGCAGAGAGTCGAACACAACTGAGTGACTGAACTGAAGTGAAAGGGGTCCTTTAAGGATGTATGGGTAGATTGTGTGTGTGTGTATATATATATACAATTAGCTCCAAGGCTTTAAAGAAACTCAGCAGAAGTATTTATTATGAACCTTTGTGTAAGGCCTCTGAAAGGTTGTGGAGGTAATACATACATGATGGAACCCTAAATTCTGCTTTCAGAAAGCTGAGCATTAGAGGAAAGTGAAGAGTGCCCCCACCTCTACCCCAAGTCCTCCTGCCTCATCCTCTTCCAGTCCTGGCTCTGTTGAAACTCTGCATGGGACCTGATGAATGTGCACAGTGAGTTGTTGGAAAGGGAAGTAGAGGTGATACTTAGACAACATCAGATGAGGAGGAGAAGATTCTGCAATCAGAGACTGCCTATTTTATGCTGATGAGACCAGTTAGTCTTAGATGTGGAGATACATTTTTTTTTCCAGTGGAAAATCTGCCTAGAGTCTTTAAAAATTTAAGCCTGTCATCTATGTGTGGCCTTAGTGCATTGCATTTTCAAAGTCCTGTTTTATTAGGTGTATATCAATATGGCCTCTGGGCTGTTGGTGTTAAAAAGGGAGATCTGAAAATTCATCAGCTCATCTTAATTGTGAAGAAATTTTCTTTCAAGGAAGGAAATCTTCCTCAGATAATCAGGTCTGCAGTTTTATAGGATCCAAGTATGGTCACTTTTAATGTATAATTAGACTTTATTGTTTCTCATTTATTTGTGGGAAGTTGTTGAATCAGGGTTTAGAAAATTTTAAATGAAATTTCATTATATTTGGAAGAAAACTTAATGGCTGTCAGCCAAATGCAAGGACTGTGCTTGGTGTTAGGATATGTGTCAAAGAAATTGTTTGTTCTCAGTCTCAGCTTCAAAGTAGAGTCACCTAGAGTTTAAAGTCTATTAAGAAAATTTGGGAGACCCATGTGAAACTCAGATCAAGGAAAGCTTCACTCTGGTCAATGGAAGCAGCACTCAGATAAATGAATGAAACACTCAGGTCAATGAAGGACAGAGATCAGTGAAGGTAGTGCTCAGATCAATAAAGGAGGCACTTAGATCAATGAAGGACACACTCAGATCAATGGAAGCTGCACTCAGGTCAATGAAGGTAGAACTCACATCAATTAAATCAGTCTGTGGATATGTACCTAGATATCACTAGTTTAATAAAACTCCCCAGGTGATTTCGCTGTGCAGCCATGTGTGAGACCTCAGTCAAAGCTCTGCAGAGTTAAAACGACCCAGTATTAATTAAATAAAACCTCTGGGGATTAGGGTAATCATTGGTAAGTTTTACAGGCTCCCCAGGTGATTCTGATACACATTGAGGGTTTAGAATCAATGGAATGGACCCTTGCCCTCCAGAGGATACAGTTACATGAGAGAAGAAGGAAATTTACATGTGAACCTGTTCCTTAACAGTTTCCTGTACAAAAGTACAAGAAAGTCTATGTTCAAATACTGAAAATTTTGAATAAAAGCCAAGGAGTCACAAGAAAACATAGGTAGTACATGTTTGATAATTAAATGATTTATATTTAGCATGTTGTTTGGATGGAAATTGTGTTTTCAAAGTGTAGGAATTCTTGGAAATCCTTTTTTCCATCATACATTTTCACCATTTATTCTACTTTATGGATAAAATCTTAATCTCTCACCTGCCAGAATTACTCTAAATTCTAGAGTGAAAGAGCTGGAATTGACACTGCCCCTTTAATCTGGTCTCTAAATAAAGCCTAGTGTCTGTGGAGAAAAGGGTGGAGCTGGGTGCCCTGGGAGAGCGATGAAGGTAGAAGGAGTTCTTTTTATCCCACTGTGGAGGTGGGAGATGGGGTGTGTCGGGGGGGAGTAGTTGTTGGCCTGGATACCTAGAAGTATGCTTCTCCTAGGTATCCAGTGAACAAATGTGCACTGTTCAGAATACTCCATATTGCAGGATGTATGTTTTAATGCTAAGATCAGGTAATAGCAGTGTTTTTCTATCAGGTGTAGGGAGATTTGATAGAATTTTCTCAAGTTAAATTTTACTGCCATGGGGGTGGCAGAGGATGAGATGGTTGCATAGCTTTACTGACTCAAGGGACATGAATTTGAGTAAGCTCTGGAGGAAAGAGGAGCCTGGCATACTGCCGTCCTTTGGGTTGCAAAGAGCTGAACACGCCTTAGTGACTGAATAGCAACAGCTTTTATACATAGTGGTGTAAAACAGATAACTAATGTGAATCTACTGTATAGCACAGAGAACTCAGTGCTGTGTGGCGACCTAAATGGGGAGGAATGCCAAGGAAGAGGGGATATATGTATATGTGTGGCTGATTGGTTTTGCTGTACAGCAGAAACTAATATAACACCGTAAAACAATGATACTCCTAAAACAAATAAATAAATAAATTTTACTGCTGTTAAGTTTTTAGTGCTTTGGTAACTGCATCTTATAGCTTCTTAAGAAAACTTGACTGACTGACTGAACTGAACTGAACTGAACTGAACACAGGAGATTTCTTTGGATTTCCATAGCACTCCATCAGAATGCCAGTAGCCTTGGAATCTTGTGTAATATTGTACCTTACTTTATAGGGGTCATGTAGAGACTTAAATGAATTGGTATATGTAAATGCTCTTATGACAATGCTGGGCTCCTTTCAAGCACTCAGTAAATGTTCAGTTCAGTTCATTCAGTCGCTGTCATGTCTGACTCTTTGCGACCAGCATGCCAGGCCTCCCTGTCCATCACCAACTCCCGGAGTTTACTCAAACTCATGTCCATTGAGTTGGTGATGCCATCTAACCATCTCATCCTCTATTGTCCCCTTCTCCTCCTGCCTTCAATCTTCCCCAGCATCAGAGTCTTTTCAAATGAGCCCAGTTCTTCGCATCAGGTGGCCAAAGTGTTGGAGTTTCAGCTTCAGCATCAGTCCTTCCAATGAACATTCAGGGCTGATTTCCTTTAGGATGGACTGGTTGGATCTCCTTGCAGTCCAAGGGACTCTGAAGAGTCTTCCAACACCACAGTTCAAAGGCATCAATTCTTTGGTGCTCAGCTTTTTTTATTGTCCAACTCTCACATCCATACATGACTATCAGAAAAACCATAGCTCTGACTAGACGGACCTTTGTTGGCAAAGTAATGTCTCTGCTTTTTAATATGCTCTCTAGGTTGGTCATAAATTTTCTCAAAGGAGAAAACATCTTTTAATTTCATGGCTGCAATCACCTCTGCAGTGATTTTGGAGCCCCTCAAAATAAAATCTGTCTTTGTTTCCACTGTTTCCCCATCTATTTGCAGTAAATGTTAGCAGTTCTATAATTTCCTCACTACTAGAGTTGCTCCCATCACTTATTTCCTGGGCTATGGGGACCTTGAGGGCAGGCTAGATCTCTCCCTTGTCTTTACATTCCCAGTCTCATGGCACAATGCTTGGCTCAGAATCATGACTCACTAAATGTGTGGTGAATGAAAGATGGGTCAGCTTAGATCTGATTGGCCAGAAAGACTTGTGCGATTTTTCTAAGTGTAGTATATCAGCATTTCGGTTCTCCCTGTGTGAAGAGCTCATGCTGTGTCATGTTAGCACTGTGGGGAATGGCTGCTTTAGAAGAAAAGGGCAGTTTCTTGTTGTATACTCACTGGTTTACGGTCTCCCTTTGCCTTCTTAATGTGGAGACTCTGCTACACCTCCCTGCGTCCGCCTGGTCCAGGTCAGTCCCCAAGTCATCATGCCTTCTTGAAGACTGACCTCAGGGCCGGAAGCGTGGCGGAGGAAGATGTGCAGAGGGACAGATGCTGGCGATGTGCCTGCTCGACATCTGAGCCCCATATCAAAAGAACATCTTGCTTGGTCCCAACTGGCATGCTCTGAGGGAAGTAAGTATGCGTTTGTGAACGGGACCCTTGCTGCTACTACTTTTATGTTGACAAGGAGGAGGGAAATCTACAATAGGATTGAGAAATAATGAAAGTGAATATATATATTTTTTCCTCCCAAAGAAACCAAAAGCATTTCCACAGCTGTATTATCTGATGCTGCCGATTTTATGCTTGAAAGAATTGAGAATGAATACCTGGCAGCAAGTACTAAATCCGTGTGTGGTGACTGACAGATTAAGCGCTGGGGACGTTAAAGGAGATTAGACCATGGATTCCCCAAACAACAAATGTCAGTATTACTTTCCGTCTTGGAACTGAACGAAGTTGCCTTTGTGTCTCTCACTGTAGCCAGTGCCATTACATCCTCCCAGTTTGGTTCTTACATTATTTCTCTCTTTAGAACATCATTCATTTACTCAAACAGTGGTTTCTTGAACTCCTTTCGTGTAATGGCTTGGTTCTAACTACTGAGAAGATATAACAAAATGTGAGGACTGGTCTTTAGATTCTAGAAGCTTATAAGTCAGGAAATAGCAAAAGGAGGTCGTAAAGAAAACAAAACCATACGATAGTCCCATGAAATCTTACATGATGAAGTTTTATGCAGCCATGCTGAACGAACCTTTTCATGTGAAGAGAGAACAGCACAGAAAATAATACCACCTTCCGGCATGAATATAATCTTTCCTCATCTCTTGTCAACCCGAGATAGTTGAGGGCTGGTGGCTTTTAATTTTCCTCTAGGCTGTGGAAGATGGTGGGATGGTGGAATTAGGAGTATGGTCATCTGACTTATTTTTGGATTTGAATCCTGGCCCTGCCAGTCTTCCATTGTAGGGCTTTCGACAGGTGCCTGGGCTTCCCGGGTGGCGCTAGTGGTAAATAAACTGGATGCCAATGCAGGAAACCCAAGAAATGTGGGTTCAGTCCCTGGGTCAGGAAGATCCCTTCGAGGATGGCATGACAACCCACTCTAGTATTTTTGCCTAGAAAATCCCATGGATGGAGGAGCCTGGTGGACTACGGTTCATAGGTATCAAAGAGTTGGACATAACTGAAGCAACTTAGCATGCTCGCACACAGACAGGTTACTTAATATTTCTGAGCAAAACTAAATATGTCTGTAACTTTGAGAGAGATGTAAAGAGCAGCACTAATGCTCACAGTTAGCAAAATACTGGCACTTAGAAGGCATTCAGTAGGTGGTGATGGTTATTAACAACAATTGTAGCAGTAAAAGTATTTCTACTGGGCCACTAAACTCACACATAAGTGATTCCTTCCTGCAAAACAATTCCATTCACCTTGCTCAGGTTAACCTGTCTTTCTTTATATGACAGATTTAGTACTTTTCATTCCCCTAAATTAGCAGCATTAGACAATATATCATGGAGCGGTGCTTGCTTTCCTTGAGGAAGCAATATGTTTCTTTTTCCATTTTTTATTTCATTGACATTTCTTAAGAATTCCCAAAGAAGGAAGCCTCAGTTAGTTTCTACCCCATATTAAGAGAGAGTTGTAAATCTAGTATTTTTGACTTCTGGTTCTTCTATCTTTCTGTCTTTTTAGTGGTAACTAGTAACAATAAGTTTTTTCCTCTTTATATTTGTGTCACTGTGTTGAATGTTTTACATGATTAATCTCATTTAATTCTCCTAACAGTTCTGTGAGGTGGTTGTTAGCCCTGTTTTATAAATTATGAAACCAGATCCACAGCTGGCCAGAGAGGGATATGGTGGGATTTGAATTCTGGTAGTTTTGCTCTAGAGCCCGTGCTTCTCCCCAACCCCATGGTGCCCGGCTGGCTGCTCCCTCTGCTCTTTGCACTTATGGGGTTTAGCTCCATTTGGGAAACTACACAGTAAGGGTGGTATCTGCCCCCTCCCCTCATTTCAAACTGATGGTAAAGGATGGATGTTAAGTTAATCTCCTCTCTGGTGGTGATTCTCCACAGTCCATATTCTTTACGAGCTGTTCAGTTTTCACCTTGAATGTTCCAGTGTGCCTACCATATAAGTTGACCTTGGAACCTCCTTCATGAAGAAGCTGTACTGTCCTTAGACTTGTGCAAGAGGAACTGGACCCTTTGCACTGTCCCTGTGCTTCAGAGGAACACACTTTAGTGTTCCATTCTGGCTGCTCCCACCCATGGAGTGAGGAATCCTCACAGGTAAAGTGATGAATTGCCTGGAAACTATACCACCCCTTCTGCAACACAGGGACCCAGGACCCCAGAACTCTCCACCCCATCTCAGGACCTGCTGGGTCCTTTTCTCTGGGGCAGCTCTTGGGATGGTGCTGCATCTTACAGGATGTCCTGACAATCACTAAGACACCAGGTTTTCTGTATCAAAGTGTTCTACAGATGATAAGGTATTATCTTAATCTGTCTGGTCTTCTATAACAAAATGTCATACAGACTTGGTGGCTTATCAAAAAACAAAATTATATTTCTTGTAGTTTGGGAGGCTAGAAGTCCAAGATCAGGGTGTTGGTATGGTTAGATGAGGGCCCTCTTCTGGGTGGCAGACTTCTCACTGTCTTTTTACATGGTGGGAGGGGAAAGGATCTTTCTGGACCCTGTTTTACAAGGGCACTAATCCCCCTTGTGAAGGCTCCACCCTCATGATGTAAGCAGCTCCCAAAGGTCCCATTTGCTAATACCATTACCTTTTGTGGGGTAGAATTTCAGTATATGAATTTTGGTGGGGACACACACTCTCAGATCATGGCAGGTGTTATAAAGTATAGCCATCATAATCTTATACCTGCTTGAGCAGAAAAAGCTCAGGATTACAACCCAACATTTGACTGGAGAATTAGTCTGTGAAAGGATTAGCAACAAAATCTACTGGAAGGAGAACAGAGACTCAAACCATGTGCCTCTGTCTTCCGAACATTGGAATTGCTTCTGTGGATGAAATCCAAGGACTATGAGTCTAAAGCTTTCTGAGGGAAGCAGTCAGGGAACTTTTCAGTGCTAAGCCATTGAGTCAAACCTCAAAGGCCGAGGATGGGCTTGGAAAAGGTAGGGTGGGTTGCCATACCTGTTGCTGACTCATCTTCGACTAGGATCTGAGTGCCAGCAGGATTCTCTTTCCGTTGTGATGATGGTGTTTCAGAATAATTGTTGATTCTTCACCCCTGGCAGTTTTTTTTTTTTTTTATATCTGCCTCTACCATTTTCCTGTCACATTGTACCTAGAGTAGTATACATCATAAATCTTTTTCACATTAAATGTTCTCTTTCACTGGGTTGTCTATATTCTGTAGGCCTTTTTTGTTTTTTTTTTTTTGTTTTCACATTTCTCTGGATGATTAGTGTTGGTAAGGACTTTATTTGCCTCTTTTTATCTCTCTCTTTTGTGTTTTCTTCCCTTCTTCTTGGTCCAGTTTCAAGTTTCTTTGGTCTCCAGTAATCTTCCATGCTTCATCTTTAGAGATGAATTTATCTTTTGTACTTCTAAAAGCTTTTGTGCTTAGAGGCTTATTCTGCATATATGTTGGTGCTTTCTCAAGTCTTTTATTACTTGATTCTCCTCTTTTCAAAGGTGTCTCAGAATTTGCTGGGCTGATACAATTGACTCGGTGAATTCTAAATTGCACTTTCTTGAGAGTAGGTGTGTGATGTTGTGCCCATCATGATGGCTGCTTCTACCCTGTGTCCTTTGCCCTTGGAGTGCTTCTTGTAACCATTGAGCTTGTGCTGGGATAAAAGCATGGACTTTTCACTTTTCTGAGTACAGTGGCTCAGGAGGCTTTAAAAACTCTATCTTTTACATCAGAGCATCTCATAGTCATGCAAATTGCTTCCTGCTCAAATATGCTGGCCCTGGCCCGAGGACACAAATAGGGGCTGACTGCCTGCCTTTGTTTCCCTTACCAAGCTTTGAACCTGGTTCAGGGCTTCACCCTCAGGGGGGCCCTTTTTCTAATACTGGAGAAGGTGTCCTGTGGGCTGGTATCCTGCCTGCTTTAACTTACCTTCAGGGGAGAAGCTGGAAGAAGAGGTAGTGGTATTTCTTGTGGGGAACAAAGATCTGCTTACTCACCCGGAATCTTGCTGCTGCTGCTGCTAAGTCGCTTCAGTCGTGTCCAACTCTGTGCGACCCCATAGACTGCAGCCCACCAGGCTCCCTTGTCCCTGGGATTCTCCGGGCAAGAATGCTGGAGTGGGTTGCCATTCTCTTCTCCAATCTTGAAGTACCCCCAAATAAGGGAAGTTGTTAAAGGACAAAGCAAGCTATATAAAAGTTGGTAAAGAACCACATAGCGCGCGGTCGTGCTTTCCGTGCCCAGGATGATTTTTATGTTCCACCAGTTATTTAATACTCATTGGGGGTCTTGCAGTGAGAGCTGCCATCTGATTTCAGCCTGTGAAGCCCATTGGTCACCCTTGCCTGCTCTGTCCTACCTTCCCTAGAGAATTGTTCAGTTCAGTCGCTCAGTCGTGTCCGACTCTTTGCGACCCCATGAATCACAGCACACCAGGCCTCCCTGTCCATCGCCAACTCCCAGAGTTCACCCAGACTCACGTCCATTGAGTCCGTGATGCCATCCAGCCATCTCATCCTCGGTCATCCCCTTCTCCTCCTGCCCCCAATCCCTCCCAGCATCAGGGTCTTTTCCAATGAGTCAACTCTTCGCATAACGTGGCCAAAGTACTGGAGCTTCAGTTTTAGCATCATTCCTTCCAAAGAAATCCCAGGGTTGATCTCCTTCAGAATGGACTGGTTGGATCTCCTTGCAGTCCAAGGGAATTGCTGACCCCAAATTGTATTCAAGTAGCCTAGCTCTTTTAAGATAAACTTGTCCCCAGGGTCTTCCATTTCCCACCTACTTGGGTTAATTCCTGGAGCAGCCCCACTTGGATTCAGGACTGCGTTTTCTAGAAGTCAATAACTCAGTAACTTGGCAGCCTTTGCCACAGCCTTTGTATTGCATCTGAGAGCTGCGTATACCTTAGGTATTTCATTTTTTCCCCCTCATACGAACCATAACTACCCGTTCTCCAACTTGTATGCTGAAAGGATAGTACACTTCCTTAGCAAATATTTCTTGATGTTGCCCTTTGCTCTGAGATCTGTGACTCAGACCTTATCTATAGTGAACTGAATTTGTTATCTTTTCTGGACACCTGTTCTAACATGGCCTGAGGCTTTCTGTATTCATCCTCGTATTTAGTCCACTAGGACTCCATAACAAAATGCCACAGACTGTGTGGAGTAAACAACAGAAGTTTATTTCTCGCAGTTCTGGAGGCTGGAAATCTAAGATCAGGAACCCATAAGGGTCGGTTTCTGGTGAAAACTCCCTTTGGCTTGCAAATGGTCGTCTTTTCCTTGTGTATATTTGTGATGTCTCTTTCTTTTCTTATAAGGACATCAGTCCAGTTGGATTAGGGTCTCACCTCTGTGACCTCTTTTAACTTTAATTAAATGCCTCGTCTCCAAATACAGTCACATTGGGGTTAGGATTTCAACATGAATTGCGAGTGGACACAATTCATTCCGTAACAGCCCACACTTGCAAGCCTTTCTCATTTAAACATATCAAGTAGACATTAACAACATTTCATTGATAACCTTTTTTTGGTCCGTTTGGCCTCATGTAGCCATATTAAAGACTTCATTTCCACTGTCAGAAAAACACTCCATATCACAGTAATTACACTTCAGACCTTGCCCCTTAGATGGCGTCCTAATTGTTGTTTCCAAAAATCTAAGCTTCATTTTTGGAAACTGCTCCCCTACGTTAAATATAGTGAAATGCTTCCAGACAATCTCATTTTGTTAAAATTAAATTGGTGTTCTCTGGACCATATTTGTCCCATAAGCAGCATTTTCAAAGGGCTCAGCAGGCTGGGGCCTCCAGCCTATGCTTGTAGTAATCATATTGATTTTTAATCAAGAGCCTTTTTTGGCAGGTTCTCTTTTTTGATCATTTGAAAAATGCTTCTTATGGTTTACAGTTTAAATTCACTGAACTTAAAGAGGTGCTGGATCACAGAGAGCAATTTTTCCTGGGAAAAAACACCTGCCTAGTGTATAGTGCATTGGAGAAGGAAATGGCAACCCACTCCAGTGTTCTTGCCTGGAGAATCCCAGGGACGGGGGAGCCTGGTGGGCTGCAGTGTATGGGGTCGCACAGAGTCGGACAGCAGCAGTGTATAGTGCATGCATGCGTGCGTGCTCAGTTGTGTCTGATTCTTTGTGACCCCATGGACTGTAGCCCACCAGGATCCTCTGTCCATGAAGCTTTCCAGGCAAGAATACTGGAACAGGTTGCCATTTTCCTTCTCCAGGGAATCTTCCCTACCCAGGAATCAAACCTGCGTCTCTTGCTTCTCAGGTATTGGCAGGTGGATTCTTTACCACTGTGCCACCTGGGAAGTCCCTAGTATATATAGTATTAATGGTCAATTTTGCTAATGATAGTAATGGGGAAGATTTGATCATCCACCAAGGATCTTTAAAAATTTATGGAACATTACAATTTATTTCATGTCTCTCATGCAATCTTGAAGAATTCTACAATTTGATTTTTTTTCTATTTTTTTTCTGGGCATAAGAGTGATTTCCATGAGAAGAGGTTTTTTTTTTTTTTTTTTTTTAAACTGTTTTGAAATGCAGGTGCATGATTAAAAAGTGCAAATTCTTTGGGGATTAATCATGAAATGTTTCAGGGTTGTTACAAGGAAGCTCATCAGTCTGGTGAAATTAGGACCACTTTCTTGGTACTGAATTTTCATTTGCACTATGTGATCAGTTACTTTCCAGGCTAGATGGTATCTGTGGGTACTGCTGATAGGTCTAAGACACAGGAAGAGAAAAAGAGAACATCTGAGGTTTATATGGTAAAACCAGATCTGTTCTGTGCTGGAAACATTTAGTAAATAGCTACATCTGTTTCATATGCTTAAAATGAATAACTCGATGGATAAATGAGTGACTTTATTAATTCAGGATGGACTGTTTCTTAATAATCCAAATTAGTGATAAGCAAAGACAATGTGATTTGTTCATCAAGCCTGTTCCTCCTGGCCACATGGCTAAAATTTCATTTCTCACTCTTTCCTATTGTTGGGTAGGGCCATGGGATTGAATTCTAGCCAGTGAAGTTTGGTGGGAATGATATTTGGCACCTCAAAACCTGTTTCCTAAAAGTCCTCTTTTGTGATCCTCCACATATTGTCTCTTACCTTGTGCAATGATTGGATTCAGAGGGTACGGTAGAAAAGCTCAGGGATAGTGGAGCCAGAGACGGAAGCAGTCTGATCCCTGAAACACTGCATGGAAAGAGTCCCTCATCAACTTACATGAAGTTGTGACGTGATTTGAACAAGAAATAGATCTTTATTGTGTTGTAAGCCACTTTAATTTGATTTTAGGGTTATGTTACAGTAGCTTGTATTATAATAATTATATTAAAGTTTCATCTTGGTTTTGTTTCTCAGTATTATTGTAATCAAAAGTGGGGTCCATCAGCTTACCACTCAAACCAATAAAGAGACAAGTTTGGTGGAAAGAAAGTTTGCTTCATCTTGAATGCTGGCAACTGTAGGGGTAGAGGGATGCCTGTCTGAAGGTCAACTCCTCCCCACTAACATTCAGAGGGCAAGGGCTTTTACAGGTGGAGGGAGGGGGCGGCTACAGGCAGAACAGTATAGTCAGCTCTGACAGTCATCTTGGAATTGGTCACTGGTGATCTGACCAGCGCCATCTTGATTAAGTACAATTAATCTTCAGTTCCAGGGTCAGTTTGTTTCCATTTCCTTGAGGCTAATTCTTGGAACGCCGCTCAGTCATGTTCGACTGTTTGCGACCCTATGGACTGTAGCCTACCAGGTTCCTCTGTCCAAGGGATTTTCCAGGCAATAGTACTGGAGTGGATTGCCATTTCCTTCTCCAGCGGATCTCCCCGACCCAGGGATCGAACCTGGGTGTCCCGCATTGTAGACAGATGCTTTACCGTCTGAGCCACCAGGGAAGTCCCTGATTCTTGAATTGTGGCAACTTAAATCATGGCTGTAGTCTGGCCATCATGTAGTTAACTTCCGCCTGGTGAAGGTTTCAATATCTATAAGACGGCTCACAGGATATGGCTCAGAATATTATCTGTAGCCCTTGAGGGGGAACTAAAGGTCCTTGACTTTGCTTAGAGAAATAGAAAGAGAGAGTCTCTCAGTCGTGTCCGACTCTTTGTGACCCCATGGACTGTAGCCCACCAGGATCTTCTGTCCATGGCATTCTCCAAGCCAGAGTACTGGAGTGGGTTGCCAATTCCTTCTTCAGGGGATCTTCCCAACCCAGAGCTTGAACCTGGATCTCCTGTGCTGTGGGCAGATTCCTCACCCCCTGAGTCACCAGGGGAGCCCTTGCTTAATGACTAAACTATTATTATTTGGTCTCCTTCAACTGTTCTCCTTTGATTCCACAGTTTCTCATTTGTCTGATTAAACTTATTATTTGGCTAAATTTTTTCCACAAACAAAAGATGGGCTGAGGACATGGAAGGCAAGGACCATAGGATCCTGCTCTGTTTCATTATTTATGCTGAAAAATATTTGACCTGAAAGCAATGAACACCACAACAAAATGTACCTATGTCAGTTTCTGACCTATTTAGACCATATTTTTTTGTTGTACTTATTCCAAGTAGAACTACAGGGATATGCTAATTTAGAGGCCTACTGAATACTTATCAGAGGTCCTGTGAAGTTACATGCACATTAAAACAAACTTCTAGAGAGGGGAATAGTATCAGGTGTTATTCTTCCTCTAAAATCTGTTGAGGAATCTGCCTTTTCTAGACATAAGCCAGCAAGTGAGGTTATCTACCTCCGATGGCCACCACTATCTGATTAAGGGAAGGCAGGCACCAATTCAGGCACGTGTTCTCAGTTGTGAAAATTCCACAAAAGAAATGCATTTGCAGAGACACAGCACATGAGTTCCATGTCTGATTTGTTGTTATTGTTTAGCCGCTCATTTGTGTCCAACTCTTTTGCGACATCATGGGCTATACTCACCAGGCTTCTCCAGGCAAGAATACTGGAGTGGGTTGCCATTTCCTTCTCCAGGGGATTTTCCCGACCCAGGGATAGAACCTGCGTCTCCTACACTGGCAGGGGGATTCCTTACTGCTGAGCCACCAGGGAAGCCCCCATTAGGTATGGTTATTACCTAATTTATTTTAGGTCAGAAGTGAATGCTTACTTTTTTATGAATGCAATAATGGACTTCTGCCCCTCAGAATGTTTTGGGAGAAAACAATTAAATGTCATTGAAAGAAACCCAGGAAAAAGCAATAACCAAGGGCCATAAAGATTGAGTTTAGAAATTTTTTTGTCCCCCTCTCCACTTTGAGAGGTACTCATTTCATATCCTAGCTTCCTTTTTACAGCTGTGTGATCCAATATGGCAGCTGTTTGTCATATATGACTATTTAAATTTAAGTAAAAATTAACTAAAATTAAATGAAATTAACAGTTTATTCCCTCAGTCACATTAGCCACATTTTAAGTGTGCAGTAGCATGACTGAAGCGACTTAGCAGCCGCAGCAGCCACGTGAAGCTAGTGGCTACCCTATTTGTCTTATTTGGACAGCTCAGACTTAGAATGTTTCCATCAGTCCTTAGAGTTCTATTAGCCAGGACTGGTACAGAGAGCTAGCTTTTGTATTTTCATTCTTTCATGGTGCAACTAAATTTCCAGATTTTCTCACTTCTCCTTTATTTAAAAGCACTATTAAAAACAATAGGCCCCAAATGGAGTCATTTATGGTAAGCCCAGTGTCACCAAACTGAGACTTAATTACACTTTTGCCTCTTTGAAATGGAATACTGAACCAGTCAATCAGGAATCATTTGATTAGCATTAGTTAGGTAATCGGATTGATTGCTGTTGTTTTTTTTCAGTTGCTAAGTCATGTCCGACTCTTTGCCACCCCATGGACTGCAGCCCACCAGGCTGCTCTGTTCATGGGATCTCCCAGGCAAGAATATTGGTGTGGGGTTGCCATTTCCTCCTCCAGGGGATCTTCCCGCCCAGGGATCGAACCTGTGTCTCCTGAATTGGCAGGTGGGTTCTTTTCCACTGAGACACCTGGGAAGCCCAATCTGTTTGATAAACCCTTGCTATCCCTAAAGGAAGTAACCTTGCAAAAACCAATCTGCTTTTTTTGTTCAATGCAACTTACTCATTCCCGCTTCCTTCTTTCTATAAAATCTCTTGCCTTTTATAGCCCTTTGAAGCTTCTTTCTGTCTGCTAGTTGGAATGCTGCCTGATTCATGAATCACTGAATAAAGCCAGTAAGATCTTAAAATTTACTCAGTTGAATTTTGCTTTTTTAACAGCACTATGCTATTTTTTTTAAAGCACATGAGATGTTTTTAAGATTGTTGTAATATAAATTCTGGAAAAGGTTCTAGAACAAGTCACAAAAGGATGATTTCTGAGTACTCATAAAAGAAAAGTTGACAATTAGAAGCCATCAAGGGTTCACAAGTGAAATTATGACAGATTCTTTTCATTTTCCTCTGTGATTGGCATAACAATATAAACTTCATTAAAGAAGAAAATTTTAAATCTATTTTTCATTGCTGAGTTCTCATATTTTCATTCCTTATACCATAGAAGGTATTCAATAAATATCTGTTGAACCACTATTAGAGGAATAAGGTGGATGCAGTTAGTTTTAGTTTATCAAGACAAAGGGAACAGTTCTTTTGCTATCTATGAAGCAGTCACTGCTAGGTAACAAGACAGTTGGGTGAGTTGCTAACTAGTAAATAAACTGAAAATTCTCGAAGAGATGGGAATACCAGACCACCTGACCTGCCTCTTGAGAAACCTATATGCAGGTCAGGAAGCAGCAGTTAGAACTGGACATGGAACAACAGACTGGTTCCAAATAGGAAAAGGAGTACATCAAGGCTAGCTAGGTAACAAGACAGTTGGGTGAGTTGCTAACTAGTAAATAAACTGAAAATTCTCGAAGAGATGGGAATACCAGACCACCTGACCTGCCTCTTGAGAAACCTATATGCAGGTCAGGAAGCAGCAGTTAGAACTGGACATGGAACAACAGACTGGTTCCAAATAGGAAAAGGAGTACATCAAGGCTGTATATTGCCACCCTGCTTATTTAACTCCTATGCAGAGTACATCATGAGAAACGCTGGGCTGGAAGAAGCACAAGCTGGAATCAAGATTGCAGGGAGAAATATCAATCACCTCAGATATGCAGATGACACCACCCTTATGGCAGAAAGTGAAGAGGAACTAAAAAGCCTCTTAATGAGAATGAAAGAGGAGAGTGAAAAAGTTGGCTTAAAGCTGAATGTTCAGAAAATGAAGATCATGGCATCTGGTCCCATCACTTCATGGGAAATAGATGGGGAAACAGTGGCAGACTTTATTTTGGGGGTCTCCAAAATCACTGCAGATGGTGACTGCAGCCATGAAATTAAAAGATGCTTACTCCTGGAAAGGAAAGTTATGACCAACCTAGATAGCATACTGAAAAGCAGAGACATTACTTTGCCAACAAAGGTCGGTCTAGTCAAGGCTATGGTTTTTCCTGTGGTCATGTATGGATTGTGAGAGTTGGACTGTGAAGAAAGCTGAGCGCTGAAGAATTGATGCTTTTGACCTGTGGTGCTGGAGAAGACTCTTGAGAGTCCCTTGGACTGCAAGGAGATCCAACCAGTCCATTCTAAAGGAGATCAACCCTAGGTGTTCTTTGGAAGGAATGATGCTGAAGCTGAAACTCCAGTACTTTGGCCACCTCATGTGAAGAGTTGACTCATTGGAAAGACGGATGCTGGGAGGGATTGGGGGCAGGAGGAGAAGGGGACGACAGAGGATGAGATAGCTGGATGGCAGCACTGACTCGATGGACTTGAGTTTGAATGAACTCCGGGAGTTGGTGATGGACAGAGAGGCCTGACGTGCTGTGATTCATGGGGTCACAAAGAGTCAGACACAACTGAGTGACTGAACTGAACTGAACTAAATAACCACGAGAAGCAGCTAATGAAAGGAGCTTTCAACTTGCAGTTGGATTTAGAGTTAGCTTCAATTCTTGCCTCTTTCACTTAATCTGTGTGATCCTTGGCAGTCATTTCACTTCTCTGAATCACTGGTTTCTCATCTTCAGTTGTGCATAATAATTTCGACATTATGAGATTGTTGTGGGTGTCAGATATGGTGATATAAAAGGCTAGGTGATATAAAAAGCTAGGTGATATAAAAAGCATGAAAGGATGTCTCTAGTGGAATTTTAAAGGGTGAGTCTTCACTTCAATCTAGCTAATGTTCATATCTCTGATATCCATAGGGATATATTGATTGGATTTGTGGATGACCTAAGCGGAACTAAAAATCAGAATTCAAAGAGACTTTAATAGACTGAAAAGATAGTTTAAATCTAATCCTTTAAGGTGAAATCAGGAGAAATATGATGATTTACACTTGATTTAAAGAAATGTTGCAATGGTCATAGACAGAGTTTGTGGCTTACAGTGCTGTGGCTGCAAGAAGTTAGTTTTAGCAATAGCATAAGACACTCAGGGTTGCACATTGGAACTCCTGGGAAGTTAAGCATGCTGATGAGTGAGCCATTGGCACATTTTCTCATTTAATTGGTGTGGGACTCAGTGTTAGCACTGGGATTTTTACCTTCCCTTCCCTTACCCCCGGTGCTTCTAATGTGCAGCTAAGTTTGGGAACCACAGGTCTAAGCTGAGGGAGTCTCTCCATATGTTCACTCCATGTTTACAGTCTTTAAATATTACTTGCATGGCAAAATGCCTGCTGCAGGAAGTTCAGAATGTCCTACTTAGGCTTGCAGTGTCTTCAGGGAAGATGTCAGGACAATGAGTGGACTGGCAGTTCTAACATTCTGAGGGGAAGTTGAAGGAAACCAAGCCCTTTGTGTGGAGAGGAGCTGGAAGAGGTAACAGTCTTGGACATTGCTTGCTTGTCCTGTCATAGGAAGCTAAGCTTAGTTCCTCTCTCTGGCATTTCAGAGGATAGAAAGAGATCTTCTGAATGGAAGCCCCAGGAAAGGACTAGGAAAGTGCTTTGCTGACCGTAGTGCATCCTGGAGGTGGCCAGGATTGCCAGGCTCTGGAAATTTACAGAGACCTCACAGATTTTATGGTGAATTTAAAGGCATTTAACAGGCTGGGTGATAGGTTCAACCACCCCCAAGCTTTCTTTGATCGCCTGCCTCAGGCACACTGGTCTCACTGCTGTACTTTGAGCCCTGCCCCCACGCTTTCCAAGCACCTTTTCCATCTCACGGTCTCTGAAGTTGCTGTTTCTTCCTCTTGTAATACTTATTCTCCAGATATGTGCACAATAATTACTCTCACTTTCTTTAGGATTTTGCTCAAATTACAGTTTCTCCTTCTACTCTTTATCTCTATTTTTCTGTCACCATCTGAAGTCGCACACACACACACACACACACAGACACGGATACGGATGTGTCTATCTTTATCTATAGGGCTTCCCTGTTGGCTCAGCCGTAAAGAATCCACCTGCAGTGGAGGAAATGCGAGGTCAATCTTAGGTTGGGAAGATCCCCTCGAGAAGGAAATAGCAACCCACTCTAGCATTCTTGCCTGGAGTATTCCATGGAAGGGGAGCCTGATGAGCTACAGTCCATGGGGTCGAAAAGAGTTGGAAACGGCTGAGCAACTAAACAGCAGAAACCACTCATTTCATAGACTGTAAGCCTCACATGGTCCAGGGTTTTGTCTGCAGTGTGCGTTGATAAATCCCCAGGGCCAGAAAAGTGCTGGGCTTTCATACTGCTCAGGAAACATCTGCTGTTGCACCACTTATGTTTCACATTTTCTGTTCTGGCCTGGATAAATTTCCTGGAAGGAGGTCACCTAATTTATATATTTGAGGGATAAATTTAGTAATATACAGGCAGAATAACCACTTTCAAATTGTTTTCCTTTTTTTCTCCTTTCTTCCCCCATGTCATATGGGAATAGCATCTTCTAAAGACAAAACTTTATTAATGATTAGTAGTTTTGAGACAACCAGTGAATGAAATTCAATATGAAAAGGAAATGTGAAACTTTACTGCAGTGTAATTTGTTTCTTCTGCACCACTTTGGGCACAGTAAAGGTCAATAATGCACAGAAAATCTAGGTTTAATGTCTTTGATGTGTAAAAATTAGTGTTTGTCATCAATTGCAGATGCAGGAGGACAAACCACTGGCACATTAAGTGTTCCTGCTACATAAATTACAAATCTTGTTAGGAAGAAAGTATTAGAATCATCCCTTGTTATTTTAAAAATGCCAGCTCTGATAAACAGTCAGCCTTGGGCATATATTAAAATGCTTGAATTCTCCTAAAATAAATTCAGCCTTTTAAGATAACACCTCATTTTAATTTCATACACGATTAAATCTATCAATTCAGAAGTCTTTTAGCGTATAAGTTTTGAAATCATAATAGTACTCTTTAACTCCCCGTGGAAAAACTTAAACCTCTCTCAGCTTCTTTAATAACTTTCCTTTATTGACAGAGAATTCTCAGAAATCCTCAGTTACTTTGTTTTGTGTTTTTGTGTGTTTTTCTCAAGGAGAAGAGGAAATTAAATTGTGATCCTAAATCCCTTTCATTTTTTGAAGCAGATTTTTCTTTTAATCATAGTCCAGAAGGAGGTTGAAAAAGCTCTGTGAATCAAGTATTTTATCTCTCTCATGATGAGAAGATCTGACTTATTGTCTTAGATCCAGCAAAATCTTTATTCCTACATCTAGTGGAACTTTTGAATTTCTCATTGTTAGCATAAATAGTGCCTCCTCACTGCCGCTCATTGTGACTGCTTCTTAGCTCTTTTGTAGCCTAAAGGTGTTTTGCAAACATAAATTTGAGAAGACCTAAGGTTAGAGCAGGTTCTCACTGCCTGACCTGGCCCAGGAGGCTGTCTTTGGACAGAGCAGCACCATAGCCTTTCCAGAAGGTTGCAGCCTCCTGTCCAGCTTAGAGACCTTCGAGGCTTGAACTCATTCTGATGAGTACCTCTGTTCTCCTCAGAAGCTCCTTTGAGAGGAAATTCTGTCAACAAGTATTTATTGTTATTGAGAACTTGTGCCTGTCAGAGTCTGTGCTTGGGGCTAGAGGTACAGTGGTGAGGAAAACAATCTGTTTTCCTCAACCTAAAGGATGAATGCAACATGTGCATATTGCCTGTGGAGATAAAGAAAAGCTGAAAAAAATGTTTATTTTCTGCAGAAAATGTTTTATATATATATATATATATACACACACACAAACAATATATTAATATGTATCAATATTTATCAAACATTAATTTACTTTTTCTTTCCCCACTCTTTCCTCTTTCCTCTTCCTTCTTTCTCCCTTCTTTTCTCCTCTTTCCTCTCTCCTTCCCTCTCACTCTACCCTCCGTTCATCCATTCATGCATCCTGATTCTTATTACCTAAGTACTATATTGCAGATATAAGAATTAAGAGTAAAGCCTTCAGAATCAAAATGACCTATATTTGAATTCTAGCTCTGGCACTTCATAGTAATATTGTATTTGTTATCACTACTGCTGTTATCCTTGTTGTTATTATTTTTAGTATAAGATAACAATTGGGTTTCCCTTGTGGCTCAGCTGGTAAAGCATCTGCCTGCAATACGGGAGACCTGGGTTCAATCCCTGGGTTGGGAAGATCCCCTGGAGAAAGGAAAGGCTACCCACTCCAGTATTCTGGCCTGGAGAATTCCATGGACTATACAGCCCATGGGATCCCAAAGATTTGGACATGACTGAGTGACTTTCACTTTAACTTTCACAGATAACAATTACTTCTGCTGCTTGTATTTGTCACTTACTGTATCAGACCCCAAGGGGTTTGCATGCATTTTGTATTTAATTCTTTCAGCAGTACTATGATGTAGGTAATGCTATGGTCCCTATTTTATAGCTAAGGAAATTATGCCTTGAAATTTTCTATAATATGTTGCTCAAGGTCACATGATTGTTAAGTAAGAAACTGAGCCTAGCTTTGTGATTTGAACTTTCTGATTTTTGGTGTCCTCTTCGTAAAGCAAAGTTGCTCATTCCTGCCTTGGAAACTGCTTGGATGATTCAGTGAGATGCTTGCGCCTAGCCTGTCTCTTCAGCCAAGCAGGTGCTGGGGGCAAGTGGGTCTTCTGCCCCTGTGCACAGAAGTGAGCCCTCCCTAGAGGCGCCACATGGGGGTTTCCTGGTGACAAGGGCCCTGAAGACTGAATGGGAGGTTGGGCTTTGGCTGTATGTTATTGAATGCATGTTGTGAATGGCATGAGGCAGTGGTAGGATAGGATATGGTGAACATGTCATATGATGTATGAAATGGCATTATTTGATGCTAGGAGCCAGCATGAGGAATCCCACCTGTGACAAGGTCACATGGCAGAGACCTTGATGGGCAAGGTGATTCGAGTCTCAGGGTTTCCCCCTGGTATTTCCTGACTATGTACCCCAAAAATAAAATTCTGCCGGCCTTATATTGTATCTTTCTATTCTTCTAACACTCTCTGGAAAAAGTTAATTCAGGACTTTAGTCTTCTGCATTTGAAAGGAGTGTTTCAGCTCAACCCCCACGCTCTAACTTAAATGCTCTAACTTGCCTAACAGGTTCCCTGGACCTTTTACAAAGTTTGTGAATTGCCTACAGCCCCCAACTGCAAGGGGCAGAAAAGCTTAAAGTATCTTAAAGTTACAAGACCTTTTCTAAGAGCTAAAAATCCTATTGGTGACAGGATTTCACTGTTGACTCAATGATTGCTGCCAGACCTCCTTATTCTTTATCTTTTAGGTACCTGGGAAGATGTTAGTCAATATAAATGGGATATGGAAAAAGATATATAGTAGTTTTGATATTAGCAACACTAGTTAACTACTTTTCTTTTGTTATAAATCACTGTACTCCTTTTACTTGTTATAAATGGCTGTATCTTTGCTATGTAAGAATGTAACTTTGCTTAGTGCTTTCTGAGAATGGCACCAGACTTTGGAAAGAACAACACTTTCAACACAAATAAGTCTTCTGGTTAACAAACCCTTGTCAGTAAAGAGCCGTAAAATGTTAATTGGCCTTTTGGCCAGAAGATCATCTAAGACTTGTGTATACAACTAGGTATGCAGAGAGAAAAGCCTGATTTTGATAAGAGTCTGGGCTGCTAATGCTGCATAACTTTGTGTTACTCATTGACCTTTATGTATAAAAGGCCTTCCGAATATAAAGGATGGACCAGTTTCTCAGACTAGTCTCTCGAACTAGTTTCTTGGAAATCTGGCTCCCCCCGTGTCTCTCTCCTTTTCTCTTTCTCCCTCTCCTCCCCTCTCATTTTCCAGCTGAATTCCCATCTGGAACGGGGAGGCTCACTACATCTACTTACTTGTCCCGGCTTCTAAGATCTGCACGAAAGGGAGCCCAGGGCAGGGCACCCTTAGAGATTCAAGCAGGTGGCGGTGGCCCCACGTAGATGGTGCAAATCTCTTGTCCTGAGATTTTATTGGCTTTCCTCGTAACCCAAGTTATTCAGCCTCTTTTCTCCACTAAATTTTCCCACTATACTATTATTTCCTAATCTAATCTTATATATCTAAATAAATAATTCTTTCTAAGACAGCATGCTGTCCCCACTTCAAATTTCCCTGGATCCATTGGGGCTGGACCCTGGCAATTTGATAGTCTGAACTTTTCTGTCTGTAACTGAACAGAATTCTGTGGTAGAAATGACCAATTTGATGTATAGATTTTGCATCCTCTCATTATGTTTTAGTTCTTGTGGTAAGCCAGTTGGGGTTGGAGAATTGGATCGCTAGGGGCCTATGGAATGGTTCTAGATATTGCTCTGGGCTCCTGAGCTGTAGCCTGTCATAGCCCTGCATAATTCCTGTGACTCATGATGGTTCTTACAGAGAAAGTGCTTATCAATGAATGAAGAAAAAGCTTATTATTTGTGAACACCATTTTGCTTGAACATCTATAATGGCAAACTCTACTGAAGTAGGAGCTTTTTGCCCCCAATTAATTTCTTTTTACTGTAGTTTTCTCAATTTTTTTAAAGATTCTCACATTGCAAAGAACTTACTTAATGATCTAGTAAATTTTATCAAAGGTGTGCGCAGAGGGTAAAACTTCTTAACTTTTTGCCCTGAAACTTTGGAGTGTGGTTATAAATAATTTCTTAAAGGCTATACTATCAATAGTTTTGTATTTTGAGGCAGACATTAAAGACAGAAAAAATTAAGTGTTAAAGTATGCATATTACACAAGTAAATTCTCAATTTTCTTTAAATGCATGTGTTTTACACAAACTAAAAATATTTCAGTAGTTTGGTTCACTTTTTAAGGTATCTCCTGTCTGTATGCATGATTAATTGTCTTATTCATTCCATTTAGCTAATACTTTAGTGTCTACTATATGCCAGGTAGGGGAACTACTTAAGCTTTCCCAGATCCTGTAATCTACTGACAGACAGGTATAAATAAGTAATCAGATCATTACAATTTAGGGGAAAGCACCATGGAAGCACATAGTAGATAGAGGTGACCTAACTCTGACATGGGGACGTTGGCAATGGCTTCCTCCTGAAAAAATTAGAGTTTAAAAAAAAAAAAAATTGAAGGAGCAGTGAAAATTAACCTGGTTAAGCTGATTGGATGGGAGAAGGGTTTGGACTGAGGAAATAGCTTACTCATATGCCTGGAACTGGGAACATAACATGGTTAATGGGGACGTTGGCAAGGGCTTCCTCCTGAAAAAATTAGAGTTTAAAAAAAAAAATTGAAGGAGCAGTGAAAATTAACCTGGTTAAGCTGTTTGGATGGGAGAAGGGTTTGGACTGAGGAAATAGCTTACTCATATGCCTGGAACTGGGAACATAACATGGTTATTGGAGTCTTCTTCTCAGAGATATTTATGAGAGCAAGAACTTCAAATTGTTCCTGATTGTGACATTGACAGTTTCAAAAGTATTGCAAAAACTTGGTGAATACCATCTCAGTCTTGACAGTTGTGTAGTCTGATGTCCAAAGGTAACACACCTGTCACCCAGGTGATGCCCTGCCCTTAGCTGGGGCACAAGCTTTAGCTTGTGGCAGTTTATTCTCACCCAGTGGTCAGGTTGGCTTTGAATTGATTAGTGCAGATTGATGTAGCTGGTGTATGGGTCCTCCTGGGCATAAGGGGGGAAGCCCTTGTAAATCCAAGATTACAGGACTGCTTCTGTTGGGAAGATGGAATTGATTGGTGTGAGATGTAAGAGTAAATATCAAGAAGCTTTTTGTGTTCTGGAACCTCTAATGAAAATAAATTTTAGAGGCTTATGGATCATTAGTTCTAGAGTATAATTTGATTAATCTCCCAAAAAACCAGACCATGTTTTATGATGCATAGAGCTCTGAATTTGGGAAGAGTCCAAAAGGTCTGGGTTCTAGTTCCAGCCATGTGTTTTGGGGCCAATTATTTAATAACCAGCAGCACAGCTGTTATTGTTATGTGCTACTGCCACAGTCGGGAACATCCCCCCTGGAGAAAGGAAAGGCTACCCACTCCAGTATTCTTGCCTGGAGAATTCCATGGACAGAGGAGCCTGGCGGGCTACAGTCCATGGAGTCAGGAAGAGTCATACACGACTGAGTGACTAACACTTTCACTTTTTACCGCCACAACATAGATTTGGCTGTAAGGGGCCCTAAAATACTATAGGATCAACTGTGGCTCCCCAGCTGTAGCCTTTTCTGGTCTTCATGCATCTGTCTCCCAGTGCTTCCTGGAATATATTTTGTTGTATATTGTTCAGATCGTCTTCCATCCATCATTCCAAGTCCTAGATTCTTGACTAAGTGATCAGCAATGAGAACCTACTACACTATTTTTTCCTGCCTTCCCTCTTTCATTTCATGTGCTCAGCAATTCAAAACAAAAGAGGAAAACAGTATGATATGCATTTCTCATTGGATGTGAATGCAATCTTTGGAATAGGCTGCTTGTTCCTTGTAACAAATGATAGATTCTTCACTTAATTTAACTGAAAATGAGCAGATTATTGGTATAAAGATTATTGAGATAAAAACACTTTGACTCAAGGAATATCTCTGCCATTTCACACCCATGCAATTTTGTTTTCCAGCTCTTGGCATGAACTTTGTGTTGAAAGAATCAACTTGTGTTTCTGACTGTAATGTGAGTGACGAATAGGAGAATGATTGCTCTGTTGCTGGGTAGCCACGCTCATGAAGAAGATAATTCTGAAATTCTCTTTTCATCTCTTTTATTTCCCAAATTTTTGGCCTCATTGAAAGCTCTATCTCTTAAGTGTTAAAACTTAAATATTTGAAATGTACTTTTGGAAGTATGACAGGCCAGAGCTCATAAAAATCCATGTTACTGTCTTGATGTTGGCCAGTACAATTAAGAACCTGTGCAGTGGTGTTTTCTGCACTATTTCAACACTTTTTTCCATTGTCCAGCCTCTAGTAATTCACTTTTCTGTTCTCCTTATTGATGCCAGGATGATTCCCCCTCCAGCTCTCCAACCAAAATAATAATAATAATAAAAACTCAGTTAAGTATACTTTCTGGCTAAAACCTCTCTAGCTTTGCTGCTGCTGCTGCTAAGTCGCTCCAGTTGTGTCCAACTGTGTGCGACCCCAGAGATGGCAGCCCTCTCTAGCTTTAGGGATTCTTAAACCTGGGTCTACAAATTGCAGTCAGGAAATTGGTGAACTCTCTGAATAGGTATGCAAAATTTTATGTGTAAAGGATCCAGTGTTTAGTCTAAGTCTCAAAGGCATTCTTTTTCTGCCACTTTATTTATATTTAATTGAAGAATAATTGCTTTACAGAAAGGCATTCTTGATCTACTCTAGAATATTGTAACTCTTTAATAAGAAACACACTTGTCCAACTTCACATGCAACCTCCAGCCATCATGTGATGGTCCCCTCACATTGACCTGTTCAATAGTTCTGGGCCCTTTTTTCCTCCATACATTCCTGCTTTGGGCATTGATGATCATTCTGTTGTAATGCCTTTTCTTCATCCTTGGCTTTGTCTGGTGAACTTCTATTTTACTTTCAAGATTTTATTCAAAGGCCACCTTCTCTGGAGAGATTTTATCTCCCTTATCAGGAACAAAATGTTATTCTTTCATTTGTTCACCTCTCTTATAATACTCATCACATTTCCCCCCTAAGTTTGAGGATAAGAAATGTATTCTGTTCATCTGTGTACATCCAGCCTAGAAGATGGTGCTGGCACAAAGTATAGTGAAAGTGTTAGTTGCTTAGTCATGTCCGACTCTTTCCAATCCCATGGATTGTAGCCCATCAGGCTCGTCTGTCCATGGGATTCTAGAGTGGGTTGCTATTTTCTTCTCCAGGGGATCTTCCTGACCCAGGAATCGAACCCAAGTCTCCTGCATTGCAGGCTGATTCTTTGCTGTCTGAGCCACCAGGAAAGCCCAGCCCAAAGTAAATGCTCATTAAATTTTTTTTTTAACAAATAGGCAAATGGTTGGTTGGAAAGCACCTTCTTTACTTAGATGGAATTGAGACTGCCTTACAGAGCTACAGTGCTGGAATCAACATTGCCATCTTGCTGGCAAATGGTTTATAGAATCTAGAATCAAATTGCCTGTCCTCTGGATGAGGTAGCGTGGTCTCCCATGTTAAATAATTGTACATTGATTCTCTGTTCAGCAAAAACAGGTTATAATTGATTCATCTAAGTTTCATGAAACAAAAGATTTCTGGTGTTGGAGATTGATTTCAGTACTTATAAGCTTCTCAGTAATCTTGAAGGAGGCAGAAGGCCTAGGCAGATAGAAAGATTTCCCCTAAATCAGCCTGATTAAAAAGTTCTGCATCACAGGATAGCCTTTGTCTTATATTGAAATACACTGTTTTCTCACCAAGTGACTTTGGAAGGTACGTGAATCTCTTATGAAAAGAGAGATCTGATCTGGAGTCGTGGTCCCCTGGAGATTTATATTGTGGGCATCTGATGACAACAGAGAACCCTGAAGGGTCAGTTTGATTTATTTCTGAATGCATGGATGCCAACCTGACATTATAGTACGGGTAGTTACCTAAACATATGGCCACTTCCTGACTTGTGGATCAGGAACAGAGACTGAGCAGTGGTCAGTGCAGTGATTCTTGCAATGCTCTTTTATTTTTTGTCTACTGAGAAACTGAGCACCTACCTGTGTATCTATGAGACAGAACCTTCCTTATTTCAAAGTATGTTCAATATAATCAAAACCCGCTATTTGAAAAGACTTAAAAGAGACTCTAAATTTCCTGAAATGAGATTTAATCTGATATTGAATTTTGTGCCTCTGTCCAAAGAATAATCCTTCCTCAATCCCCGTACCTGTGTGTGGATGCTACAAATTTCATGATTATAAACTTGTTACTTTAGCTTAAAGTTTGGTCCCCTCTGAAGAATGCATTGTGCTTTTTATGTAATGTGTGTTGGTTTGATGAGTTTATCAGAGTCTCCTTTTCCTGAAATTAAACACTGATGGAGGTGAGCAAAGGAACTATTATAAACATGAGGGGAAAACCAGACCCATTAAAGAAAGGAAAGAACCCCTCCTCCCCCTGGCCAACAGTTGCATTTAAGGCCATCAAAGGTAGCATTGCCTACGTCATTATTTATCCTGGAGGCCGTTTCTAACCTAATGTTAGCTTCACTGGATTTAGACAGCCTAGTTAAATGCCCTCTTATTTTGTAAGGGAATAGTATTACTTAGGGGCTTCCCTGGTAGCTCAGAGGTTAAAGCATCTGCCCGCAATGTGGGAGACCCTAGTTGATACCTGGGTCGGGAAGATCCCCTGGAGAATGAAATGGCAACCCACTCCAGTATTCTTGCCTAGAGAATCCCATGGAGGGAGGAGCCTAGTAGGCTACAGTCCACGGGTCGCAAGGAGTCGGACACGACTGAGTTTCTTCACTTCACTTCAGTATTACATAGATAACTGCTCACAGAAAAGTGGGGAAAGTGTTTACTAAGAAGTTGCATACAATTACTCAGTGGAGAGAAAATAATGACAAACTGGGATGAGAGGGCAATGAATGTTATATGGAAATCAAAGATTTAAGCGTTGAAAGGAGCTATTTTAACAGTCATTTTCTTTCTCTGCTTATCGTAGGACACCAATTATTACTTATTTGCTTCATCCTACCCCACTCCACCACACACCCACACATCAGTAACCCAAAATATCCCCAAGTGTTTTCTTTTAATGTTATTTTTGTGTTTAATCCTCATGAAGGTTAATAAAGTCTTCTCTCTCTATGTGGTATGAAAGCATAACCGATGACTTTATTGGTACAAATATATTATGGCTGCTTTGACATTTATGTTTTCAGCCCTGATAGATGAATGATTCCAATGAAAGTAAATCAATTGCACCCAGACTATGGGTATAAAGTACCGCACTGTGGATTTTCTTCCTGTCTGGCAGAGAGTGGAGGGTGAGAAATATTGAAATTTGACTTAATACTGCATGTTTTTTCTGAAAGAGAGAATTCACTTTGTTTTGTACCTTAAAGCTCGTCTGGGATTAGTGTTTGGCCTGGCGTTTAGTACCAGCATAGGGATGGGTGTCTCTAATGCTGAGGCCTCTTTGCTCTCAAAGGAGCCTAGCTGGAATGACCTCTTTTTGCTACCAACGGGTTGCATTCAATGAAAAATAGTCACAAATATGAATATTAAGAATCTTGTTAGAGATAGCATATAGAGTTTTACTAGAATCCCCATGAGTGGAAATTGTTGTCTTTCAGTTGCCTAGTCATGTCTGACTCTTTGCAACCCCATGGACTGCAGCAGCTAGACTTCCCTGCCCTCCACCGTCTCCCAGAGCTTGCTCAAACATCAGTTCAGTTCAGTTCAGTTCAGTTCAGTCGCTCAGTCGTGTCCGACTCTTTGAGATCCCATGAATTGCAGCACGCCAGGCCTCCCTGTCCATCAGCAACTCCCAGAGTTCACTCAGACTCACGTCCATCAAGTCAGTGATACCAGGGAGTTATTCCAGTTTCTGGGTTCGGTTTAAAAAGAGAAATACTTATTTATCATGTAGAAATACAAGTTTGCTTTTTGTTTGTTTTTGTTTTCTCAAAAGTAATTTGAATTTACAGTGGAGTTAAAACCAGGTGCAACTGGAAATGTCAGCTGATGTGCAAACTGACAGGTAAATTCAAGAAGTGTTATCCCTATTTTCTTTTTGTTCTGAACCCTGGAATTCCTCCCTCCCCTATATTCAGTAGTACCGTGGCTCTGATCAATCAAAGTTGGCTCTGGCCATAAATATCCAGTGTGGTGTTGGTGGTCTAGGCCGAATGGCAGCCTTCCCAGGTCCTTCCTGGAAGAAGTTGTTGCCTTCGCATTTTATATGCCTGAGAACTTCAAGATCAGTCTCACTTGTGGCATTTATCACATAGTATTAAAACTATTTGTTTGTTTTTCCATCTGAGTTTATCACTAGACAGTGAAGTCCTGAGGGCAAGGGCTGTATTTATCTATCTTTGTATCTTCATCACCAATTTTGATGCATAACACAGAGACATCTTTTAGTAAATATCTGAAAAATGCACTAAAATTGTAGAAGATGTTTAGAATTTAACAGAAGCAGTCACAGAGGTGGAAAATAAATGTATAGTCACCAGGGGACTAGGAGAGGAGAGACACATTGGGAGACTGGGGTTGACATATGTGTGCTAAGTTGCTTTAGACATGTCCAGCTCTTTGGGACCCTATGGACTGTAGCCTGCCAGGCTCCTCCATCCATGGGATTCTCAAGGCAAGAGTTACTGGAGTGGGTTGCCATGCCCTCTTTTTTTTTTTTTTTTTTGATTTTTCTCTCTTCGAATTTAATGAGTTTACATCAAAAAATTAGGTAGTCATCTTACATTTACGGAATAAAAATCTTTTTAAAAAAAAAACAATATAAAGAGTGAGCAGATTTTAGCCAAGTTTACATTTCGTTATAGTTTTTAACAATTCATCTCATCATATTGCAATGTGCAAATGCATTTGCAGCACCCATTACAATCATGAAACTAAATTTAAGGAAGTACAGTGCTACTAGTGGCCCTCAGAAGAAGCTCATTGCCTTCTACTAAAAACTCTATGGTATATAAGCCTTACATAATAATGCTGCTTAACCATTTGTCACAAGAACCATCATCAAAGTTTTCTGGAAATGAGTTCACACATGAATTAAATATTTAAAAGGTGAAATGTTCCGTATTTTAACTTTAGTGAGATCTTCCTTTTTCATTAAGAAACACTTTATAGTTTTAAAGCAAAAGCTGATAAGAGTCCAGATAACTAAAACTGTACTCCTGAGTTCAAACTTACAGATAAGTCTTTTGTAAATAGTTCTCAATAAAATATCCTCCCTCCCCAGCCCCCTTGCCCCAAATCTTGAATTTTTTTCTTACAAAACTTTGGTCAAGAGTATAAATATTTCCAGGCAGATATGTATGCCATACAATAGCAAGAACAGTAAAGCCCAACTAATGACTTTAGGTTTTAGAAAGAGAAGGCAATTAAAATGTACTCAAAGTTACATTAAGAAAAGCTTTCACTGGGTAATATTGAAACAGTCACAAAGGTTAAGAAAATACTGATATCAAAGTACAAATGACTACAATGTTAAAATAGACAAAAATTACTATACAAGAGCCTCTTTTAAAATTAAAAATAAAGAACACAACACATGAGTCAGGATCGCTTTCCTGTTCTACTCATGAATTTTAGTCTTTATATTCATAGGGTCGGTTATGTTGACATCTAGGAGAGTTTCTCATGACATCTGATGGAGTCTCTTTCCAGATTCAGGCGATGGGTCTTCCCTACGGAGCTTCTTGACTTGGTCACATGTTGGTCACTGTACGATTTCAAAGTAGTGCAGTATCGCCATGATGTGCTGGGGCATGAAGACGTATCCTGTGTAGAGAGCCATCCCCACGACGGAAACCAGCATGGAATTGAACACAGTCCGCTCCCAGGGCTCCAGCATGTAGAGCGCCGTGACCAGCAGGTACTGGTAGTAGAACCAGGACATCTGCTTCCAGGCCCGCGCCCGCGCCATCCCCGCCACGCGCCTCCCGCGTTGCAGCCAAACGTCAGTCTCCCCAAACCATTTTTATCACGACCACCAGTGGTCACTTTGCTACTAATTCCTTTCAATGCATTTCATTCTTATCTTATTGAACTGTTTTACCTAATTTCAGCTTCTTATCATTTGTTTAGCCTAGTAGATAGTTTTCTATCTCTTCATTTTCCTCCTTTTCATTTTTTAAGGGTTTCTCTTGTAATATATATATATATGTCTGTGTGTGTGTGTATATATATATATATGTATATATACATATATGTGTGTGTATGTATACAAAGTTGAATTTTTTTAACCCAATCAATCTTTTGGGTGTTGGGGAAGGCAGCCTGCTTGGCTTACAGGATCTTAGTTCCCAACCAGGGATTGGATCCGGGCTCTCTGCAGTGGAAATGAGGAGTCCTAACCACTGAACCCACAGGGAATTCCCCAATCCATATTTTAATAGATTAATTAGCTGTTTCCATCTATTATTATCACTGGCACTTTTAGATATGTTTCTGCCATCTTGTTTTGTGTTTTCTCTTTGAAATGTTTTTTAGATTCCCACCCCTCCCCCACTTTCCCCCTTTTCTTGCCTTTTGTTTTCTTATTCATTTTTACCTCTTCTAAGGGTTGGGAGGTTATACATTCCATGTCCGTTCTTCCAGGGGTTTATCTTACAGGTTTTATCATTTTGTTGTGGAAATTTTCAGTTATGTACAAAAGTAAACAGCATAATGAATTTCTATGTACCATCATTCAGCTTAAACCATTATCTAATCTTCTATTATTTACACCTGTGCCCCACTTCCCCCATGGACCTCTGGATTATACCAAAAGAAATTCAAGATACCATAACACTTTATATATTTTTAAAATAAAACATCTTTATAAGGTTTCTTTTTAAAAATGACTACTGTTATTCCACTACAAAAGTAACAATAATTCCTTAATATCATTAAGAAATAGTCAATGTCTATGTTGCCCTGCTTATCTTAAATTTTTTTCATAGTGCCTTTGTTTGAATTTGAGTCAAAATAATGTCCATACTTTGCAATTGGTTGGCATGCTTCTTAAGTCTCTTTTAATCTACAGATTCCTCACTCCCCTCTTTTTCCTCTTGAAATTAAAAATCAGAGTTGTTTGTCCAACACCTTTCCCAAGTCTTCCTGATTACATTCTTGTAGAGTCACTGATCCCTGCATTTCCTGTAAATTAGTTAGATCTAGGAGCTTAATCAGATTTGGGTTCATATTTTATCAAGATTAATTCATAAGTAGTGGTGTATACCTACATCACATAAAGTCTGACTATCCCTATTTTGTGATTATGGCAGCACTGATAAGCATTACCTAGACCCATTAACATATTAACTCTCTGGTTCCTTCTCACTCATTAGTGAAACAGTTTCTCTAGAGAGAAAATTACCTTTTCTAATTATTCAGTGACCTTGAAAAAGTGAAAGTGAAGTCGCTCAGTTGTATCGATTATTTGCAACCCCATGGACTGTAGCCTACCAGGTTCCTCTATCCATGGGATTTTCCAGGCAAGAGTACTGGAGTGGGTTGCCATTTCCTTCTCCAGGAGATCTTCCCTACGCAGGAACTGAACCCGGGTCTCCACATTGTAGGCAGATATTTTACCATCTGAGCCACCAGGAAAGTCATAGTGACCTTGAGGTACAGTTCATATAAGGAGGTCAGGGACTTAATTCTTTCCTATAATTTCTCAGTTTTCAAAATAATAAGTTGAGTATCTAGAATAAAAAGTAAATGATGATTGAGGAAGACTTCCTTGATATTTTATTCTGAGAAGAGGAGAGAATAAAGTGAGTTGATCTGGGATGGTCTATTTCAGGGGCTGGTAGGGAGACACCAGGAAATAACTACTCCCAAAAAGCAGAGGTTGGGAAATGGCAACCTGAAAACTTGTCTTTACTGCTGAGTGTGGGAGTAACTTGTGAGTCAAGAGTACCTTGAGGGAATAGAGACAGGAAGCCCGTATCTGGGCAGCTTGGGGGCTGGGTCAGAGCAGCATACACCGCCAGAGAAAGCAGGTCAGGGTGCCCTGAGGACCCAGGGAGTGAAGAAGAGTTACACAAATGGAGTTCTGGATTATTGTGTGCTTAGTCTATGCCAGATGGAGACTGGAAATACTCTCCTTACAAGCTGACAACAAGCCAGGAAGTTTCCTAAGAAACACAGCACGGGATGGGTAACATTTAGCTTATGCCGCATTTCTTCTAGCAAGGCAATAAAATCAATGACACTGGTGCCCATGTGTTCTGTTTATTGCCTTTGTTAACCACGTCTTGACTCTTTACAAGGATCAATTTATTATTCTGTGGTCTTCCCCTGGACACAAGAAAAGACTTCAGTATTGAGACATGAGCTTAAGTACCTCCTAGTAACCACTCCTCTCATCCTCCTGTCTCTCACTATCCTCTGGCCCTTTCCTCTCCCCTCTCCCCACCCAGCTGTCCTCGGTAAACAAACACTGTTTGGGAAAGATTGAGAAGGAACTTCTTCCCAGAAATACCAGCATCTTTTTAAAGGGGACTCTTGAAGGCTACCCCATCCTGCTCTCCAAAGAGAATGAGCAAATAAAAATGGCACCAGCTGCAGAAACACGGCCAACCCCTGGCTTCCAGTGACCTTGAGTTCCAAACCTGTGAGTTTTGGCTTTTTCCCTGCCTTCAGCTTTCTGAACCCGTCCAGCTCAGCATTAGGTAATCTCTGTGATGATGGCTGACTCATCTGGGAATGCAGTTTTCCTGGAGGTTTGCTTTGCTCAGATAACACACCTTAGGGGGCGGGGAACAACAAAAACTGGTTAATAGAGGCTTCTACCCCTGGATATTGAAGAATGTTGCTGGCATCCATGTTCTGGAACCAACTTGTGGGATATAAAGTTGTTATTTAGTCGATAAGTCATGTCCAACTCTTTTGCAACCCCATGGACTGTATAGCCTGCCAGGCTCCTCTGCTCAGCGAGAATACTGGAGTGGATTGTCATTTCCTTCTCCAGGGGATCCTCCCAACCCAGGGATGGAACCAGAGTCTTCTACATTGGCGGGCAGATTATTTTTTACCACAGTCACCTGGGAAGCCCCGGACATAAGGTGAAGAATCCAAAAACCATGGGGCAGGAAGGTTACAATACTTAAAGCCAGAAGCTGAGTGGTATGGCACTAAAGGAGAGGACTTCCGTGCTGGTACAGTGGATGAGAGGCCACCTGCCAACGCACAGGACGCAGGTTCAGCCCCTGGGCCAGGAAGTTTTCACTTGCTAGAGGGGAAACTACTGAGTCCATGCTGCAGAGCCTTCTAGCTTCAGCTACTGAGCCCACGTGCTGCAACTACTGAAGCCCACGTGCTTAGGGCCCATGCTCAGTAACAAGAGAAGCCACCACAACTAGGGAAGGGCGCCCACTCGCCACAACTAGAGAAAGTCTGCACACAGCAAAGAAGATCCAGTGCAACCAAAAATAAAAATAGAAATAAATAAATACTTTTTAAAAAAAAACAAAGAGAATCCCTCATTTGCCATTCACAGCCGAGGACCTTCAAGCCAGATTGCCCTCAAAGGTAAGATCTGTGCGAGCAGGGACTTTGCCTTAGTTGTACTTTTGGTGCCTAATACTGTTACTAAATGGATAAATGAACAAGGGCTTGCACATAGGTTACACATTTCTTTATTTTGAGTGTTCTGATCTGTAAACATAGCCTGAGATAACAAGTCCTAGGCTTGTTGTGAGGATGAAACATGGTGAAATACATGCATTGCTTAACTGGGACCTTGCCCATAGTGAGCACTTCTCACCAAAAGCCCTAGGAAAAGATTGGGTGATTTTTAGGACCTGAGAATAGCACCCATAATAATAAAGGTCACCTAGATAAGTTAAATCACCTTCTACAAAGTCTTTTTCCCCCTTTATCTCATTAAATCCTCACAACTATCCTAGTAAGTCTTGGGAAAGCAAATATTTTGCTCATTTGACAGATAGGGAAACAAGTGTAGAGAATCAGAGAGAGATCTTGTAATCTGTGTAAGATCTCAGATCTAGTTAGCAGTAGAACTAGATTCCAGGCTATGGAAAAAAAAACCACATCCCATGTTTTTGTTCCCATTGTACTTAAGTGAGTTAGACGCCACAGGAAGAAAAAGCTCCTTTTCTAGAACAAATTACATTGAAGCTATACACAAATTATTCCTATTCATTGATTCATCTATTTGATTTCATTGAAGCAGGTCTATGATTCAAAAGATGGCCATGTGGCAGCCTGAATGGGAGGGGAGTTTAAGGGAGAATACATACATGTAAATGTATGGCTGAGTCCCTTTGCTGTCCACCTGGAATCATCACAGCATTGTTAACTGGCTATACTCCACTATAAAATCTAAATCTCCTGACTCATCCTCAACCCTAGTCTGCAGAGTTAATCTCTGCTAACAGTTTTTTCTGCATATAATTAAGAAATACATGCATATACACATTTTTGGTTTTTTTTTTTAACATAAATGAGATCATACTAAACATACTCTTCTTCACCTTGCTTTCTACAAATCTATAGTAATCATGGACATCCTTCCATAACAGTATAATCTAGACAATAAAATGCAACATATACTATTTTAAATAAATAATTTGATGAGTTTTGACAAGTGTACATAGTCATATAACCACAACCACAGTCAAGATGAAGAGTAACTCTATCACCTTAAAAATTCCCTCCTGCCCCTTTGAAGTTGAGTCCTACTCATCTCCTGCCCAAGGCTGTTTTTTCTGTTGTTGTTGTTCGGGTTTGCAGGAGGATTTTGTTTTCGGTATTTTTGTTTGAATTTTAGATTTCCTTTATCTTAAACTTCATATAAATGAAATTATGCAGAATTAATCTTTCGAACCTGGCTTCTTTTGCTCATTGAAGTATTTTTGGAAGTTCATACTTGTTGCTCTATCAGTAATTCATTTCTTTGTATCCCTGATTAGCCTCATAGAGTTGCACCACAGTGCACCCATTCAGTGTCAGTGAATGACTGGGCTGCTTCCTGTTCAGAACTGTTATGAATGAAGCTGTAGGAACATTTGTGTACAGATCTTTGTATGGATACAGTGTTTTCCTTTCTCTTGGATAAATACCCAGGAAGGATTCATACGGTAAATATATATAGTTCAGTTGATTTTGAAGATGGCCAAAATGTTTTCCAAAGTGTTTACATGTCTTACTTTCTCACTGAGAGTTCCAGTTGCTCCACATTCTTGCCAGGACTTGGTATTGTCACTCTTTAATTTTAGACTTCAAAGAAGTATGTAGTGGTATTTCACTGTGACTTTTTTTTTTTCCTCTTTTTGGCCACATGGCGGCATGTGTGATCTTAGTTCCCCAACTAGGTATCAACCCATGTCCCCTGCAGTGGAAGCACGAAGTCCTGACCACTGAAGCACCAGGGATGACCCTCACTGTGATTTTTCTAATTTGCATTTCCCTTGTAACTGATGATGCTGAGCATATTTTCATGTGCTTATTGGCCATGACGATATCTTCTTTTGTGAAGTGTCTGCAAATCTTTTATCCATTTTTATTAGCTTATTTGGTTTCTTACTATTTAAGTTGTAAGATATCTTTATGTATTCTGTATACAATCTTTCATTAGAGATAGGTATTGCAAATATTTTCTCTCAGCCTGTTTTCATTTTGAGTAGAACATTTTAATTTGATGAAATATAGTTTATCAAAATTTTATTTTACAGTTTATGTTCTTTCAGTCTAATCTAAGAAATCTTTGCCTACTCCAAAGTCAAGATGATTTTCTCCTTTGTTCTCTCCCAGAGTTTTTATGTAGTTAGCTTTTATATTTAAGTCGGGATCCATTTTGAGTTAACTTAATGGCAACCCACTTCAGTATTCTTGCCTGGAGAATCCCATGGACGGAGAAGCCTAATAGGCTACAGTCCATGGGGTCGCAGAGTCGGACACGACTGAGCGACTTCACTTCACTTGTGTATGTAGTATGGAATAACAGGGCTCCCCAGGTGGCGCTAGTTGTCAAGAATCCGCCTGCAACGCGGGAGATGTAAGAGACATAGGTCCAATCCCTGGGTTTGATCCCTGGGTTGGGAAGATCCCCTAGAGGAGAGCATGACAACCTACTCCAGTATTCTTGCCTGGAGAATTCCATGGACAGAGGAACCTGGAGAGCTATAGTCCACTGGGTCCCAAAGAGTCGGACACAACTGAAGCAAGTTAGCATGCACACGAGATAAAAGCTTAAATTTATCCTTTTGCATATGGATTCCAATTAAAAATATTATCCTTTCCCTATTGAATCTTAGAATCTTAGTTAAAAAAAAAAAAAAGTTTTGCCAAGAAAATGCACTGGTCATAGCAAACACCCTCTTCCAACAACACAAGAGAAGACTCTACACATGGACATCACCAGATGGTCAACACCGAACTCAGATTGATTATATTCTTTGCAGCCAAAGATGGAGAAGCTCTATACAGTCAACAAAAACAAGACCAGGAGCTGACTGTGGCTCAGATCATGAGCTCCTTATTGCCAGATTCGGATTGAAATTGAAGAAGGTAGGGAAAACCACTAGACCATTCAGGTATGACCTCAATCAAATCCCTTATGATTATACAGTGGAAGTGAGAAATAGATTTAAAGGCCTAGATCTGATAGATAGAGTGCCTGATGAACTATGGAATGAGATTGGTGACATTGTACAGGAGACAGGGATCAAGACCATCCCAGTGGCAAAGAAATGCAAAAAAGCAAAATGGCTGTCTGGGGAGGCTTACAAATAGCTGTGAAAAAAAGAGAGGTGAAAAGCAAAGGACGAAAGGAAAGATATAAGCATCTGAATGCAGAGTTCCAAAGAATAGCAAGAAGAGATAAGAAAGCCTTCTTCAGCGATCAATGCAAAGAAATAGAGGAAAAGAACAGAATGGGAAAGACTAGAGATCTCTTCAAGAAAATTAGAGATGCCAAGGGAACATTTCATGCAAAGATGGACTCGATAAAGGACAGAAATGGTATGGATCTAACAGAAGCAGAAGATATTAAGAAGAGGTGGCAAGAATACACAGAAGAACTGTACAAAAAAGATCTTCACGACCCAGATAATCATGATGGTGTGATCATTCATCTAGAGCCAGACATCTTGGAATGTGAAGTCAAGTGGGCCTTAGAAAGCATCACTACGAACAAAGCTAGTGGAGGTGATGGAATTCCAGTTGAGCTATTTCAAATCCTGAAAGATGATGCTGTGAAAGTGCTATACTCAATATGCCAGCAAATTTGGAAAAAGGTCAGTTTTTATTCCAATCCCAAAGAAAGGCAATGCCAAAGAATGCTCAAACTACCACACAATTGCACTCATCTCACATGCTAGTAAAGTAATGCTCAAGATCTTATAGAACACCCAAAATAGATGTCCTTTTCATCATAGGAAATTGGAATGCAAAGTAAGAAGTGAAGCGATACTTGTAGTAACAGGCAAATTTGGCCTTGGAGTACAAAATGAAACAGGGAAGAGGCTAACAGAGTTTTGCTAAGACAATGCATTGGTCATAGCAAACACCCTCTTTCAACAACACAAGAGAAGACTCTACACATGGACATCACCAGATTGTCAATGCTGAAATCAGATTGTTATATTCTTTGCAACCAAAAATGGAGAAGCTCTATTCAGTGAGCAAAAACAAGACTGAGAGCTGACTGTGGCTCAGATCATGAACTCTTTATTGCCAAATTCAGACTTAAATTGAAGAAAGTAGGGAAAACCACTAGACCATTCAGGTATGACCTAAATTAAATCCCTTATGATTATACAGTGGAAGTGACAAATAGATTCAAGGGATTAGATCTGGTAGAGTGCCTGAAGAACTATGGATGGAGGTTCATGACATTGTACAGGAGGGAGTGATCAAGATCATTCCCAAGAAAAAGAAATACAAAAAGGCAAAATGATTGTCTGAGGAGGCCTTACAAATAGTTGTGAAAAGAAGAGAAGCAGAAAGCAAAAGAGAAAAGGAAAGATATACCCATTTGAATGCAGAGTTTCAAAGAATAGCAAGGAGAGATAAGAAAGCCTTCCTCAGTGATCTGTGCAAAGAAACAGAGGGAAACAATACAATAGGAAAGACCAGAGATCTCTTCAAGGAAATTAGAGATACCAAGGGAAGATTTCATGCAAAGATGGGCACAATAAAGGACAGAAAAAGTATGGACCTAACAGAAGCAGAAGATATTAAGAAGAGGTGACAAGAATACACAGAAGAACTATACAAAAAAGATTTTTATGACCCAGATAACCATGATGGTGAGACCACTCACCTAGAGCCAGACATCCTGGAATGTGAATTCAAGTGGGCCTTAGGAAGGAAGCATCACTACAAACAAGGTTAGTTGAGGTGATGGAATTCCAGTTGAACTAATTTAAAATCCTAAAAGACATTGTTGTGAAAGTGTTGCACTCAATATGCCAGCAAATTTGGAAAACTCAGCAGTGGCCACAGGACTGGAGAAGGTCAGTTTTCAAAATGAAGTAGGGCAAAGGCTAACATCCAATACCCACATCCAAGGGAAAGGAGAAGCCCCAGCAAGATGGTAGGAGGGGCGAGATCACGTTTAGAATCAAACCGCATACCTGCCAGAGATGCTCGGAAGGCTCAACAAAACCTTGTGCACACCATCTTCTTCTTCTTAATCTCGAAGAAAGGGAATGCTAAAGAATGTTCAAACTACTGCACAATTGTACTCATCTCACAAGCTAGCAAAGTAGTGCTCAAAATTCTTCAAGCCAGCCTTCAATAGTACATGAACTGTGAACCTCGAAATGTTCAAGCTAGATTTAGAAAAGGCAGAGGAACCAGAGATCAAATTGCCAACATCTGTTGGATCATTGAGAAAGCAAGAGAGTTCCAGAAAAGCATCTACTTCTGCTTTATTGACTAAACCAAAGGCTTTGATTGTGTGGATCAGAGCAAACTGTGGAAAATTCTGAAAGAGATGGGAATACCAGACCACCTTACCTGCCTCCTGAAAAATCTGTATGCAGGTCAAGAAGCAACAGTTAGAACCAGACATGGAACAACAGACTGGTTCCATATAGGGAAAGGAGTATGTCAAAGCTGCACATTGTCACCCTGCTTACTTAACTTATATTCAGAGTACATCATGAGAAATGTTGGGCTGGATGAAGCACAAGCTGGAATCAAGATTGCTGGGAGAAGTATCAATAACCTCAGATATGCAGATGACACCACCTTTATGGCAGAAAGTGAAGAACTAAAGAGCCTCTTGATGAAAGTGAAAGAGGATAGTGAAAAAGTTGGCTTAAAGCTCAATATTCAGAAAACTAAGATTGTGTCATCTGATCCCATCACTTCATGGTAAATAGATGGGGAAACAGTGTAAACAGTGAGAGACTTTATTTTGGGGGCTCCAAAATCCTTGCAAATGGTGATTGCAGCTATGAAATTAAAAGACATTTGCTCCTTGGAAGGAAAGTTATGACCAACCTAGACAGCAGACATTACTTTACCAACAAAGGTCCATCTAGTCAAAGCTGTGGTTTTTCCTGTAGTCATGTATGGATGTGAGAGTTGGACTATAGGGAAAGCTGAGTGCTGAAGATGCTTTTGAGCTGTGGTGTTGGAGAAGACTTTTGAGAGTCCCTTGGACTGCAAGGAGAAAAAGCAGTCCATCCTAAAGCCAATCAGTCCTGAATATTCATTGGAAGGACTGATGCTGAAGCCGAAACTCCAATAATTTGGCCACCTGATGGGAAGAACTGACTCATTGGAAAAGACCCCGATGCTGGGAAAAATTGAAGGCAGGAAGAGAAGGGGACAGCAGAGGATGAGATGGTTGGATGGCATCACCAACTCGATTGACATGAGTTTTAGCAAGCTCCAGGAGTTGGTGAAGGACAGGGATGCTTGGTGTGCTGCAGTCCATGGGATCACAAAGATTCGGACACAACTGAGTTACTGCACTGAATTGGACACAGAGGCAGGGAGAGGGTGAGATATTAAAGGGGTATTGTGAGGCCTTGCTCAGGGCCTCAGCAAGGGAGGGGTTACTATAGAGCCAGAGCCAGGCTGGCTGGGGCTCTTGACTGTGAAGGGGCTGTAACTGCTGTCCTGCAGGCCTCCTGGAGCAAGACCCATGGAAGAATGTCCGGCTTCCCCCTTCCTCCCACCCTTCTGTCTCAGCCAACACCACCCAATGGCTGAAACTTAAGACAGCCTGTTGACAAGGGATCATGGGAAATGTAGTTTTGAGTACAGACTAGGGTGTTGGGGATGGGTCTGAGTAAAGCAGTGTTTGTCTGAGTTCATGCCTGTAGACGATTCCCTGCCTGGGGGACTTTGTGTTGGTCCCAGTTTTTTCTCCTATGAGTCTTCTTGTGCGTGTCACTCAGTTCACATGTACCAGGTGCAAGTGCTTCTCTAAACAGTGTTTTCTAAACTTGCTGACCACCATGTCTTCATAGTGACCCAGGGCACACACACACACACACACACATACAACTGAAACCAGTGTTTATGAAGCAACAGTTACCCTAGAGTGTACAATGTGTGCTCATATTTTCTACCCTATTTTCTATTATTATTGTTGTTGTTCTTACCATCACCATCATCATCACCATCACCATCATCACAACCATCATCATCAGTACCATCAACATCATCACCATCACCACCACCACCACACCATCAACATCATAGCTATCATCATCATCATCAGCAGTAGCGGCACCACCACCACCACCACCACTCTCATCATCACCATCATCGCCATCACGATCACCATCATCACCCTCATCACCACCACCATCACCATCACCACCATCACAACTATTACCATCACCATCAACATTATAGCTATCATCATCACCATCAGCACCACCACCACCACCACTATCACCACCATCATCATCAACGTCATAACCATCGCCATCATCACCATCACCACCATCATAACCATCATTGTCATCACCATCACCATCACATCTGTCACCATCACCACCATCATCACCATCACCATCATCATCACCATTACCATCATCACCACCACCACCACCATCACCACCATCATCATCACCACCACCATCACCACTGTTACCACCAGCACAATCACCACCATAATCACCATCACCACTACCATCACCATCACATTTGTCACCATTACCACCATCATCACCATTACCACCATCATCACCATCACCACCATCAATATCATCGCCACCATCACCATCATCACCACGACCATCATCAGCGTCATGATCACCCCCATCACCATCACCACCACCACCACAACCATCACCACCGTCATCACCACTGTCACCACCAGCACCATCACCACCACCATCACCATCACATCTGTCACCGTCACCACCATCATCATCATCACCACCATCACCACCACCATAAACATCACCACTATCATCATCACCAGTCTTTATCATCACTGCTTGTGTCCTCTGAAACTGATTTCCTCACTCACTTTGATGGTATACAATTTGAAAAACGCTGCTCCAGAGTATGTGTCTAAGAATGACATTGTGGCATGATGTAGCATGTATGTTTATCTTTAATTCTATTGGGAAATGTCAAATAGTTTTCCAAAGCAGAACCACCCCACACATCCATCAGCAGTGCAGAAGAGTTCCAATTATTTCCCATCCTTAACAACATGTGGTGAGTACATAGTGGAATCTCATAGTAGGTTTTATTTGCATTGTTTACTAATGGGAAAGAGCAATTTTTCATTTCTTTATGAGCCATTCCTACATCTTTTCTATGACATTTGTTTTTGAGTTTCTTTTGTGTCATTTGATTTTCTCTTTTTAAAGTTTGTAGATGTTCTTTATACATTCAGGATATTAATCCTTTGTGGCAATGTCTTTTCATGGTTTTCAGCTTTTTTCACTTTCATTCATGTGTCTTTATATGAATAGGTTTTTTTACTTTAATGTAATTTTATGTATCAATCTTGTAATTTATGGATCAATGTTTTGTGTTGTAAGAAATCTCTACTTCCCTTATGATCATTTAAAAAATCTTCTAAATATTCAGTTTAAAATAATTTTCCTTTCATATTTACATTCCTTTAATGTATCTGGAATGTGCATTACCAACTCAATGGACATGAGCTTGAGAAAACTCTGCGAGATGGTGAAGGATAGGGGAGCCTGATGTGCTGCAGTCCATGGAATCACAGAGAGTCAGTCACAGTTTGACTTAGCAACTGAACAACAATTGTTTTTGAATCACATTCCAAGAGAAGTCAGTTTCCTTCTTAACTGCATAGATACAAACATTCCTGCACCCTTTGTAAGGCCCATCATTAGCCGCTGAGTTGTACCTTATCTGTGAGGGTGGGCTTCAGGGCTTTCTACTCTGTTTGGGTAATCTCTTTGTCTATTCCTCTGCTGTTACTACACTGTCTTAACTATTGAATCTTTTAATACATCTTGATACCTAGCAGGGCAAATTCCCCACTTGGTTCTTCTAGATATCTTAATAAATCACGGCCATTTGTTCTTCTGTGCAAATCTTGATTCAGTTTGTGAAGTTCCAAAAAAAGAAAAAAAACCTCTGGCACTTTATTTGAATTACATTGAGCCTGAACATCTTTACGAAGCTTTAGTCTTCCTGTTCATGAACGTGATATTTCTCACCATTTGTGAATGTCTTCTTTAATGAATTTCCAGGGGAAAGGGATCCCCAGTATTTATTCAACAGCTTGAGAGGGCTTATGGGGTGGGTACAAGGGCATGTTAATTGCTCGGCACTTGCAGAGGCAGCCTCAAGTTGAGAGACACGGGTGCTGGTGTTGAATTGCAGTAGCCTGTGCTGAGGTAAGGGGATACAGGGACACCGCAGCATCTGCTACTTGCCAGGAGCAGGATTTTAACAAAGAAATTCCTATAACTGCAAGAAAAAACCACTTGTTCCAAGCCCACCCCTTTGCTACTGTGAGCTTTTATTTTTCCACAAGTGGACGCAAATCAAACATTTCATTAGTCACATTTTCAAAATGACCATCTAGAAGACAATAGTCTTGTTTGCCCACTATGGCTGTGCCACCCAGTGCTTGGTGTGCTGAGCTGAATGGTGTCTCCACAAAATTTGTGTCCTCCCAGAATCTCAGTACAGGGCCCTGTTGGGAAATGGGGTCCTTGCAGATGTAACTAGTTTCTTGGTGGCTCAGATGGTAAAGAATCTGCCTGCAATGCAGGAGACTCGGGTTCAATTCCTGGGTCAGGAAGATCCTCTGGAGAAGGGCATGGAAACCAATTCCAGTATTCTTGCCCAGAGAATCCTATGGACAGAGGAAGCCTGGCAGGCTACAGTCCATGGGGTTGCAAAGAGTTGGACATGACTGAGCAACTAACACTGTCACTTTCAAGGTGAGGTCACACTGGAGTGGGAGGCCTAAACCCCACAGGACTGGTATCCTTGTGAGAAGAAAGGAAGGGACACTGAGAAACACATGGGGAGGAGAGCCTTGAGAGGGACTGGAGTGATGCATCTGAAGCCATGGCAACACGGATCCAAGAGGGAGGCCTGGAAAGATTCTCCTTCACAGCCACAGAGGGAACCTGCCCTGCCAGGGCACCCCAGGCCTGGCCACCCCAGCCCACCCGACACCACCCCAGGCCTAGTCCACGGCTCTGCCATCGGAGTCCGGTCAGCATCACTCTGGAAGGCCAGCAGCTCGGGGTGGGGTGAGATGATGGTCAGCATCTGGGCTTCTCTGGCATCTCAGGGAGGGAATGGAGCTAGATGGAGCTGCCCGCTTCCACCACCCCCTCCCCACGTTTCCTCCAACAGCACTTGTTGAAGCACTGTGCTCCCAGCCCCCAGGTTCTTGCCCAACAGCCCAACCATGAGCCAGATGTCAGTGGGAGGGATTTGAGAGTGGGCAGACACAGTGGCCACTGGCCGGGCTAAGGGCATCTCCCAGGTCCTTCCACCCTCAGCAGGCGTTGCAGGAAAACCACTTCTCTACACACAGCCCTTCTGACACCAAATGTGCAGGTTCCCCGCTGGGCAGTGCTGACATTAAGCACCCAGATTCAGAGCAGACCCCACAAGGTAAGGGTTCAGTCCCTGAGGACTGACCCCCAAAAGCCAGGTGTCAGGATGCAGTCCCTCCTGGGTGCTCACTCTTCCGTCCAACTTGGTTACAGATCAGAGGCTCCCACAAACCCCTCTTTCAATAATTTGCTAGAACGGCTCACAGAACACAGGGAAGCAGTGTACTTACTGTTGGTGGTTTATTATAAAAGACACAATTGAACAGCAGATAAAGGGGTCGAGCAGGGTGCTGAGAAAGGAGCTCCATCCCCACGGCCTGGGGCACATCAGCCGCCTAGCAGGACTGGGTGCTTACCAAGCCAGACCCTCTCTGAGCTCTGAACTTTCATGTGCAGTTTCTAGGGGAGCTCCAGTACGAAGCACAGCTGATTAAATCACTGGCCATCGCTGATTAACATTAACACCACCTCTAGCCCCTCTCCCCACCCTAGGCCTTTGCCCAGCTTCTAATCCGGTGGTTGGTTCCTCTGGCAACCAGCCCCATCCTCCCAGAGTCGCTTCATTAGCATAAACTCAGGGGTGGATGAAAGCACTTCTCATGAAAAAGAAAAGATCCCATGTCACCCCGCCCCACCACTCAGGGAATTCCATGGGTTTGAGAAAGCTCTGTATCAGAACCAAATGTCACAGGTGTCACAAAACCCTTTGAGACAAAGTCTCCATGACGTTCTGGGTCCATTTCCAATGGGCTTTTGTCTTGGCCCTAGGTATACCATGTTGGAACCCTCGGCCCAGCTGTGGGGGTCTCCTGCCTGCCCCATCCTCAGTACCCCTCCTTTTCTGCGGCTTGACTGGGAGCACTAGAAGTTCTCAAGGTGGTTCCTGCTCAGGGTCCTCCCATCTGAGTCTCAGCAGGAGCAAAGCTAAAGTTGTCTTTTACCCGTTATTTTTGAAGTTTAAATAAAGCTTACTAATTTTGACTACCACCACCACCAATGACTGGAGAAGGGCACAGCAACCCACTCCAGTATTCTGGCCAGGAGAATCCCATGGAGAGAGGAGTCAGCTAGGCTATAGTCCATGGGGTCACACAGTGTTGGACATGACTGAAGCAATTTAGCACATGCCACCAACGGTTGTAATCTCAGTTAACTGCTATTTGCTGTGTGCTCCCAACCAGGGTGCAGACGAAGAGAGCTGACATCCCAGCTGTCTCTACTGAAGTGCTTTTAATAGCATTATTGACTTGTAATGGTCACACAGTAAGCTGGAGATAAAGTGTGCATTGGCTGTGTGTGTACCCCTGGGAATCCATCACCACTATCCACACAGTGAACAAATAAATCGGTATGTGACTGGCAGAGGTGTCCTGGCCCATTGTCATCTGTGCTCCCTGTACCCGCCCCGCCCAGCCCAGGCCCTGGTCCAACCTGTGGTCCTCCCAGGACTCCACATGGATGAAGCCATAGTGTGTACTTCCTGTCTGGATTCTTTCTCCTGGCATGATTTTGTGACGTTTACTGCATTTAGTACAGATCAGTAACTAATTCCATTTTATTGCAGGGTGGTGCTCCTCTGCAGAGAAGTTCTCCCCAACAACTGATAGGCACGGAGCATCTCCTTCACTCCCACAGCTCGTACGCTGCATCTCTCTGCATTCGCCTCCAACCTGCCTTATGCCCCTGGCCTATATTCTTCTTCTCAGAAAGTATTATTGGGGGAGGGTTCAATAAATATCAATTAAGTCTAGGTAGCTGATGTATTGTTCATGTCTTTGTGCCCTTACTGATTTTTCTAACCCTAACCCTAATTACTGAGTATTGTTGACATCAACCACAGTTGGGAATCTGTTTCTCCTTCCACCCTTTTAAGTTTTGCTTCCTGTATTTGAAGACGATTGTTTAGGAGCCTGCTCATCCATGACTGTGAGCTCACAAAACTGACTCCTTCATCTTTACTTACTATCCCACTTTATCTCTGATAATATTCCTTCTTCTAAAGTCTTGCTCCTCAGAAGAAAAGCTAGACAGTGTATTATTGCTGACAAAGGTCCATCTAGTCAAAGCTATGGTTTTTTCTAGTAGTCTTATATGGATGTGAGAGTTGGACCATAAAGAAAGCTGAGCACAGAATTGATGCTTTTGAACTGTGGTGTTGGAGAAGCTTAAAGCTCAACATTCAGAAAACGAAGATCATGGCATCTGGCCCCATCACTTCATGGGAAATAGATGGGAAAACAGTAGAAAAAGGGTCAGACTTTGTTTTTTTGGGCTCCAAAATCACTGCAGATGGTGACTGCAGCCATGAAATGAAAAGACGCTTCCTCCTTGGAAGAAAAGTTATGACCAACCTAGATAGTATATTCAAAAGCAGAGACATTACTTTGCTGACTAAGGTGCGTCTAGTCAAGGCTATGGTTTTTCCTGTGGTCATGTATGGATGTGAGAGTTGGATTGTGAAGAAGGCTGAGCGCAGAAGAATTGATGCTTTTGAACTGTGGTGGTGGAGAAGACTCTTGAGAGTCACTTGGACTGCAAGGAGATCCAATCAGTCCATTCTGAAGGAGATCAACCCTGGGATTTCTTTGGAAGGAATGATGCTAAAACTGAAGCTCCAGTACTTTGGCCACCTCACGCGAAGAGTTGACTCATTGGAAAAGACCCTGATGATGGGAGGGATTGGGGGCAGGAGGAGAAGGGGACGACAGAGGATGAGATGGCTGGATGGCATCACGGACTCAAAGGATGTGAGTCTGAGTGAACTCCGGGAGCTGGTGATAGACAGGGAGGCCTGGCGTCTGCGATTCATGGGGTCGCAAAGAGTCGGACACGACTGAGCGACTGAACTGAACTGAACCGAACTGTTGGAGAAGACTCTTGAGAGTCCCTTGAACTGCAAGGAGATCCAACCAGTCCATCCTAAAGGGAATCAACCCTGAATATTCATTGGAAGGACTGATGCTGAAGCTTCAAGACTTTGGCCATCTGATGAGAAGAACTGACTCATTGGAAAAGACCCTGATGCCGGGAAGGATTGAAGGCAGGAGGAGAAGGGGCGATAGAGGATGAGATGGTTGGATGGCATCACTGACTCAATGGACATGGGTTTCAGCAAACTCCAGGAAATAGTGAAGGACAGGGAAGCCTGGTGTGCTGCTGTCCACGGAGTCATGATGAGTTGGACACAACTGAGTGACTGAACAACAACAACAACAAAAACCGTAGATGGCAAGATAGCTGCTTTGACTTCAGTTTGGTTAGTGATTGAATGGGATTTTTTTTTTCATCCTTATACCTGAGCCCTATATATGTCTATATTTAACATGGGTTTCTTGTAGATATACCATAGATTTTTAAAGTCCAATCTGACCATCTCTCCCTTTTAACCGGTGTGTTTAGACCACTCACTTTTAATGTGATCATTAATGATTGGATTAAAATGATAATTTTGCTAGATGTCTTCTATTTCTTTAAATTGGCTTTTTTTGTTTGTTTGTTTCTCTTTTACTCTTTTTCTGTCTTCTTTTGGTTAATTGAACATTTTTCTTAATCATTCTGCTTTATGTCCTCCCCTTGACTTACTACTTTTATCCCTTAAAAAAATTTAGTGTTGTCCTTGGGTTTACAATATAAATCTTAAATTAATCAGAGTTTACCTTCAAATAGCATTAAACTATTTCACATACAGGGGAAGGGCCTTTCAGGGATAGTCCCCTAACTCCTCCCCACCCCCATCTGTCCTGATGTTATGATCAAATAAATACATTTAACTCTCATTTGTGCTATCAATGCAATACAGTGCTACTGTTTTCTTATAATTTAAAATTCATAATTTTATAAATTATAGCAGCTATAATTTATAGCAATTAAAAATAAGGGGAAAAGATATGTCTTATCTTCATTTCTTGCATTTTTGGTGCTTACGTTTTGATAAAGATCCAGTTGGCAGACTAATACCATATTCTTTCTGGCTGATGAGTGCCATTTATCATGTCTCATAAAGCAGGAATGCCAGGAGTGAATTCCCATAGTTCTTGTTCATCTGAGATAGTCCTGTTTTAGCCTATAATTTTTAAAAGTTTTTTAACTGGTTCAGAGTTCTGAACCAACACTTGTTTCTCCCAGGTCTATAAAAATAGCCCTTAGCTGGCATCTTGCATGCATGATTTCTGAAGGGAATTTGCTGTAATGCTTATCTTTATTTCTCCGCATGGAATGTACACGTTTTTCCTCTGGTTTCCTTAGAAGTTTCTTTTTTCACGTCTTTTTTTTTGGCAGCTTGAATATGTTTATGCTAAGGGATTTCTTCGTTTGGTTTTATTTGTTTGTTTGACTTTGGGGCACTTATCCTGATGCGTCTGCTCTGAGCTGCTTTGATCTATAGTTTAGTTACTTTCTCCAGATATTTCCTCTACTCCTCCCTCTGTCTCTTTTCTCCATCAAATTGGATTCCACTTTTATAGACTGTTTGACATTGTCCCACGGACCTCAGACGCATAACTCTGTTCTTTTCTCATTCTGGGTTCTCTTTGTGCTTCAATCTGGATACTTGCTGTAGCGTTACTTCCAGATTTGTGGAATCTTTGCTTGGCTAAGCGGCGTTTACTGACCAGCCTAATGAAACCATCTCCATCTACCTATCATGTTTTCCAATTCTTGATGTTATCCATGTCTTTCTGTCTCACTGTTTCCATCTCGTCTCAGGAAGTACATTATTTTAAGCAAATGATCGAAAACAACTTAAAGCTCATTAATAGTGGGATCACTAAGTATGATTCCCACAGAATACATGTGCAACAATTTAAATAAATGTGTATATGCTGACGTGAAAAGAGCTATTGTTCTACACGGCAAAGTTTAGAACCATGAGTGTTACCTCATGCATGCTTTTAAAATTTTACTAAACAACTTTCTAGGTTTATAAAGTAACAAATATCTATGAAATGCATTTTTGAAAGCCAGCAAAAGGATAGTGACAAGGACTAATTTTGAGCGGGGCTGAGGCATGGAGGCAGATGGGGGGCCCTTATTTGTAACATTTCGGGTTTTCAGTGATCTATAATGGAGCTAGTTCAGTTGGGTCCCTCTCCGAGTGGGATGAGGGTGAGTGCAGGAATGGTGGTCAAACATGCCAGGACGGAGGCTGGAGGCTGTCTTGGGTCCCACACATTGTTGGGTACAATGCAGTCCCACCCTGGAGGCTCCATCCTGGGCTCCAGTGTCACTTGTGAAATACACCTGCTTGCCTCCCTCCCTCCCTTCTGTTCTGCCATGCACACCGCGAAGACACCATCCCTGGGCAGGGATAGGGGCCTGAATTCTCCTGGAGGGAAGTGGGAAGACCACAAATAAATAATAGACAAGTGAACAAATAAAAGAACAAGAACATTATTGAGAAGCGCTCTGCAAGAAAGTCAAGTAGCCTGACGTGGAGGTGAGTGCTGGGCTGCTGGTGGCCATCAGAACTGCTCAGAGGACCAGGAGGCCAGGCTGAGATGCGAGGACACTGAAGGCTGGGGCAGGGCAGACAGGACTGAATCTGGCGCCCTGGCTGAGTCAGGGCTGATGCTCTGTTGCTGCTCTTGAAGGACAGCAGACATAGGTTGTGTGCGTATGTGTGGAGCTGGGGGTGTACACGCAGCTGGGGGTTGGTTTGCACTGAGCAGTCACCCCAGTCACCTGGGTGGGACAAGCAACACTGATTAACTTGTCTGAACGAGGCCGTGCCCCAGGAAACAGAAGGGACCAGGGGTGCTGTTTTTGCTGGAAGGCTGCCAGGTGGGCAGGAAATGAGGGGACAGAAGGTCACCCAGACCCTTCCTTCTACTCACGGGAGTTGGCAACCCACACTTCCTTTGTATTGAGAGCCTCAGTGGGGACTAGGAATGTCCCAGGTCATTAGAGGATGCACTTGAGAATTCGGGGGGCCCTCCCCTTTCCCCCGTGATTCAACCTGAGCTGAGGCATTTCCATGCAGCAGGGAAAAGAGGAAATGGCACGGCCCAAAGTTAATAGAAATGTGTATTTATGAAGCTTTGACAGTCACTTCTAACAGCAGGCTGGTCACCTCTTCGCTCATGTGTTTCCTAACAAGGTGCTATGTGGTGTTCACAGGGTGGGACATGGCTTTTCCACATACACATTTCTCATTTAATTAGATTTTTCTTGGGGATGTAATAGTTCATTTCACGTCCGTGTCATCATTACTTGCTGTTTTCAAATTCTGTCAACAAATCCCCCAAGAAAACCACCTTCATCGGCTGCCCTACCTGGTGCCCAGAGCTCTGCTGGTTGGAGGCTGAGATCCAGGTGAGGCCACCGGGAAGGGTGGACCTGCCTGCTGCAAAAGACAGTGGCAATCCTGTCCTTCATCTGGCGGGTAGTTACTGAGGGTCCACCAGAGGCGGGTGCCTAGAGCTGCAGGTGAAACACAGAAGTTGTGATGCCTGGGCCTCAGGCAGACACTGGCCGTGAGGGCAGCAGGCTCAGAAACTAATAAATATGCACTCCCACCCTGATGTGCCCGGTGGGGCGGAGAGAAGAAACGGGGGCGGCAGAGGAGGTGGGGGGCAGAGTCCATCAGAGGCCAGGGCCCAGGGCCAGGGCCGGCTGGTCCACTCATCTTCCGGCCGCAGTTACGTCTCAGACACGGTGGATGGGCGATTAGGGCCTGAGGGCTGACACGTGACAGGTCTGGAGCCAGATACGACGCTGGATACACTTTGTGTTGGATACACTTTTCACAGCCGGCTCTGTCTACCACTTTCCTTTCCCCAGTGAAAAGTTACTTCTGTCTTGGAGCAAGCCCAGTGGCGTCTCTGGACACAACGAGAAGGAGCAGCTCGGGCAGAGGTCAGATGTCCTCCCTTTCCTGTCCCTGGCCTTGTCTGTCTGCTGGGCCCTCGACCCCTTCCCTACACATACTCTCTCTCCCTGCACAAACCCACAGTCCCACCCAGTACGCGCCGTTGGAACCAGCAGCTGCCCACCGCACAGGTCTGATTGCAGCTGGTCCCTTGTCATTGGAAAAGCCCTGTATCGATTGAAAACACAAACACCCAGCACTGGCCATGGAGAGGTGGAGCCTCTGTTTCCATCAGTCAAGCATCCTGGTCTTGTGGGTCCCTGCTTGGTGGGTGTCCCAGAGACCCCAACCCTGCGTGTCACCGGGACGAGCTGGGAGGAGCACAGCTCTTCTGTGTCATCTGTCATTTCTCCCTGCGGAAGAGCTGTGGGGGCCACTGCAGTGGAGAGGGATGGGAACAGCATAAGGCACAGGGAGAGGCCTGCACCTATCCCCTTCCCTACACATACTCTCTCTCCCTGCACAAACCCACAGTCCCACCCAGTACGCGCCGTTGGAACCAGCAGCTGCCCACCGCACAGGTCTGATTGCAGCTGGTCCCTTGTCATTGGAAAAGCCCTGTATCGATTGAAAACACAAACACCCAGCACTGGCCATGGAGAGGTGGAGCCTCTGTTTCCATCAGTCAAGCATCCTGGTCTTGTGGGTCCCTGCTTGGTGGGTGTCCCAGAGACCCCAACCCTGCGTGTCACCGGGACGAGCTGGGAGGAGCACAGCTCTTCTGTGTCATCTGTCATTTCTCCCTGCGGAAGAGCTGTGGGGGCCACTGCAGTGGAGAGGGATGGGAACAGCATAAGGCACAGGGAGAGGCCAGCACCTAAGGACAGGCCAACTGATACTTCTCTCCAAATGCTACCCACCCCTCAAACATACCACATGTTCTAGAATTGCGCTGCGCTCTGGCTGGCCCTCTCCCCAGCTCCCTTCCCACCAAGGGCTTTTGCTCTTGGACATCCTTCCCCTACCCCTCCAGAGCCCCTGTGGAGCCCCCAAGGGCCAACCCTCCCCTGCTGCCCAGACTGTGCTCTGAGGACGGCCCAGCACCAGACACAGCTGGGGTCCTTCTCTGGGAGGGGCTGACTTGGGTCTGTCGCTCCTGGAGGGCGGGGCAACTGCACCCAGCAGGGGTGGGGCGGAGTCTTTGTGAAGGAGGGCAGAGAGACACAGAATCCAGTGCGCTTACACACATTTGGGGTCTTATTGTCTTCGCATATGTCTGTAGTTTGAATTTTCCTACAGTGATGGCACATTATTGATATTTGTGGATATAATAAAGCTCTAATAAAAAAAAAGATGCAAAAGCCACGGGAACTGTGGAGACACCTAGCAGTGAGTCTGTGATAAGACAGTCAGTGAAAAAAATAAGTGCAAGATGTGTATTTTCACAGCTGTAAGTTCAGCAGTAATAGTGTTTCACAGTAAAAAGGCCACTTGTGTATTTTTGAAGCTGGTCTTCCCTCCAAAGCCCACAGAGGGGGGCTTGCCCCTGCTGGGGGCCTTCTGACCTGAGAGAGGAGAGACATGGCTAAACCCCAGTCCCCAGTGTGAGCAGGGACGCAGACTGCCGTCCTATCTCAGGTTCTCCTTCCTGGAACCACGGTCAGGCCCAGTGGGCTGGGTTGGGAGGGCAGGGGAGAAGGAAGAGATTGAAGATTCCTGCCCTTCAACTTCCTTACCCTGGAGCAGGGCTGCAGCCCATGGCCAGATGGCCGCAAGGCCCAGGAAGGGACGCTGCCAGGACCCAGTACGTCTCTACTACAGACACGAACACACCACACATACAGGGACCTAAACACACTGAAATCCCACAGGATTTTACGGGGCCCTCTGGGGTGCAAAAGCCCTCCTGTGCTCCCCAGTCCTTGTTTGTAGAAAAAACTGCTCAGATTAGAGTAGTTACTAATTAGAGAAGCCAGGGAACCAGAAACAAAGGACAAGCAGCCAGCCCACAGCAGCAGTGATAGCTCCAACAATCAGTGATAAAGCAGGGTCCTAGCTTCTCCTCGAGGGATGCACACAATCTGACCCATATCTTTGTTCTGCAGAAACCAAGACCCTGCCCAGGTGGAGGAGGGGGACCACATGCTGACCACAAGCATGCAGACCCCAGACTGGCTGGGACCAAAGGTTGATGATACTGACTCCTGATTACCTAATCACCAACCAATCAGAAGAAAGTCCATGAGCTGCAGCCCTCAACCCAAACGCTGCCTTCTCTGAAAGCCATTGGGTAGTTTGGGTCTTTTGAACATGAGCTGCCTGGTCTCCTTGTTTGGCACCTGCAATAATAATCACTGTAGGGGCTCCCCTGGTGGTTCATCAGTTAAGAATCCACCTGCCAATGCAGAGGACACTGGTTTGATCTCTGGTCAGGGAAGATGCCACATGTCGTGGAGCAACTAAGCCTGTGTTCCATGACTGCTGAGCCGGTGCTCCAGAGCCCGCAAGCTGCAACTACCGATCCCATGTACTGCAACTACTGAGGCCAACGCGCCCTAGAGCCCAGGCTTTCCACAACAGCAGAAGCCACCACAATGAGAAACCTGCACTCTGCAGCAAAGAGCAGCCCCACTGGCAGCAACAGAGAAAGCCCACACATAGCAATGAAGACCCAGCACAGCCAAAGTAAATAAATAAATCTTAATAATAATAATTAAAAAACCCCCACTGTACTCTCCTTCATTACAACACAGCATCAGGCTTTGCTGTGATCTGGTGAGCAGACCCAAGCTCTGTCCAGTAACACTGACAGCCACACATGCACACAACCGCACGCAGTCATAGGAACTGCTCACACCCAGACTCGTGCACCCACTGCACACACACCTACTGACAGACACACATGCACACGGATCCCACTCAACTCCTCCATCCACATAGACAGCAAGTTTCGCGTTTCTATTCAATGCTGTTCTCTTTCATTTTTTAAAAAAGTAGTCATAATCCTCTAAGTTGTTTCTTTAAGGGGCTGCGGGCCACTGCAGGAGGCTCCAGGAGCAGCCTGCTGGCCAGGACCTGGGGAGGTGGTGGTTGAGAGTGGGTAGATACATACAGGAGGGTGTGGAGGGGGCCAGACCAGGGGCTTGGTTTCTAGGCTGATCTAGGCTGAGAGATGGTGAGGCTGGGGCTGCTAATGATGGAGGGAAAGCCCAGCAAGGCGTGGAGAGGCCCAGAGCCTGCACTGCAGACATGGCTCAGGGCTCCAGGCAGGAGGTGAACCAGGATCAGGAGGTGGCACGCAGAAGGAGGGGGGTGAGTCCAGAGGACTTAGCAGAGGTAATAAGCCAAAGGCAATGGCCCTGGGACCTTTGATTTTGATGGCATTGGGGACCCTGTTTTTTGCAAACTGTGAGGGGATCAAATTCAGGGAAATGTGAGTTTACTTTAAGAGGCCGATGTGAGGGGCTCTGGTTGCCTGGAGAGGCCTGTGGGTGGTCTGAGGACAGGACCCCTTTAGCAGCTGCCTGGTGGAGGGAGAGACTGAGGTCAGGCGGTCAGGTGGGGGTTGGGAGCACAGGCCTGAGGAAGAAGAAATGACCGGA